>VXBT01008725.1:96798-362195 GCA_013400235.1 Oriolus oriolus | reverse complement strand
CCTTCGGCCGCGGGGCCTCCCGGCGTGTCCTGGAGGAAGCTCAGGGTGACCTAAATAAGACTTGCACAGATACAATATAGATGAGCTTTTTTTAAAAAAAAAAAAAATTTACTGGGGTTTTGCATTTGTGCTGCAGGTTTATGATTACTTTAAATTCAGTGAGCTGACAGAAAAACTTTTCAGCCTGTTTCATTCTGTGCTGTGGGTCAAATAAGCGAACCCAAAACCAACTCCGTGGGAAGGTCGGGCTCGGCTGAGAAGGGCTCCCTGCTCCGCACCTGTGGCCATGCAAACCCTTGTGTTGGCACCACAGCAGGAGCCGAAGCAGGAGTGGATGGAAACAAGTCGGGGAGACTGGGACTGCAGTTTCCACCAGCAGTGTTCACACCTGTCTTAACTTCACATTCACCCAGAGAATTCATGCTCAGCACTGAAGCTGAAAACTCACTGAGAACATTAGGAGGCTGCAGCAAGTGCAGCCTGTCATGCCGGGCACTGCATTTGCACAGACACTTGTAAAGGTGATATGATGGCAGAAAGAGCAGGGAACTGACAGGACATGGAAGAATGAGTGATGCTTTATCGTGACAGTAAATCTCTTCGCACTATCACTGGGGCTTTAGCAAAGTCAGGCAGTAGAAAACACTTAATCTTTCTATGTTGCATAAAAGGAACAAGATAAAATGGTAACTGTTTCTTCTGTTTTTCTCTTCTTCATGCTGCAAAAAATCCCCAGTGGCCAAGAGCAAATCTAAGTAAGTGATGTTTTCCTCACCAGTTTTTGAGTACTGGTATGTTGTATCTTTGCAAAATGTTAAACTTCTCTAGATTTTTTTAATACACCTGAGAGAATTGCAGTCCTTGAGTCTAGCTTCCTCCTCCCACCTATTCTGTATGTGTGTCTTCTCACAGGTAAGTACAGAATGGTGGGAAGCTCCCCCATGGGTTCTGAACTTGCAGCAAAGGCAGGTTTTGTCCTATGGGCTGTCGCACTGAGCTCAGCTGTAATCTCCAAAGTGCCCTGCACAGGGGGAAGCACACCTCTGTGCTCTGTGATTAGAGGCTGTAAATTATCCACATATTCTTCCCGTTATTCACCCGTCGTACCTTTTTAGCTGAGGAGAGTAAACTGAGGTACAGCGTGGGTCTTTGTTGTCTGTGGTGTGGACTTTGGGCAGGTGCTGTGAAGCTTTCCCATATCCAGAGTGCAGAACGCTTCCTCGGTTTAGCACATTCCTGTGTTTAGATGTGAGGAGCAGACGGGGTGCAGTCAGTGCTCTGGGCATCTTAGTTTGCTCTGTAGTCCAGCTCAGCAGAGATGTTACTGGACTCTGGAAGAAAATTAGTCATAGTCCTCTGACCTGTAAAGAAAGCTGATGGTGTGGTAAGGGTTGGAAAGGAAGGACTTTGAGTGCACCAGTACTCTTACAGTGTGAGCACAAGGAGACAAGATCATGTGGAGAAACTGACTTGGATCCAAAATGCTGTTTGTAAGAAGATTAGCTAGACAAATCCAAGAGGCTAAACTGGTACATTTATGTGAACACATTCCTGTCTTCCCATTCCCAGAAGTTGCATTCTGTGTGAGTGTATTATATTTGGCACCCCACAGGCCTGGGATCTATGGCCTTTGGTACATTTTCTGTATTTTGGTTTTTTTAAGAATCTGCCTCCAGTAGAGCCAGTACCAACCACTTGCCACATTTGAGCGGATTCTTCTGTTACAGAATTTCTGCACAATTGTCAAGCTTTTAAATTAAGAAAGCGCTTCCCAAGTATGTGCCTGACAGAGAGCAGTTGACATCTCATTGTTCTTCTGTTATCTGTTCATAAAAACAAACACAGCAAAGCAGGAGGTTTCTGCAAGGTGAAAAAGTAGCTTTTTTAAATGGTGTTACTAATGTTACTGTAGGGATTTCTACCACACACTCCCTTTTATTTTTTTTTTTTATTTTATTTTATTTCTTATCCCGATGTTTCTTCCTCTGTTCTTTTACAGTCCCATATGCACTTCAGGAATACGTTCTTACATTATTTATCCTTCTCCACCCCCCCTGGGTTTTTTTCCTGTGCCCCGACAGCTTTCCAGCATTGTTTTCTGGCTCTGCTCCTTGTTACATATCTTCACAGGGGAGTAATTTTTTGAACAAGGTGTATTGTTCGGAATGTGCTTGGCCTCAGATGTGTGGTGCACAAGAATTTCAAGGCCTGGTCACTCTGATGCCACTGATTCCCCCAGAAAGGGGAAATTGCACAGAGACTTTGAGGAAGTGAATGAGATATAGGGAAAGGAGTCTTCGTGGTTACTGGTGCTTCACAGCACACGTGCAGTACTGTACAGGAGAGGACAACAACCAGGGATAATCCCAATAATATGCTTGGTCAGTTGTCTGCAGGAATCCAGTGTCTTTCTCTTTATTTTGAACTCAATAGTAAATTAGATTGCAAAGCTGAAAAGGAAGAGCTTAAGGAAGTACACTGGTCAGAGCTGCACAAGTGAGGAAGAACAGGTTAATTTTGCCAGACCATTTTGTGTTAGAAACAGGAAAATACAGGAAAGCGGAAAGTGAGCTGAATGCCCACATGCAGAGATGTATCCATCTCTTCATTGAAATGGAAGAAAAAGATGTAATTTACAGACTGGTTAAAGGGTTTTACATTTCTTTTGAAACTTCAGAAGATGCCTTCTGTCTGGGAAGTTGCTTGGGTCTTGGCATACTTCCACACTGGGGGCTTGGAGCAGCTTCCTCAGTCTCCTGCTCCCGGGACACCGCAGTTGTTGCCAGCCTGTTCCGCAAACCGAGAGCCCTCCAGTGGGGAAGGGGGTTCCTGTGGCTGGGTTAACATCAAGCTCTGTATCTCTAGCAGGATGGATGGTGCCAAGGGGTTCTGCTTCTCCTTTTGCTTGCCTCTTGTGCCAGCCTATCTGCTTAGCTTCCTCTCTGCATGAGGAAGTGATAGGCTGTGATACAGTGTTATCTACAGCCTGAACATCTTTAACGACCATCATCCTTCCTCTCTTGCCATTAGCTTTTAAGTCATAGTGACTCAATCATATGCTGATTTTCCTCATTTCTTTTTTTCCTTCTTGTTTTTATTCCTCCCACTTCACTCTCTTTTGGAGGAGCTGCTTCTCTCTAGGCTGGTAACCTGTTGAGGAATTATTTACCTAAACTTGATGCTGGAGCTTACGGTTTAGTGTTTGTCTGTGTTAAAAGTTAAGCATACATAGTTTTGATACTCCTATCCCTGACGCTGAAATGAAGTGTGTTATGTGATTGTGCCAAACTGTGTATGCTGAAAGCTTGTCCACTGGCCAACGTCCTGGCAGATGTGGGCCCTCGCTGAGTGCCTGTGCACTGACACAGACATCCCTTGTGACTTCAGATACATTCTGGTGAGGATGAAAAGCGCTGCAGAGACGGGCTACTGTTTCAACCTCAGGAGACTCCGACTGCAGGAAAAACTGGTCTTACTGAGATATGATCCCATCGGTAAGAGCTTGGGGAAGAAGTCAGTGTGCTTTGTACAAGCTTCTATGACTCCGTGGGGGAAAAGATTTGAATGCAACAGGATTTTTCCCATCTAAGCAGAATATGTCATAACATGTTTCATACTCAAATGACTACGGTTGCTGTTCTTCATGACATTCCAGTGGGAAGTAAATGTTACCCTCCTTTTACAGATTGTGGCAATGAAACAAAGTAATTACTTGCCTGACACATCAGAGACTTTGATGACAGCCATGCCACATGTCACTGGCAAAGTCAAGTGACACAGGAGTTCTTTCATTCTGTTTCTTTGTGTGGTTTGCTAGACTGTGCTACCTCCAACAAGCAGGCACAAAGTGTGCATCAACAGAAGTGTTCTGTTCAGCTGGCATGGGAGCTCTAGGCCAGAAATTTTAACCATCTCTTACAAAATGGACTTTTTCTTCTAAAGAAATAGGCACAAATTCTTCCTGTTCCACAAATGATATCACTCTCCAGATGACAGTTACTGGGTTCTTTTATGTTCCCCTGGTCCTTGCAGATATTCTCAGTTTAAGAATCTGACTTGTTGGACAGCTTATAGCACTTGCCAAACTGCTTTACTGCTCACACAGCTTTTTGAAAGGTGACTAAATGTTCAAGTTACTGCAGTTAACATTAAAAAGCTGAATTTAATGTTAAAAAGTTTAATTTGGGTAAACTTAGAATTTAAACCAAACCATGTTGGAAATAACATGGGGGAGATAATGCAAAAAAGGCTTATTTAAAGTTATAGAATATAAGAAATTTATTAAGCAGCTCTAAGTAGATAATGCATGGCCAGTAGTTATGTGATTCAAGCTTATATTTTCTTAAATTTTTATATTCTTGTTAGAGGACTACCTTTTTCATTCTCAGAGCTAACAGTACAGGAGCTTTGAGAGGTCAGACAGGCCACCAGAGAAGCAATACGCTGTCATCAAAGGTGACAGAGGTTGTGGCTTTCCTTTTGAATTTCACACAGAAGGGGAATTGGAGATCTCTGGGATTATTTTCTTGAACAAGAAAAATAAATTACTGCATTGAAACATTGTGCAGAGTGATCCTCCAGAAGCTTTGCAACTTGTAGGGAAGTGAAGAAAGAGAAGAACTCAGACAGAACATGTAGTAGGTTGCTGAAGAAAGCTCTGATCTTTGTAGCCTGTAGTAGAACACAAGTGAGAAATTGATGTGAGAAAGTGTTGCATGTGTGAAGGGAAGTAAATTTGAGTCTAGATAACAACTCACATCAGGAATATGTTAGGAAGCATTTTCACTTGGCATGCGTTTTCACCTTATGTTTTGTACTTCTCAGAAACCTGGGACGTCCACAGAATGAAGCTTTTTAGTGAAGTAGTGGCAAGATTGCCCAAGTTTCACTACCTCCCAACTGCAGCAACAGCATCTGTAGTATCTGCAGTGTTTCTTAAAACGAAACTTTTATGTGGAAGAAGAGATTTTGTTGTTGTGTGGATTGCTCTTGCGTAGCTTTCCATGGAATCCATATAATGAAATTCAACCAAACAGCCTTGATTTTCAAATGGCATTGTAAAGCTTTGCTTCGATTTATTTTGTAATTTTTGGTTTTTATTAATGTATTGACTATGCTTAACCTGTAGTGACTTTGCAAACACCTGCATCAGGCATTGTGGTCAGGGCCAGTTTGTGCCTTGTTGAGAGATCCACAGGACAGCTGGTTAACTTCTCAGTCAGCCTGTGAGGCCAACTAGATCCAGCTCATCATCTGTAGTTGTTTGGGCTCTGGAGTTGAAGAGTAGTAGAAAGCAGAAAGAACCTATTTTTGTCCCTACACTGAGCAGCTGTGACTCAGAATAGTCACACAGAGCAGCTGTTGAGTGTTTTCAGTCACTTGCATCCTGATACTTATTCTCACAGAGGTAAAGTGGACATCTTAGGAACTAAAAATTACATGTGGTAAAGTGAAAGCATCACTAAACTCCTTCAAGAGTTGGTTAACAACAGTGCTGTGCCAGTCAGTTGCTCCACACTCATTTAAGCAGTGAAGGCAGCCAGGAGAAAAGGAACGTGGGCTGGTTAAATTGAATTTTAACACTTCAGGCTTCTTAACGGATTCTTTTTTCTCTTTTTTTCCCCCCTTGTAGCAAAACAACGTGTCCTCTTCACAGAGAAGAGAAAAATCCGGTCTGTGTGAACAATGACTGGACTTGATTTATACATGAGGAGAGGATGGTCTGGGGGGAGGACGGGGTGAACACTGATTCAGAAATCCAGCAACATGGGCTGAAAAGAGAGGAAATGAACTGGGATCACCGTCTCCTGTAATTTGAAGGCCATTGTGAATAAAACAATGTAGAGAGAGAAAATCCTTAATGTCTGGACATAGATCATCACAGTAACATTTATTTATCTTGTGAGTTATTTTTACAGTGCTCAATTAAAAAAATTAAATAGAAGATCCCATTGTCTGTGTTTTCTATTGTGAAAGAGGCTGTAATCTTCAAAGGAACTATTGTTTTATAAAGCAATAAAAATTAACATTTTCCACAGCAGGAATTCAATGGCAGGATTGCAAGTTTTTCTAACCTACCAGCCACAGATGCGACAGTAGTGACCACGAGTTGGTGTCATTACTTGGAGGGGGTAATGTTGCACCAGCTCCTTCTGAGGAAAGAAGCAATGGGAACCTAGATGAGTTTTTGGATAAGCTATTACCATGGTTAAAAGGGCCGTATTATTTTCAGCCAGGTTAGTAGGATGGATTTTTTACCCCTGGGTTTTTGTCAAATGTGAAGAAAACAGACAGACAAGGTAGTTGTCTGATGTTTTTGTAAGCTTTTTTTCCTTAATTAGCTTACCTGTGTTTAGAGCAATATGGCCAGAAACATTTTTGAAAGTCTACCTCAGTAGCAGTCCTGTCCTGTTTGCAGTTGGAGGGACCCTCCCGAGTGTGGGGAAGCACGGAGCACAGTGCCACACCTGAGGCCTGTGGGCATAGGCGGGCCCAGGCTCAATATACAGGGCTTTGTTGTGAGCCAAACACTGGCCCTGGTGCTTGAGCCCTGAAGTTGCAGTCTCAAAGCTAATGCTCTGCTTCATGTGCTGCCTTTTCACATCAGAAGTTCGGATAAAATCAAGTAAAAATACTGCCAGGAGCCCTATTCCCTCTGGCTGTTTTGCTGTAAACCTCATGTAGCTCAGTAGAGCGCACTGTGTGGGACGGCCACAAGCCCAGGGCTGTGTGGGGCCAGAGAGACCTGCTGTGCTGTGTTTGAAAGACCCACCACCCCCACCCCATCTTACTGCTGTAGAACAGGAACACACAAGATTCCTGAAATGAGAAGCTAAGAGACTCTCCTGGCCTTTCCAGTCAGCAGAGGAGAACCTCAGTGCAGTCAGGAGAATAATGCTGTCTGGTGTGAGATAAAATCAGTACAGCGAGCTAGACAATCAATTAGAAAAGGTCCTGAGGCAAGTCCTTCCTGTAAGGATATGAAGATTGTGTCCCCGGTGCCTGGACGCTCACTGATGCGATGCAGTTAGACTTCCTGATCATTTCCTCCATGGATAACTTGGGATAGTAAGCCAGGTAGAAGGCCAGTGCTCCCACAAAACTGTCTCCAGCGCCCTAGAACGAAATAACAAACAAGCTTAAGTGTATTTGCACAGGGAAACAATTCAGATGCCTTTACCGGAAAGACACAAGTTGTAGCACTGATTGCAGGGGTCAGGAAATTGTTCAGGGGTTGAGTTCAATTCACTTTTCTACGCCTAGGAAATTCTGCAAAGTTAAACTAATGCCACAATACTATCCTTGTGCCCAGCTGCTGAGGCAAGGTGCACACTATAAATAATGGCTTAAAACTTAAAGAAAAAGAAAAGCAAGCATGCCACAGTTCTGCAAGATGCTGTTATAAACACTGCTTTTGAAACTTCCTGTTGCTGGAGTGTCTGATTTTGATTTCTCAACCTGGATGTTTCATTAAAGCTATTTTTCTCTTATTTAACTTCTGTTTTTCATAAAGGTCAGTGGTAGAAGGGGCAGAGAAAAGGGGAAAAAAATAAGCCATGTGGCTTGTGGTGTCCGTAAATTCCTAGTTGCAGAGTGATACGTTTTGACGCTTCCAGAACTTCGCTGTTGTTTATTAAAAAGGTCCCAATGTCATTAAAAACTATGATTGTGTCTACCACATAAACCACTCCTGTTCCTGGGGCAACCTTTGCCATCTGTGCTGAGTTTGACCATGGAGGATGAGGACAGTGGCATTCACCTGGAGCTCTGGCAGCCGTGGCCCTCTGGAGCTACCCATCGTTCCCAGGCCATGCCCATCCCGCCCAGTGGGAGCCCTCGGGAGCCAGGGAGTACATCTGTCCCACATGGGTACCAGCCACACCCCAGCTTGCTCTGACCGTCTTGCCCAGATACTGCTGGCTGTGCTCTGGTCAGCAGGGAATGACAGCTGTTTGCCTCCCAAGTGCTTTTTAACAATAACTGTTGTTTAGCGATGTTCAGTGCTATGAAATGTCCCCAACAACTGGCAAAATTTAACTTGACTGACGGTCGTTTTTAACTGGATTTGCTCATTTCAATCCACAGTGTTCCTTCCCCCTCCTCCCCTAAAACTGGCTTGATTTCTAAGGCCAAACTGATACCAGTTCTTGTTGGTACCATAAAACTTGTCCTAAAGTCCCTTTTTTACAATCATACTTCAATACCAGTGAGGGCATTAAACTAGACACAGTAGTATTATCTTATTTCATTCTAGATCCAGCATGTGGACTATCTCCCCTGAGGGATTTTGCCTCTGTAGTTGTCATAAATAGGCCCCAAGAGTCATGGGACAAGAGCAAAGGGCCTGGAAAAACTTTGTTAAAACAGCTCAGCAAAATTTCTGTGGAAGTTAAGACTAGGAAGTAATTTTCCAATTTTAAGTACTAGTGTTTCTCAGTCTTAAACCCTTACTTGCCCTGAAATCAGCTGCATGTAATACCATTCCAGCAAAACAATGCCACTTCCACAGAAATTTGTTGCTAATGTCGCAAGCAGCTGACAGGGCAAAGCAGTGTGGACACTGCAAGGGACACTAACGGGGGCGAGCACAGGATAGGGGCCCTACCCCAGGCCTGGCCTCTCCTTGCCCAGCCCTGCCACAGTGGCTGTTTGCATTGGTGTTTCCAGTCAGAAAACTGCCTGCTTAACTCTTGCTTGGCCTGGAGTTTGAATGCTCTCTTCCATCAGGATACAATGGAGAGCATGGCCTGGCAAATGACAAGTTAATAAGCGAAGCAGTGCCCCTGGCATGCAGCTGTAGCAGCACCTGTTTCAACAGTTCTGTATTCCTGAACATAGCAGGGGCAGGTGAAGGTTTTTATCAATTTCTGTTGGGCCTTTGTCTCCCTTCTGGTTTCCGGAGTGTTCCCACAATGGCAGGTGGAGCAGGAGCAGGTGACTGCTAGTTAAGCATTGCCAGTGTCTTTTGTCTGATGCATAATACAAAAACCTCCATCCCATCTCAAGAGTTCGTAATCTAATCAGTGCATGATTAATTATTAAAGCTATTTTGGTGCTGCTGTTATAGACAGGAGTAGGACTTCAGCATGCAGATCTGTTCTGCTGTAGCTCTAGCAGGAAGAACATTTTTTACAGTGATCACTGGGAAATGGAAGTAGCCAGATATTTTAATGAGTAATACTCAGAATATCTGGTGTCCAATAGCATGAACTATTACCTGGCAGCAGCATGGAGCAGAATACTGTCTCTCTGACTTTTTTTAATATTTGCTGCACTGTTGACTATTGGAACAAAAAAGAGTAACCACGTGTCACCCAGGTCTTAGTCTTTATGCCAGTGAGATGGAGTGTAAGTTCTCCTGCAATGTTACTGTGGCTCCCTGCTTGTGGGTGACGCTCTGAGGCTGTGAGGTGGCTGGAGATCTCCCTTTTAGCATGGCTGAACAATGATAAATGGCTCAGAAAGCAGAAAAGGGAGAGAACAGCACACTCCCATCCAGAATGGAAAAAGGCCCCCCAGCATTTTTTTGCAAGAGAAAAGATTATAGGGTGTTTAGAGAATATAGAG
The DNA here is from genome assembly GCA_013400235.1 of Oriolus oriolus. Taxonomy (NCBI): domain Eukaryota; kingdom Metazoa; phylum Chordata; class Aves; order Passeriformes; family Corvidae; genus Oriolus; species Oriolus oriolus. Next base: position 352,628 of record VXBT01008725.1, on the reverse strand, counting down.
AAGGATTTGATGCCAGTAAACTTTTGCTGAAATCCTCACTTCCCATGCACAGACTGAAGCAGTCAGTATCTGCACAGCTTAGCTATTACAGACCCAAAGGGTATCATAAATTCAGCTGTTGGTAAGTGAATGTTTTGTGAGGGGGGTGTTTTCAATAGAGGAGCTGCTGCACTGAGAACAGCATCATGCATCAGATTGATTATGTAGATACCCTGCTCAGCCGTGCTGCTGGTCTGTGCAGACATGACTGGTCAAACATGACTAAAAGAGCAATAGCAGAACTGATTCAGCTGCAATGTTAACTGCAGTGAGGACTATTTTTGGCTTACAGAAACAGACCTTCCTTCTTTGGTATTGTGGATTGAACTACATTGGGTTTGGTAGATTTAGAAAAGGTTGGCACAGAGCACTAGAAGGAACAGGCTCAGAGTTAAATCAAGATTACACAAACACTGGAATACCAAATAGCAGATTTACATTTAGCTGTTTCAAAACCTGCTCTAAGAAAAATAATTCTAATCAACTTCACAAAAAAAAAAAGAATTTGAAAATGACCAGTAAGGTCCATTGAGAGTGCCCATTGACAAAATGTAAATACAGAGTATGTAATATTTTACATTCTTCAGCATTTGTCTTCCGGGAATTCTAATACACTACAGACTTTGAGATAATCCTCATATCCTTGAGTGCCTGGAGACAATTCATTCCATAATTATGAATGTATAACATATTTAACTTTTCTGTAAAGCAGGAGATGCTAGTTTGTTTGAAATAAAATTAAGAATTGGATTTTAAAATTGTCTGATATGGTGTGGCTCATTCTTAAATACAAATGTCATGGTTTTGACTAACTTTTTTGGTTTTGAAGCAGTTTTGAAAACCTATTTATATTCTGTGCCACTAGTCTGTAAGGTCCTTGTTTTCCTGTGTGTCTGGAAAAGGGCATTTTTGTTTCTTACAATCCAGCACAGATTGAGATTCTGTGCCTCCAGAGAAGAGAAAACCCAAGAAAACACTTCTATTTATACCTTAGCTTTTGTTAGTCCTGATTTGTCAGAAGCTGGTTCACAACTTTAGTATAACTATTTTTGTATGATGCTGCCCTGAGAAGCTTTTTAAGGAAAGTGCTTTGTAAGTGGAAACTATATTGTTCAACAGCCTTTCCAGCATGTAAAGCCTTTTTCAATCCATCATGCACAGACTATTAGGAAGCATTTCACTTATGCAATAAGATAACTTGCTCCCCAAAAAACTTGGGAGGCCAAGAGGCCAAAAGCTACAGTTCACAGAGTGGCAGAAGCTGCACCACCTTGTTCCAGGGCAATCTTCTGCTCATCCTGCACCCCGCCCCCACCCCCATCCTGTCCTCCTGGGCAAGAGCAACAGCAGCCATGGAAGAACATGAGAGGGCTCCAGCTCCTGAAACCTGACATTGTTACTGAACCTCAGAAAATTTTTCTCAGGTTATTTTTAAGAAGTCACAGCCCTCATGCAGTCTTGCTACTAACATGGATTCATTCCATTAAATACATTGTAAGAGCATGTTACCAAGGCCCAAAGAAACACCTGAAAAGGATGTTGTATAGCAGTACAAGAGAAATGTTTTGCCTGTAATGATAAATTCTTCATTTAGTGAATAAATTAAAACATCAATCCAAAAGCTGTCAAAAACTGCCTTATGATGTAGAATCAACAACATTGCTCGCAATGATGGTTATAGTCTCCAAGGAGCATTCACAGAAGTGCACAAATGAACAAAGCCTGAGGATTACACTGATTTAGTGCAGCCTAGATCCATGGCAATGCAGAGATGCCCAACTCTGTCGAAGGAATTGGGCCTTGGAGAATTCCTGTTGTATTTATAGCACTCCACAACTGTGTGATACTGGATTATGCTAAGGATGTTATCGCTCTGTCACATCTGCTCAGCATTCCTTGCTGTACCTCTGCCTACTCTGTACCCAAACTGCAAATTAGCTCTATGGAACACAAAAATAGCTGTCAGCAAAGGCACTCACTATCCATTGCTCACAAGTGGGAAAAGCCTATTCCCTACAAGAATCCCTGGGCTGTGCTTTGATGAAAGGTTACTAGTGGAACTGGAGAAACATTTACAGCCTTTGGATATATTCAGATAGTCTTGTGCCATTAGGGTCTACGTCTCAGCTAAGGCATAATTTCAGCTGAAATGCGCAGGGAATAAAATATCCTTTGGTGACAGTGTGTGGTGGGGTGATTTTGAATGGACACCAGGTGCCCACCAAAGCCACTCTGTCACTCCCCTGTTCAGCTGAACAAAGGAGAGGAAATACAACAAAAGGCTTGTGGATTGGAGTAAGGGCAGGGAGCAATCACCATGACAGGCAAAACAGACCTGACTTGGGGAAATCAACTTATTACCAATCAAATCTGAGTAGGATAATGAGAAGTAAAAGCAAACCTTAAAACACCTTCCCACCACCCTCTATTCTTCCCAAGCTTAATTTCACTTCCAATTTCTCTACCTCCTCCCCACACAGCAACACAGGGGGACAGGGAATGGGGATTGTGGTCAGATCACCACACGTCTCTGCTGTTCCTTCCTCCTCAGGGGGAAGACTCCTCACACTCTTCCCCTGCTCCTGCATGGGGTCCCTGCCACAGGAGACAGTCCTGCATTAAATTCTCCAACATGAGTCCTTCCCACAGGCTACAGTTCTTCATGAACTGCTCCAGAGTGGGTCCCTTCCACATAGTTCGGTCCTTCGGGAACAGGCTGCTCCAGTGTGGGTCCCTCACAGGGTCACAAGTTCTGTCAGCAAACCTGCTCATGCGGGTTCCTCTTCCACAGGTCCTGCCAGGAGCCTGCTCCAGCAACGGCTTCCCATGGGTCACAGCCTCCTTTGGACATTTACCTGCTCTGGCATGTGTCTCCTCCATGGCCTGCAGGTGGATCTCTGCATCCTCACGGCCCTCTATGGGCTGCAGGGGCACAGCTTCCTCACCACGGGCTGCACCACGGGCTGCAGGGGAATCTCTGCTCCAGCACCTGGAGCACCTCCTCCACTGCCCTTGGTATCTGCACGGTTGCTTCTGTCACATATTCTCACCCCACTCTCCAGCTGTTGGTGCACAGCAGTATTTTTACCCCTTCTTATCTACATTATCCCAGAGGCGCTACCACCATCACTGAAGGGCTCAGCCTTGGCCAGTGGTGGGTCCCTCTTGGAGCACTGGCTCTATCAGACATGGGGGAAGCTTCCAGCAGCTTCTCACAGAAGCCATTCCTGTAGTTCCCCACTACCAAAACCTTGCCATGAAAACCCCACTCACAGTGGTTGAATCAGTTATACAGCTTTTGGTTTTTTATGATTTCCTTCTTCCTGAAAGAACCCATGTTTATCTTCTGTGTGATGGAGAATGATTTATTTCTGGAAATGTTCCTGGCTGGTTTTTTTTATTTCTGCATTTATTTTCCTGTGGAATACTTTTTAAAATTATTTTCTGGGAGGTTAATATTTTCCTCCCCACATATTTCCTCATGTTTCACTGGAAAGATATCTTGGCAGTTTAAATTAAGAAAATCTTTTAATTAAACTAACTCTACTATCTTGAAACTCTCCTGAAATTAAACTAATTTGACTATCTTCAAACTATTTCCTAAGATCAAGGCCTAACAAGGATGACTACTCCCACAGTGTCTGGGGTTGCTGATCCTGTGTGGAAGCATTGCTGTCTTTGCAGGGCACCCTGCAGTGGTGTGGCTCTGCACGGCTGTGCTTAAAGGAGAAGACCTTTTGTTACAAACCTCTAAAACATAATATGTTTGAAAATTATGAAGGGATTTTCCACTAACACAGATATTCCTGTGTCTTTGCATGGATTTTTGAGCCAGAACAAAATGATAAGAAGTCCTTAACTAGGAACTACCAAATTTTGCAATAAGAACCAAATGAACTTGAATCAAATAGCACGACTTGCCTTGCTAGGTCTAAGTTAGGCTTTTGGTACTGGCTAGACAGCACTGCAAAGCTACTTGGGTTGAAAATAAAGGAGAAGAACTTGGAAAAGCACACTGTACCCCAGAGCTTTAGGGTCTGGATCTCCAGCTCTATCACTGTGCTCAATCTGTCCTCTGGTAACTGAGTGTTTCTGCAGTCTTATCAAAAAGACAAAGTAGATGTTACCCTAAGCCAAAGGAAAATACAGACAGAATCATGGTAGTGGTGCTTGTCTGTTCCTTTCTTCTTCCCCTTTGCCTTTCCCACACATCCCGCGATGCTGTCTGATGCAGTTTGCATGCTCCAGGACAAGTCATGGGGACCTGTTAGGATTCTGCCCCACCATAGCTCCTTGCTCCCAGCCACATGCAGAATGGCTGGGCTCACCCAGTGTTTAACAACGGCAGGAGGTGTAAGCTAACACATTTTAATTTGCATTCCCTGTAGGTTGACAGTGCACTCTTAATTCCAGTGATTCAGACTGCAGTTTCATAATAGGCTTAAGCCAATCCATGGTTATGCTACTGCTGAAAGGCTCAGTCCCCACTCATGTTTTTATCCTTGTCTCATGTTCCCACGCCCTCCCCTACATCAGATTTAGCACTTGTGTGGCCAAGCAGTGAGGCAGATCAGTTCTCTGATCCTTCTGACGACTGGGCCAGCCAACACTGACCAAGAAACAATAGTTTCCGCCCAGATCAGCAAGTTGCTGTATTACCACATGATAGCTAGTCCACAGCAAAGGAGAAAGAGGTTAGAAACACTCCTTTCGGCATGATCTTGGATCAGCTTGAGCCAACTGTGGAACCTCACCCTCAGTCAACACCAGGCAATTCATTAACTCAATTGTGTATCCAAGTCCTAATACTCTGGCTCCTTGTTCACAAAGGGAAAGCTGCCTGTTCCACTCTTCCCCCCGCACCCTGTGGGCTCTGTCCGGAGGACTGAGGGAATGATCACGCTTCCTTTCTGTATCTTTACCAGACTCTGTTCTGGGAAGCTGTGGGAAGGAGCAATCCCTGACTTTCTTGCATTTATGTTGTGATGTGCTTGCACAGACACGAATAGGGAAAGTCTCTTGCTCACTTACTCAAGTTGAACAAGGCTGTCATATCATCTGGTCCTTCACATGTCCTGGGAACTTAGAGGTAACTAAACTACACCCAGTGTAGACTATCAGTTGGGAAACATCAAAACCAAAGCATACCACACAATGCTTCGCATCAGCCATCAGGAATTTTTACCCACTTCCTGACAGATTTCCTGATGGGTCATTAACAGTGATTAATCAGCCTGACCGTTAACCCCCTGCATTCCTGAGAGATTAATCTCAATACAAGGCCTCCTGCATGCAATTTCTTTCCTTTCTGAAACATCCTACTACATTAAGTTATGCACTGTTTCTAAAAAGATCAGTGACAAGCATTACAGATGCATGAATTCCCCTGAAATGTTTGGTTTGTGGTGAATGCTGGAAATAAAACATACAACATTCACAACTCTGCAATTTTAAATTTGTATGTCATCTAAAAAGCACAGATGAAAGTATCTGCTTTACATTTCAAAGCCCATATACAGCATCTGCTTTGAAGGCAGGTAATAGTACTCTCATTTCACATGATGGGAAATTAACCCAACTTAAGATCAAGGATGTTAAGAACACCCACTTTGAGACATCTGTGGGCTGAATCCAAAGCTCCAGATCTTTCACAGGCTAACAGAAGTCACATGAGCTACCCATCCTTTGAAAGTGAGGCACAGTTTGGGAACCCTAAAACTGAGATATGCAAAATAAGTAAGCAGACCTTGACAGCTCTGCTGGACTCTCCATCGGGATCAGAACAGAGGAGCTCCCACCTCACTGTTTACAAGAAAAATACCGCAAGGTGTCTGTGAGGTGATGGCTTTCTCTTAGTGCACACTGAAGAGGTCTGGGAAAGATCGCAGGAGAGCTACATTCTCCTGGATAATAATATTCCAGTATGCCACTCAGCACCGGGGAACAAAGTTATTCTGTGTAGTAGACTGTTAGTCTAACCTCAGAAAGCCAACAAAGTATTCACCCACAGGGAGCACTCCGTTTTCTGAATCATCGAAACAATTCAGTGTGATGATGCTCATATAAACTCCTTTCAGCTCCAGGTAGCATTAATGAGAGGTGACAAATTTATTTCTTTCTTACACAATGGAGTAAGAGCACTGAACCAGGAACTCCATACACCATTCTAAAAACAATGGATCCATGTTGCTGAACCTGTGAGATTCCTGTCAACAAACAATTGAGTTGTCACCACAACTCTGATTCCTACACTAGCAGGGCGATAGTTATTTTGGCATGGAATTTTTCAATTTGGGATACAGTTCTGTGTAAATTCTCTGTTTGAGTTTGCTTTTGCCTTCATTACCTTCTTCTTCCCTGGTTCCACACTTGAGCTTTTATCTGTGACCTCCTTTCATTTGATCTGGAAGTTCACACCTCACATAGAAACTCAGAAACAGCAGAAAAAACCCTCCACACTCTTTTTTTCCCCCTGCAGTGCAACTAAAAATTGTATGACACACAAAATGCAGTACTGGAAAATTCTCATTACACTTCATCTGAATACAAAACTCTCCACAGCATATAAACCACGATATGTCAACAACAGGGAAGCACGCAGACATCACCGCTAATAGACAGGAGATGGACTTTCAGTTGAACACGCTACAGGAGCTGTATCTACCTTTCCCAAAATTTGAACTTGCACAGAATCAAGAGTCGTGGTTGAAGCCTGGTGCTAAATATAGCAGCTCCTCAGAAGGTTGATTTGTACTTCTCAAACTGGTTTATCAAGCCTCAACAACATGCAGCTACTCTCCTACTCTAATCAAAAGCTTCACTTATCTCATTTCCTTGAGCAGTACTTCACTCCTTTCATTATTCATGTCACACTTCTGCCAAATTGTGCTTTCGTCCCAACAAAGCTCATGCTTATATGTTAATTCACAAATATTATTTAATGATGAAATGAAACTACAGCCAAAGCTCTGCCCAAAATATATCACAGTATTTTGATAGTACACTGGAAATTCTGGCGGTGGGTTTCCCTCCCCAGCCAGGACAGAACTGGCCAAATTGTCACTAACTGTGTAACCCAGTATCACATATGAGGCTGACATGGCTTCAGGACCCCATAATCTAACAGCTAAATAAGAAGAAGGAAATCTCTGTGCTGGTCAATTTCACTAGCCACATGTGGTGTTTTTCTATCAGACTGAAAATGCCAAAGGACTCTTAGTGATCCCATCTAATCTGAGGAGAAGCACTCAGAATGACACAACTGCCATCTCGCCTAGAATTGATCAAAAAAACATTCTTTTTTTTTGCACGAAAGCTCCATATGCTCGAGCGCCTCTTTCAAAACCACAGCATCCAGCCTTTGTTGGCTGGCCACTGTTTCTGCCTACCCATGAACTACACATCCTGGAAGGGAAAAAAAACCCACCAAACTTCAGGAGGTTTTTTGTCTGAGCTCTCCCCAGCTTTGTCCCCTTGCCAGCTCCCTGCATTCTTTTTCCAACTGAGTTTGTGTAATCGTTTCGATGACTACTCAAGCTGTATCTCCTCTCTTGAATTTCAGTTAGATGTGACTTACAAGCCAGAACTGCTGCTCTGCTCATCAGTATTGTTCTCTGCTACCCACTCATTCTCTTGTCCTCAACCTGTGAGCAGGAACGCAGAAAACAGGGCTCCCACACCTCACTCATGGTCTTCAGCAGTAGGTGACCACCAAGGCACTGCTTCTGACAGAAGGGCATTCTCTGTGAGATTCCCTGTAAAATGGATCTTTCCAAGCAACACACTGCCTTGCTTAATGATTTCAGTAACAAAATCACAGATACCAGCAATGAGGCACAAGCTTCCACAGAATTTCCTCACCTTTTTCCTGTATTTCTGTGTCTATTTGGGCTTTGAAATGAATTTTAAAAATACTCCTTATAGACATTTGGGCAGCTGACAAACATTGCTGCCAGAATTCGGGAATCTGCTTTTCTATAGATGACTTGTTCTATAGCTGGTTTTATGTCTGTATGTCTACCTTTAAACACACAGTCACAGAGGAAAACCCTGAGAAAAGTGGCAAAATCAAGTACACTCAACTGTAAACCTGCTATTAAAGACATTCCTATAATTTACTGCTATCAATCACCAAAACTTAAGAGTTTTAGCTTCCCTCCATTTCTCTAATGAAAGTTGTAAAATGTATTCTTTCCATAGGGCAGTCTACTAAAGATTAACTCCTTTATTTTTGATAAGAAATACAACTTCTGGCATTTTCTGCGGTTAGAATTTGCAAAAGCAAGAAGCCTGATTTCCCCACTATTCTCATTTCTCTGTTCTTGTTCTTTTGAAAACCTTATTATGCAATATCACCAATCCAACTCAAACCTTTCTGGTTTCTGTAGTGACCAAACTTACTTGGCATTGAAAACTCTGTAGGGGGAAATAATGAAATTTCATATTGTCCAATATCATCATTACTGCAATTGGCATTTCTGGGCAACTAGGCAGACGAGGGGCTCCAGAGCCAAGTTTGCCTTCTCTCTCACCACAGCCAGAACTGATGTAAAGAAACTAAGAAGAATAAGTTATGTTCCACAGCAGCCTGGATGATACCTGGTTCTGTGGAGAATAGTTTTAAAGAAGAAAGGGAGGCATATGACATTTGTTAGCTAACCATGAAGAGAAAAAAATGATGAGGAGTTTGGCCAAGAATATGCTGCACTATTACACAGCGGATTGCATTTGCAACTTCCTACAGCTCAGGCCAGAAAAAGATACTTGGGAAGGTGACGCTCTGGATGTGCCAGAAGTGCCAGCTTCCACTAGCTATTTTTAACTGCAGGAATTTCATTAGAATGGATGGCTGCACACAGTTGGTCTTCCTTCCTCTTCATCCTTTCTGCAACTCAGATATCCCAAAGTGCTATCTACCATTACAACTGGCACTGCCTTGTATGCATGCACTGGCAGCCCAGGATCTGCTCTGACGCAGGGTGAGCTACATACCAGGACTGAGCATCCTCTTGGAGGAGACCCTGAGCTGGACTCATCATAAAGTCAAGAGGAGGAGAGCAAATCAAAAAAAGGGATGCAGCATGTTTTGCTGCAATGATTTTGACTTGTGTTGCACGACATAGTTAGCCCAAGAGAAGCAATAAAAGTAATTTCCTACTCTGCTCTCAACCCGCATAAATTATACCATTGTTTCATTTACTAAAGCATCCCAGAAGTGAGGTGGCACAAAGATATTTCTGAACTCAGCCTCTCTAGACCTTATCAGAATGTATTCTCAGGTGCAGATGTTGGATGTGGTATCATTCACGTGTTCTGGCCCACATACAAAACATTTGAGTTGCTACATGTATGCTGTCAGCATCCCTGCCTTTCTATGTCCAGAATAATAACTAGCTGGGTTAATTTCCAAACTGGAATATTTCTCAGTATGCCAGTAGTGGAGCCAAAGCACTTGTCCTCATAGCATATTTCCATAAACTCCCCACAGCCTCTTCGAGGAGCATCCGATGCAAAGCAACTCTGCATTGAAAGGTACTTTCTCCTTTATGTGGACATTTACAATGATGTCCAGTTCTAAAAATGAGAGAGCTGATAGCCTGACAAAAATTTTCCTCCAGTCCTATTTTTTTTGAAGAGAAGCATAGAGAACAAGTCATGGTTAAACAAGGGAAACAGGTTCACTTGCCACTGACAAGCCAGCATCTGCATGTTTTGCTCCCTGTCTACAAAACAGCAGTCTGAATAATACTTTCTTCATGTTGTAAGTACCCAAGTAGTAAATAATGTAAGGTGCTTATCAACTTTTTGTATATGTATACATGTATATGGAATAAAGCTGTAGGACACAGTGGGACACAATGCCATGACTTGTTACTGATTGTGTGTAGCAAAACCAAACTCTTGGTAACACTAAAGTAGTTCTGCTATGAGTTTTTTGTTGCCTGGCATTCTACGACCTTAGAAGGGGCTTAAAAATGAAATATTGGCTTTAATCTTCTTTTTATGATATGTCTTCATTAAGTACCCCTTGTAATTTAATGCAATTTGTGGCAAATGCTAATACTGCTTTGGGCCCACTTCTCCCTGTCAGCTGTATCTCTGTTAAATTATGCACTTCCATCTGGAAAGAAACTGTACAGGACTGTAGGCTCTCTTCCACTTAGAGTCAGGAATGGAAAAGGATTTAATTAGATGCTCCGTGGTTGAGAAAAGGACTAGAGCAAAGCCTGGGTGGTCCATGGAATCTTCCACTGGAAAACAAGGCTGCAAATTGTTCTGTACAAGCCTGCTTCTGTTTGCTCATTTTGTTTACATTGTTTGTTCTTACAGATTAAAATAGACAGTTACTAGGCAGATAAACAGTGTTTCCTTCCATGACAATGTTGTCTAGAAGTTAAGAGAGCAGCACGGGACAATATATGCCTGTGCTTCATTTTTGGCTGCATCACTCCAACTCCCTATATAACTTGGAGTAGAACATTTTTAGCTTGTGCTTCAGTGCACCCAGCTAACATTTTTGTTCCACTTTTCCAATTTGTACAAGGGGGATAATATAGCTTTCTGCTCTCCAAGGGGAAAGAGGATGCATCCAGCTTGCTCCACATTTTCTCAGTTGACTGCCAATGCAGAGGGATGCTACTCTTGCAATCCCTGTTGTCACTGGATACCTGTACAGCCTTAGGCCACTGACTAAGCCTTAACAAACTGAAGTGTCTTTAGAAGGCCTGAATCAGAAACAGAAACTCATGAGGAACCAAGCAAGTCCCATCTAGACTTAACTGTGAGTCAACTCACATGCAGTGATTTCAGTCATGTGCTCTTTCACAGTTCAGCTGAACTTCAGAACATAATAGATGCAGCTTTATTTAGACTTACAGTGCAGATCGCTGATTGGAGTGCCTGGCAGATTAACTTATTCCTCATGGTTTTTCTGTTCCAAAATTCAATAGATTCCATATTTGTAAAAGAGGGAATGCAGAAGGCTAAGTCAGAAAGTGGGCTATGACTGGAACTAAACTTATTTATTAACCTATTTGGGTTGCATGTTAAAGAAAGGAAGCTATTATGCTGTTGGTTTGTGGGATGTTAATGGGAGCTCTGGGCATAATTACTCTGTGTTGGTGTGTGTGAATAAACTCCAGTGATAAATAAGATGTTTGCCCAGTAGTAACTTCTCTTTCCTTGAGAATGAAAGGGAAGATAAGAAAAAAAAAAAAGAACTGAAAAAGAGAAAAGGAAAAAAGAAAAAAGAGGAAAGAAAAAAAGAAAAAAAAGGAAAGAAAAAGGAAAAGGAAAAGAAAAACAGAAAAAAGGAAAAAGAAAGAAAAAGAAAAAGAAAAAGAAAAAGAAAAAGAAAAAGAAAAAGAAAAAGAAAAAGAAAAAGAAAAAGAAAAGGAAAAAGAAAAAGAAAAAGAAAAAGACAAAGAAAAAGACAAAGAAAAAAAAGAAAAAGAAAAAGAAAAAGAAAAAAGAAAAAGAAAAGGAAAAAGAAAAAGAAAAAGAAAAAGAAAAAAAGAAAAAGAAAAAGAAAAAGAAAAAGAAAAAGAAAAAGAAAAAAGAAAAAGAAAAAGAAAAAGAAAAAGAAAAAGAAAAAGAAAAAGAAAAAGAAAAAGAAAAAGAAAAAGAAAAAGAAAAAAGAAAAAGAAAAAGAAAAAGGCTACATTTTAGGGTTAGGGAAAAAGAGAAAAAGGAAGACCACAAAGGTTTACTCCTTGCTACATTTTTGGGTAGGAAAAGGTTAAACATTCAACATTTTTCTTTTCTTAGCAAGTTAGAGAACTGTACATCAGACACATTGTCTGCCAAATGCTTCATTTACTACCAGCTGCATTTTTACTTTGTTGAGAGATAGCTGAAATAAAATCACTGTTCTTTGTGCAAACGGCATGCTAAATAATGTACGGCTACAAGATTATTAAATAGCAAAGGCATTTGATAATATTAGAGTCAACCACAAGTCCCACTTCTGCTGATGCACAGAATTTTGAGTAATTAGTCATTGCACAGAGTGTTGTATTTATATCCCCTTGAGCCTCAGACGTTAGGCCACAAAGTCAGGAGACAAAGAATTGCTGTTATTAGGAGGACTGTTTTGGATTTATTTATATTCTAAGGCTTTATTTCAGTGTCCACTTCACTCCTCTGGCTCAGGCTTCCTCCAAACCAGAAGATAAAGCTAAGTCAGAGAATTTTAGTGTAAACCATATTTTTACAGACAAGACCTCTCAACTTCAAGCAGAAGCACTTCAGTGAGTTTGCAAAGCCCCCAAAGAAGCACAACTGGCCTGAGGTTATATGACAAGCCTGGGAAAAAGGCCTCCCAGGTTCTGTTCTGATCTCTAACAGACTTCTCATGGCTTACATGCAGCACATTAATAGCAGCTCCAACTTATGGACAGATAAATTGGGATACAAAGAAGACACGTAACTCTTCCAAGGATTTACAGCAAGTCTTTTGCAGAGCCCTGGAACTCTTAATCAGTCCTTTGTTCAAATTGCTAAACCACACTGCCTTCTTTAGACCACAATTGCTGCACAGGCCTGAATACTGTGACATATCTAAAATTATATAGCTATGCACTTATATGAGGCTTTATTAAAATAAAGGTTGTGTAACATTTTCAGAGTTCAATACAAAGCTGCTCAGTGAGCAATCTACTGTTTAAAGACAGCCTTCATAACTCTCTCCTAGTAAAAGAGACAGATCTAATAAACTGCAATAAGAAATCTGAGAGAAACAACAGGATTTGAACACAAAGCATCTAATGATAATTCCTATTGTAGTAATGAGCCTTTCTTTTGCAGAACTGACATGAAAAAATAATGGTAACATTTATGATTATGACAAATAGTATGTATCATATCTCTGAAAATACTGCACAGAAAAGGACTATATAGAATAAATCATACCCTCATGTCAAATTTCAGACAAAGTAGATTAAATGTTGAATTTTATCCTGTCTCCTAAATGAGTTTCATGTTTACAAGCATGGCACTTCAACCTGTGAGCTTCTCTTAGTAGGTTGTGCAATCTCTGTATCCAAAAAGCACAACCAGACAGGGAAAATGCTGGTAATATAAGAAATTACATGGTAAATGTAATGGTTGTGCTTAGAAATACTGTGAAGATAAGCATTCTAGGTTCACCATGACATTTAAAAGGGGGACCATTGAGTTGCTGTGATTCCTAGGGGCAGCACTGCAAAGTGATTCCAAATTTTCACTTAAATATTGCGTGCCTAAGTGCATCCATGCCTAAGCCAGAGAGGCAGATGCGTGATTTCCTGGCTGTGAGTGTGCTAATGCAGGTCTTTTTGCACACGACATTGGTATGTGTAAATCTAGAGGTCAACTGATGAAGAGATCTTAAATAGAGCAGCTATACTATGCATTTAGAAGACCAGATGAGACAAAAATTAGAAAGTCACCCCAGCTGGTGCAAGTATATATTTGGCATCTTGATCCAAGCTGGGCTATGGAGCAAACTAGAGGTTACAAAAACTAACCCTAGATGACCTCCTCCCCAAAGTGATCTTGGTGCTGTAATCTAGAAATGGGGGGCCAACAGAGGGGCACCTCCATCTTACTTAGAGCCCCCTATTTTCCACTAATGCCACTGCACAGGAGAGATTCTGCCAGTGCCAGCTCTCTGATTCGAATCATGGACCCTAGACAGGACACCCCACCTTCAACTGCAAGGAGCAACCGCAGAGCAGATCCCAGAGCCAGCAGACATGTTCCAGCCTGCCATAGCCATTGACCACCAGACTGCCCCACCTCCAGAGGAGGCCTGGCATGGCTCTGAAGCCCAGATCCTGAGTAACCTGGAGTTTCAGACAGCCTGAATGCCTCTGTGAAGTCCACCTGCAGATACCAAGCCCCAGGCAGGCCTCTGGCAGTACATCAGGGACTTGACTTGGCTCCCAGCTGTCACTTGACGCACTCAGCTCCCTACTATCCCATAGTGCTTTTTTTCAAAATGGAAGGCAACTAATCTCACTGCTGGCCAAATTCCAGCTTTGAGTAATTACATTCTTCTGACAAATTTTCCTTGGCAGTTTCAATGGAATATAATTAGTAAATGTAAATAGATGTAAATAGTGCTGTAAATTACTCTTTGTGTGATTGTCAGAAGCAGAGGGGGAGAGTGAGGATGAAGGGGTGAAAAGAGCAGAGCTTCATTCTCCAGTATGGATGATGAGGTGGCCTTCTCTCTCATCAGACCATATATGTCTCTGCCAAGACGGCTTGTTTGGGGCTACTGCAGCAGCAGATGTCAAAATCCAGGATCATCGTGTGGTTCATCACACAGATCATCCACTTCACCTCAAGTACAATTCTGACATGATGGTGTTCGGTCATGTCCCACAGCTGTTTATGAGCAGCTGTCATGCTCCACCTCAGCTGTGCTTCTGCTTCAGCAGCAGGCAAACTGCTTCACACACACACAAGTGCAAAATGTGTGTATATGATATTATTGTTTTCTATGAAATGCTTGTCAAATTTGTGAATGATTTGTGAAACCTTCTGCTATCAACAGAAGAAGTGTCATATAAATGGAATTATATAATTATCCTTCACAGCTATTTTAATTTAGCTTCATGTACTAGTTTCACCTAGAGTGGAAATAGGTTCTTCCAAAAATAAAGTAAATGTATATATTTAACTTAATATAGTCAAGTAAATTTAAAAGCAACTATTTAAAGTAATGAAAATAGAATATAATGTAGACCTATATTAGTACTTTATTATGTGTCAAATGTCTCATGTACGTCAACTGTTTCAAATATAAATTGATATATCTAGTGGGCTTAATCAGCTCCTTCTGTCATACAGAAAATTCAAGGATTTTTTTTTTCAGTAATTCACTTATTTTTCTGTTTATTCAGAATTTGCATATAGAAAGTAGATAGCAGGAACTAGTGAAATGAAGGGAAAGTTAATTTTCTTAACAAAACCTTATTGCACTATTTAGCTATAACAGGAGAAACAGATGTTTCAGCTTTACAATGCCATGTCTTGCAAAACTTCCCTCTGAATGACTATTCGTGCTCTACATGTTTTGGACTGTGTATGGAGAGCTCTGCTAACAGTCATGAGAAGCACTGCATACATTACTAAAGCCCACACTAAGATAATTAGTGCTAAAAAAAAGAATCAACAGGCCTTTTCCCCCTCTTTATAGTATTGATTTAGTGTGGGTGAAAAACGCCAGATTTTCAATCTTGAAGATTCATGTTCCACCACAGAGTGGGAGATGGAGCCAGCTTTTCCCAGTGTTCTGCCAATAAATGCTTAGATTAACCACCTCGAGGGTAGGGAGGAAGAGCCAGGCTCTACAGTCTATGAACCCTTAGTGTCTCTGATGAACCTGTGAACATGGAGAATGGGGAGCACACAAACATGGACAAAGCATTCAAACTCTTAATCTTTGTGGCTGTACCTACCCAAGTATTTTGTTGTTCAAAAATACCAAAAATTGCTGTGGGCAACAGAAATTACCAGGAGTCATTACTGAAGTTGCAGTGCAGCAGAGAGGACTCTGGGCAGTGGTAGCAGCTGTGGAAAAATTCTACAGTGAAAGGGGACTTTGAAGCTCATTTTGTATCTTATATGTGTATCTTCTAAATGGCAAACTCAGTTTTTTAATAAGGACTCTATAGCCTTTTTCAAATTCTGTGATAGGGTACACACGTCATTTAACTCTTTGTCGGATAGTAACTTTATCTTCTGCACAGTATACTTCTAAACAGTATCAATGCAGATACAGGCACATAACCAGATGTGATTGTGCCTAGTCCCTCGAGATGCTGAAGTCAGGGCAGTTTAAGGTAGCAACTGTTTTTTTAGTATCAAATGGCAGGCTAAGAGCATACACATGAACAACTCTGAATACCCCGTGGGTATTACAGCTTGATCCTTCTCCTGGGGAAGGATCTACTGTGGACATGCCTTGAAGAAAGTAATATGTCCTACTAGAATGTTTAATGCTTATTTTAATAACAGAGCAATCCAGGTTAGTTGAGGATGACATTATTTTGCCTAGTGTTTGTAAGGGTTGCTTTAAAACCACTTGCTTTCAGACAAAGTGATAATCAGGCTAAGCACTGTAAGACTTTTATAATGGAAGGCCAACACATATTTTTTCATTCAGGCTGCAAGAATAAACCAAGCACAGCTGTTTTACTGAAAACAACCCACTGGTATTTAAGTAGATTAACAAAATTAACTGTGAAAATCCTCTGCTGTGTGGAAGCCAATAACCTGTTGGCCACAAGGAGGCAGGGCAAGGATTTAATAAATTAAAAGAAACTGTGTTTATTTAAAATAAAAAGAATTTTTAAAAATTTTTAAAAAGATGACCATTACATTAGTTCAGACATGAAACTCCAAACTGCTAGGCAAGATAAAAAGCATTTTTCATCCACAGTGTGTGGTTTCAGTATTGCTGGTTTATTCCAAGAGCAGCAAATCTTTAAGATACCAAACAATAGCTGATCTGGAAGCAATTTTCTTCTTTTGAAGAAGCAGATCACACATATTTATTCAACATCACTTCTGTGTGATAGAGAAAAAATTCTAACAGTAAGCTTTGATAGCAATAGTGGATTTACCAGCTCAGAGCAAGAAGCTGTACTGCTAGGTTCACAAGGTGTTGCTCCCAAGCTAATAAATCCTGCTTCTGGGCAGCTTTGGGAGCTCTGCCTTTCACTTCCTCGGCACTTCTAATTCTGGGCTAAAAGCAAGAAAAGGCAATTTTGGTTCTGTAGTGCCGTACCAAGAACCCTGTGCAGAGTACAGTGATGTCTCCTTCCCCTAATTAGAAATTTAAGACATTCCAAAGACAGCACTAACCCAGTGTCAAACTTCTAAATGACAAAGAGGCAAAAGAGGAAAATAAAATCAAAGTATGTCTGTTTCGGAGTTATATAGAAAAAGATTATATTGAACAATGAAACAACGCTCTCCTCAGTATCAGAATATCACAGTCCAAACCTTTGAGTGATCTTCTGACTGAGATGAAGTGACTTTACTCTTAGCTCTGCTACTGCACGCTACTGACCTAGGTAATTTCAGCTCCCTGTGCCTCTGTTTCCTCATCATTTAAGCAGTTGCCTTTCCTCTTTGTGAATCAGTATGAGGTCCACGGATAAAAAACATGCTACAAGAACGAGTTGTTATTAATGCAATTCAGATATGGAATGTACCAGATGGTAAAATCTCCAGGATTTTAATGAACTATTGTAACAGAACATATGTAATATGACGTTATTATAACAGGCATTTAAATGTATAGTTAGTACATACAATGCGACCTGCTCTGCTCTCAGTAACTCCACTGGAATTATTTTGGATTTATGTCAGATAATACTAGGAACACAAAATAGCCCCATATGTGCAATGTGGTAAGGTTTTCATAGCAATGCTATCTTAACTATTGCCTGTCCTGTTTTTATCCTTTGCTGGGGGTATAGTATTTTGTGGTTTCACAGAGTATGTTTTCTGCACTTAGTTCTGAGCACGAAGCAAAAAAGTACCCTAATGGCAAAGATTAAAATGTGCCTGACCAAGTATCCCTTACCTAGCATCATAAAACAGTCATCATGAAGCAGCAAGAACTTTTGGGGGGGTGGGTTTCACTATATTCTGTAAAAATTATGTCTTTAATCACCTCATGCTTTGTCAGAAGAATCAAACATTCAGTTTCAGACTGTGAGTAGTATCTCCATTCTCTCACACTGTTTGAGTCCTGGACAAGATTAATTAAATGACAGCGCAAAGGTGAAAAAACAGGACTGCAGCTCAGGCCAGTGGCATCACACACTACAGTCAGAGACAGGTACTTACTTCAGTAAAGGAGGAACCTGAGGACACCTTTAGTATGTATCATAATTCTAGCTCGTCTACAATACAGACTATAAAACTCAGGTGAACTGGCATTTAATATATGAGACACTGGAAGCAAGATATCAGTTTCACATCATAAATTAGCCTTTGTGCTAGTGCCCAAAGATTTGGCTGATTACTCACTGCTTTCCCCTAGTGCTTAAGCACTTAAGCAGTCTTTTCCAAAGCAAGACAGTTAAACCACAAAAACGTACCGTAGTGTCCACAGCCCTGACCTTCCCAGCAGGAACGTGCTTTGGAATGGGTTCGTCTCCTGATATCATCATGCAGCCTTCTGCTCCAAGAGTAACAATTACGAGCTTACACCCTCTTTCTAACAGCATGCGTCCCACCTTTTCAGCATCTTCAAGGTTGCCAACTGGGATGCCCGTTAAAATTTCTGCCTGGAAAACAACCCACGCAAATGAAAATCATAATCTGACAGCATTCATTTTTGGACAACAGTTGCATTTGAAAACAGTATTTAGTAGCTTTTTAAAATGTGTATTGTAGGATGATCATGAAACCACTTCCTACGCTGATATTCAGCTGTGTCTTGCTCCTTGCTTGAAATCAGTGTGTACTTCAGGCACAGCAGACTAACAGAGAGCAGCCTAGGCAGAGAGACACACGAGGTGTGGGTTCTGTTCCAGCTTCTACAACTTACCTGGCATACAACCCTTAGTAAAATCACATTTTTCCCACATGCCTCAGTTTTTTCATCTGTGAAATGGACACAATGACACAGTCTTGGCAAAAGCATTTTGTGGTTTAATGTGAAAAAATTCTACAAGTCGCTATTCTTGAGGGATATTTATCATCAAGTGAAAAACATTTTTAACACTTTTTAAAATTCTCAGTGTTCAGCTAGAGGGACATCACAAGGGAAAACCTCTTCCAGGAAAAAAAACCCGCTCAATTTTGACCACTCTGTTCAATTTAACATATATTTTTGGATGAGAATACCTAAAATTTATCTGAAGCCTTCTTTGGACAAAGGCCCATTAAAAGATTATTATATATTTCTGTTATGGCCATGTCCATACACCTCTGTCAACTGTGCTGGCTGTGTACACACACAGTTAAAATCTTCTTTTAACTGATGGTGAGCTTAAGTAAACTTCTCCCAGCTGGCTCTTAAAATTAATCTCTTTTAGTTCCACCCAACTAAGAGAAAATTTCCCCAAAGTCTGCAATGAAGACTTCAGAATCAAACAACATTTTCACCACTTCATACATATTCTTGATGGCAGTGTATGGTCAAGGGTCACATCCTTTTTCTCTTCTTTTTGGCAGGGAAGAGAACAAGAATGAAACAGGAAGAAAAGAGAAGAGAAATTGTCTTTTCTCTGAACCAGTCTACCAGGCAGTACTCCTGCATAATACCATATGCCTTCAGCTGCAAGTAAACAGACATATCACATTTTGACATCTTTACTAAATTTTGTCCTGCCTGCCTGAGAAAAGGGAAGCCTTGCTGTAACTTGCCTTACAAGGTTGCTGCTGCATCTTGAAGAATGCAGTCTGAAGCATTTGCAGATAACTGCTTCATAGCTGAGCATAACTTCCACACTCCTAGTGCTTATTTTCAGTGGAAAACTTTCTTTGGAACCTATTCAGCAGCTGCTCTCCTGACCTTTGCTGCATGGGCAGCTCAGCTTCTTGGGAAACAGCTGCTGAAATATTTCAAACTACCTTCCTCTGCATGACTGGAACTCGAATTCAGTGCTCGTAGTTCTTGATGTAACGAACTGTAAACTGTAGTGATTAAACAAGTGCTTCATGGAGCACAGGCCATGCCTGTAGTAAAGAGAGGGCGGGCAGACAGCTGGGGACAGGAACCACTACAGCCATCTACAAGCAAACCGCCCCCAGCTGTGAGTCAGCGCCCGCTGCTCCCACTGTCATTTCCTGAGTTTCAGCCTGACCCAGGCGAGAGCAGCTACCCTTGGGCTCTGAAGGGCCACATTATGCCAACACACTCCCTAGAGTTCATAGTATCACTAGCAGAGCACTTACCGGTTTTAATTTTTAAGCTTACATGACCAAGTTCTGCAGCTCCTACTTAGACAAATGCACAAATTATTTCAAGCACTGTTGATCTGATCACTGTGAGGCAGAGCCTGGCGTGGCAGGACTTGGTTGTTAAACTTCTGCACTGCAGGGGCAAGGCGTGGTCAACATGTACACGCAATTTAAAATTCCTTTTTTTAACCACACTGATCCCAGACAAGAATATAGTAAGCTTTAAATTATAAGAAGGCAACTAAATCTATCCAATTTTCTCTTTCGCATGTCACCATGCTGCTCAAAATTCTCTTGCAGTATAAACTATTTAAGCATATTAAACATATTTCAGTATTTAAAAGGTTATAAAAGTATTTTCAAGTAAGAAAATTTGTTTTTAAAATTATCTCACAAAACCTTTTGAATGTATCTTCTTGCAAGGTTTCTAGGGAACCAATACAATAATAACAGTTTTGGAGTAACTATAGATAGATGACCTATAATATTAAAATATATATGTACACTCTATTCAAGTGTCTAAACAGTCCATGTCTCTCCATGAGTTTTAAGATCTGAGGAGCAGGAACTATGTATGCCTGTATTCAGAACACTTCGTATTCTTGTGTCACAAGAATAAAAATGCATTAGCACAAATCCTTGAATGAAACAGGCAAACTGAATTTTCAGTGTACTTTATGAGGGGCAATAATTCCAAACATTCTACCTCTGTTGCAAAGTCTCCAGGATGAAAGTGGATTTGGTTTTGGTAGAGAAACAGTAAATCTAATATTGGTTTATTTACCTGGTACTTATATTTCTGTAAGCTCATGAGTAAAGTAAATGAAGTATTTAAATATAATATTCTTCCTAATGAAATGCACATCCTGTATGTTTAGCATTAAGACAGTACTCCTCTTTGTGCTTCCTATATCCCAAATCAACAGGATTTTTTGCTTGAGTAGTGAAAGAACTGTTTGGGACCGATATACAAAAGGTTTTGTAGAAATCTTTCCTTTCATCTTTACACTGCTTATAAATAAACAAAATTATTTTGAACAGACAGTCTGTATAAAAGTAGTTCTTCAGCTGCTTCAAACCACTATCATCTAACTCATCTACAGCAGGATGGTACAACTAAAAAACACTGGAACAAGCTGGAAGAACCATAAAAGCAGCAGAAGCCAGACAGATTCTGTGCCAATAATTAGAGATTGCGGTAAATGTCAACTGATGTTAAATACTGTGGTGAGTTTTTAAGTTCCTCCCTTCAGTAGAATCTTATTTAAAAAACAAACTATGGTACAATTGAGGGAAGTAACTAATGGTTATGTAAAGAAAAAATTAAATAACAATACTAAAAGCCCAATGTGGACATTTGCCATAGTACTGTACAAAAGAGCAGCAAATGAAGAATTTTATTTTTCTGCAGCTAGTCTCATAAAACTACTCAGTTAAACCTATTAAAGAAGACGACATTCCACACAACTGCTGTCAGAATAAACCTATGATGGATATTCTATAATTCGTCTACAATTATTTTCATAATTTTGTTTACAAGAGTGGTAGAAAAATTTAACTAAAGTTTTTAATTTATGAAGGTTCTTGGCCATAATCCTCACTAATCTTAGTTAAGTCTCCATCTCTCTTTAGACTGTGGAGTCTAGTCATGGCAGGATGACACAAACTAGAACTGCTACAGAAAAGAAAATGGCCCTGCTTTTTCCCTGCCACTCCTGTCCACATGGCCCATTCTCTTGTGCCAGAACAGCCATTTGTGTGGCCTGGAAACAAACTGGATTGTAAGGCAGATCTGTGTTAAAATTAACACCACCCCCAGTCCCACATTACCCTCAAAAGTCAATCCAAAACAATTAACTTCTTTCAACAGTAATAGTAATTTACACTGGCTAAAACTGAGAATGATCCTAGCGTATGAACATTTGCCAGTTGTTCCTAGCTGTGGTGCATTTGGGGCAGCCACCTCCAGGGAGATGTTCTGCATCCTCTGCTTGGCATTTGCAAGACCAAATCTGCAGCATCGTATCTAGTCTTGGTAAGTAAGACACTGACGTGCCACAGCACACTGCAGTGGAAGGCCATCAGACAGTCAGAGAACCAGAGACCAGGACATACAAGAGAAGGCTGGGAGAAGCAGGCTTGTTCAGCCTTAAGAATTCCTGGCTAAAGGGAAATCTAATTGCTGTCTAGGGAAATTTAGTAGGTGGGTATAGAGAGGATGAAGCCAGAGTCTTCTTGAAGGTGCACAGGGATAGGGTTAGAGACAACAAGCACAAACTAGAACATGGGAAATTCCAATACTAGGACAAGCTTTTTCACCACAAGGGTGATGAAGCAGTGGAACACGTGCCCAGAGGTCATGCAGTCTCCAGCCTTGGGAGATTCAGAACTTGACTGGACAAAGCCCTGAGCAATCTGTCCTAAACTGGACAGGCTTCACCAGGGTGTTGGACTAGTTGAACATCCAGAGGTCTGTTCCTAACTTCCATAATTCTCTGATCCTCAGCAAATATAAACTGGTGAAATAACAAGAAGTATTAATTCTTTGGGGAGCAGTCTATCATTTGGACTGGGTTTTGTGCACCTAGCACAACAACAACTTTGCAAATGTTGCCCACTACTGCTGAAAGAGAAATAATCAATAATTGCAGGGAAACTGTCCCAGTTTTAAGGCTAATGCATCTACATTATCTATTATCTTACATATGATAATTTAAAATAATTTTAATTTCAAATATTTAAACACAGTAAGTCAGTTGGCTACAAACTTGGCCTGTACCGTAGGAGATTTCTTTTGAGAATGACAAAACAAGAACTCAATCTCATTAATTCTAACACATGTGAACAGTCCCCAAGAAGCAGTGCAACAGATTTAGTGTATAAGAAATTGCAAGGTCAGGCCACAAGCCAAGCTAGTTCCAGTTGTTTCAAATTATAAAATTTTTACACACATACAGGCAGAAACACTTATCGTGCTAGAATAATTAAAAACTGATTGAAATGAATTGGCCTGAAGCTATTAATTTCCCTCCCAAAAGTAACATCTTTCATTTTAGACTAAATATGGGAAAATTCATAGTTTCCAGTAACTGATAAAATGGGGTTTAGAACAAAGATGGAAATAAAATATACTGTGAATTGCTGGCAACTTCTATGTAATGGCAGAATAGTAGCTTTCCATTACTTGAAACACAAAAGGCAAATTCAAGAGATGTTCTGAAATATTTTATTTCTAAAGCACCTGGTTTTGTTTTGAGCTCCAGAAATATCGATTATATTTTCTTAAGAAAGATTATCCTGAGTATTAATCCCTTTATATTAATAAGCAGTGTCTTAAATGCCCTCATCCCAGACTACAGATAAAGTTTTATAAACTTGATATTCTCTGAATCTTGCAAAAGGGAATAATGTCTCTTGATTCTGGACATACTAACAAATATTTATTCCAAAAAATGATCTATCCTCTGTTAATAGACAGTAACACTTAAAAGGAAACAGTAAGAATGTATCTATTTTACTGTGTTATTTTAATACATCTTACAGCTTTATTTAACAAAATTAGCAATTAACTTGTACTGCTTTCTACTACTGAAGCGCCAAAGTATTCTGCTAGCATTTAATTAAATCTTTGCATGGCCTTCTTTAGATCAGAAATCTGATACCCATTTTACATGAGGGAGAAAGTAGCTTTAAAAATAGTTTGTCAAACTTAATCATTTGCTGTAACCATTCAGGAGTTTTTCTTCTCCTGAAGGGCTCCTCAGTATTCTTTGAACAGAGAAGCAGCTGTTCTTCAAAACGTTTAGGATCAAATTGAAATTGCTGATGTGCAATATATTTTGGTTCCTAACCTGCAGGGCTATGTAACTGCATGCACAAACTAAGAAAGAAAAACAACACATGAACTGTATTGACATTGTGGTTATGCCTAGAGCCATCTGCAGCAAGGAATCACACAAATACGTGGGAAAAAAAGTGGCAAGTATTCCAAAGAGCTCATCTTGTATAGGGTTGTCTCTTTTTCAGCATTTATAAATGACTGAAAAGAACAACCATTAGTTTTCACCAGGATGACATTGGATACATTTATTTTTCATTAGAAGAATTAAGGGAATGGAGAACTAGCACATTCCTGCACAAACCTCAGGGATTAGGCTGTGCTACATCTGGGAATTAACAAACTAGTCACAACAAGTTTGATCTTTCTGGGAAAAGATAAAACTGAACTACAGGCTAAGCAAAGAAAGAACTGATAACCTTGCAAGATTTGTTCTGACTTCTTTTGTTCATGAACCACATAAAAAGAAAGTAATGTCAGACATAAAAACCCCTGTTATTGCAACAAGCAAGACTGAAAAGAACAGCTTGTGAAGAGCCTTCTAGACAAACTAATGGTAGATAATTCACTGATAGTGTAATTTTGTTTGCTTCTCTCTAGCACGTAAATCCATAAGAACAAGCTGTGCTGTTATACCAGATACTGCGTGTGATTTCATTAAATCCTAAGGCATTTAATAAAGAATGGAATATAAAGTGTTGATGTTGTATTTGATATTTGTGTGTTTGAGAGCCGACATCCCATGGCTGACACTATAGCTGACATCTTTAAACCTCTATTCTGTGACAAGGGCATTGCAGATCAAGACCCTGACCTTTAGAGCTGTAAATAACAGAAACTTCTGACTCAGTAGTAATTCAGCTAATCACAAGGACTATCCCCTCTTTCTCATCTTTAATAATACAAACACTTCACACAGTCTATGGGTCGTCTTAAACTATATGGCTGGTGTTCCGTTTGACAGCCAACATAATCTTCTGTTACAAACATACTGTTCACATATTATCCGCAAACCACACGGTTCAATAATTTAAAAGTATTTCTTGGTGAACAAGAAATAGAGGGACATTATGATAAAATTGTGATAAATACTTGTAAATATAAATTACTAAGAAAGGCAAACCAAGTAATAAAAAAAAAAAAATCGTAATCTTGTCTTAGAACGCACATCTGTGTTAAAAAGAATGTTTTAGAAGCAGTTGAACTGGGTAGCGCTAAAGAATTAATCTTCAAACCCAAGGTGATTTATTAACTATTTAAAAGACTTAGTAAAGATGAAGCAGAAATACACTTTTTTTCCCCCTGGAAGTAGCTAAAAATACCAGATTAAAAAAAAAAAAATCCAGAAAGGGTAAAACTGGAACATAAATAGGATTTTGGCTAGAAGGAAGACGTTTGACACTTAGAAATACCAACTAGGAGAGGCAATGGAGCTGGAACAGAACATCTCAGGAAGGCAGTTGTAAGCAGAACATTCAATAAATTTGGCCATAGAGAATAGTAATTTTTAAAAATCCAAAAGAATAACCATCGTGACTTAGAGAAAAAGTCCATCTTATCCAGATGCTCTTTTTAAACTGTGACAGTTAGTAAATACTGAGGGAAATTTAAAAAAAAATAGGATAAAAAGATCTTTTACCAGTATATGTTCAGGATCACCAAAGTCCTACGTACTTCCTATGTACTTCCTGATTTAAGATGATGATGGAGATGCATATGTAGTTGGTTGAGTGGATAAAGTTTAAAAAATTAGAATTATCTTTAAGGTTTGTAGAATTAACTCGTTGCTTTTAAGTGCCATACAGAAATGTGACTGCTAACCTTTATTTGGGCACGTAAACATTTATCTGTATATCAAACTTCTCAAGTGTATTCATTACAGAGATCTGAAATTAAAGAAAGTCATGAAAGAAAACAGATGGTATATGGACATATAACAATTACTAAAAAAACTACTTTCAAACTTGTGACATAAGAAAAACAAATGCTTGATTTTTCCTTTTTTCTCAGCAAAAAGGAAGGAACTATGGTAATAGTTCATCCCTGAAAATCAATTCAATACAAATCAGACTCACAGAGAGAATGAAATCAAATAAAATTTAATATTATATTTGTGCTAACATAATCAATTTCATTGTAGAGTTTGAAAAGGTTGTTTTTTAAAACAGAGGTATTTATGTGCCTTTGTTGTTCTCAGAATATGCTGTAGGAGTCCTACACTTGGATTTACCCTCCCATGATATGGCTGGCAGGAACTTCCATATGTCTAGCATTTCCATAAATTCAGAAGAGATGAGCCTCCTCAACAGCAGAGAGCATATTTCTGTGCCTGACCTTGCATACAGTGATCCTAGCTATCTTCACATGGTAATTACTTTTTAAAAGAAAATAGCAGAAAACAATGCAAACTGTACCCCTAGCTCTGCAGGAAAAGGTAGATGAGTGAGCAGGGATCTATTATAATTATACACCTGTATTTCTTGTTCTCTAAATAGAAGTAATTTTCTTTTCTCCATGTGTTGGTAATAATAATACCCCTGGCTCCAGCAAGCTACACTTCTCAAAGAATGTCTCTTTCAAGACTGTCCCCTAGCAATAAAATACAACAAAAGGAAAACTTTAGCATGTGTGATACAAAGAGAGAAAGTCAGGAACAGACAAGTAATGAAAAACAAAGTTTTGATTCTAACATGTGGGGGATAAGTTTTTGCAGGGGAAAAAATTAACAAGTGGCATTATGAAAAAAGTAAACAATGAATGACATTTACTAAATAGTGGCAGAGTATGGATGGTCTCAGCCCAAAATGTGAGCCATTGCACCATTTAGCCAATCCAGAGGCATAAGAGCTTTCCGACAGCATTAAGAAAACACGACACTGGTGTTCTGCAAGTCTCCTGAACAAGAATAAATACTTTGCCTTAGCATTCTCCTCACCGCATAGAATTGAATTCTGACATCTGTCGGGCAGTGCCTGAGCCACAAATTGTATCATTGCCAGTTATCCTGGGAACTCTGGCTTCCAGAGACCTGAAGTGCCATGGCATCTCCCACCTTGCAATTTTACTAATTCCCAAACTCTCTGGAGTAAGTGAACTTGGCAGACACATAACGAAACATCCCAGAATAAAATTTAGATGTCCTTTTGGGTTACTTAGGCTGACCCTTAAATGCTAGAAGACTCACAGACTGAGAACTTCTGATATAGTTTGTGATGGGGTTTAACAGAAATTTCAAAACAGGGTAATTGAGTCTTCAAAAATTTATACTGACAGACATTGTCATCAGACAAAATATGCTACAAGTAAGCAGGACCAAGCTTTTCTCTTAGCTCCTCTCCACCCAAAGGGATCATGTTCATTGCAGAAATCATGTTTCTTAGACATAACTTTAACTCTGATCAAGGCATGGTCCCTATCCACTAGGTTGCTTCTCCCACATTCCTGTTTGTATAAAGAGAAGGTGAAGGGAAGGAACCCAGCATGCCTAATGCTAATAAATAGCAAATTTAAACAAAGGTCTTATGAGATGAGGTTAATTTGTCTCTTGTGACAAAACCAATTTCCTTTGGGAGAAATAACGCTTGAGTTAGAAAAGAGAGGGAAAGGAGGAGGAAAAAAAGAAAAAAGGAAAACATACAGTTGAAGGCCAGAGAAGATTCACTGAAAACAGATCTGACAGGAAGAGGCATGTGAAGCTACTATTTACCATCAAGTGCAGCAAGCGTGCATCACCTCCTGGCAAGAGAGTTTAAAACTGTCAGAACATTATGGCTAATGCATTCCTGCTAATCATATCAAGGGACCACAGAACAAGGACAAGGAACTATTTTAATATTTACCACTCAGTGATAACATTTAACAAGTGTCCTTTTATGGATGTGTTTTGCTGATCTACTCATAAGGAAGGCTGGACCCAACTTTCTGGCTGCAAACAGCTAATTTAATTTCAAGTGCAAGCTAAAGTTATTTTAGAATACTCCACTTTGCTGGTTAGGTCAGGAATCAAACCCGTCACCTCCAAAAGTTCTGTGTAAGAGGAGAGGTTCAATTTTCCTGCTCCCTATGCCGCATTTCTGAGAAGTGTATTCTTCTGAAATTTTCCTGCTTAAGACTCCTTCTTTCACATGACATATGACCATTACCTCAGTTTCATTGCAGCAGAAGATATCAGAATAGGTATAAAACTGTGGATCTAGGTCAGCAAGGGCTGGAGCTGGATTAAACAAAGTCTTTACTGGGAAAAAAAAAAAAAGAAAAAGCAAGTCTAAATCTGTAGTGTTTTAAATTCATAAACCATCACTTGAAAGACCATTGTGTTTCAATCACAGACCCCAATGTTTATTATTAACACACAAATGACTCTCAGTTTCTGTATCCTTGTTTA
Source organism: Oriolus oriolus (assembly GCA_013400235.1). Taxonomy (NCBI): domain Eukaryota; kingdom Metazoa; phylum Chordata; class Aves; order Passeriformes; family Corvidae; genus Oriolus; species Oriolus oriolus. Next base: position 324,456 of record VXBT01008725.1, on the reverse strand, counting down.
TTATATTAAAGTTCCATTCTAATTCATGTGCAGGCACCTGTCATGATGGGAACATGAGAAAAGAATAACAGAAAAAACCCCAAGAAATTATTAAATTTAAAAAAAGAGAAAAGCCTTAGACATTAATGCAATTTGTTTAACTGATGATGCTTCTTCCACAATATTAATAAGTTTTACAAGAAGTGACTTAGTTCTAGAATTTTTCAGTGTCGTTATCTGAGTTCTGTACATGAAGAATCACGAGTTATGGAGTAATGAAGGGCATGTCCAGACAGGGAGTTAAATGTGCTTCTGAATGTGTTACCTAACTTGTTCAAAATGCCACATTATAAAACTGTAGTGTAGACAAGGCACTGTATATTTTTAATATGCTATCTGGCAGAGCTGGACCTAAACTTAACACATGGTAGAATATGTTAGTTAACCTAACTTTAAACTGTAGTAGCCTAAGGCCCCTTGTAGCAGCAGAAAAGTTTTGTCATGAGGACAGTGTAAGTGACTTACTCACTATTAACACAGGAAGTCTGCAGCCTTGATTTTTCACTTTGCCAGTTCTATGATTAATACTTGTGCCTTAACCACAAGGCCATCATTTTTAAATAAAGCACACACTCTTACTTCAGAAATATTCCTTATAGTCAGTGATCAGATCTTCCAAACTGGATGCCTAAATTTTCAGTCCTAAACACATATTTTGACTGTAAGCTTGAGCATGTCAGACACTCTGAACATCTCTGAATCCCACTTAATGCCCTAACAAACAAAGATGCAGAGAGACTTCTGAAATCTGAGTACCGAGAAGTTTAGGTTATTAACACTTTGAAAGTTTTAGCCTTTGACTGTACAACTTTATCACGCCTCTCTACCTGCCTCATTAAAAACAGTATTAAAGTGACAAAGACTTTTACTCAGCAGTCAGAAAATGCCAGGATTAGGAATTCCAATGAAATCTTAATTTGGCTGCCTTATATTATTACAATACAGTATGTATTATAATAAACTCTTTAATTATATGATCACATACCACTGAAAAACAGCATGTGATCACATAATTAAAGACTGCAACATAATACATATGCAGAAAGGAGACAAATTAAGGTTTCACAGGCAACCTTAACTCTTGCATTTCCTATTTTCTGAACTGCAACCCTAATGAAGTTTTCTTAAACATAAAACTTTAAGGTACACTTTCCTAGGTAAAACAAAGAAACAGGACATACTGGAAAACAAACTGTCATGTGGTATCATACTGACATATACGTGGGTCAGGAGCAGCACTGGAAGTGTTCCAACTTGGGTTTTAAGTAATACAGACTCCTCATGAACACAATGTAATACACTACTATTAGTTTTCTTCCATATTTACTGTCTGGGGGGAGATAGAGGAACCCTCAGATCCTCTTTCAGGCTGTGAAGAAGAGCATGGCTTTTGAACAGGGTAATCTCTCTGGTCCTCCTGAGGAAATTATTTTCTGCCCAAATTCTTTCACAGAATCACAGAATCATAGAATGGCCTGGGTTGGATGGCCATTTCCTCTTGTCTTGTCACTACATGCTTTGTAAAATGTTTGTCTCCATCTTTCTTGTAGGCTCCCTTCAGGTACTGGAAGGCTGTAATTAGGTCACCCCTAAGACTTTTCTTTTCCAGGCTGAACAAACAAAAATCTCTCAGCTTCTCCTTGTAGAAGAGGCGCTCCATCCTTCTGATCATCTTGGTGGCCGTGGACTCTCTCCAACAGGTCCCTGTCTCTCCCATGCTGGGACCCCAGAGCTGGATGCAGTGTTCCAGGTCGGGTGCCACCAGAGCAGAGGGGCAGAACCTCTCCCTGGCCCTGCTGCCCACGCTGCTTTGGATGCACCCCAGGACTCGTTTGGCTTTCTGGGCTGTGAGTGCCCATGGCTGGGTCGTGTCCAGCTTCTCACCTGCCAGCACCCCAAATCCTTCCAGGCAGGGCTGCTCTCAATCTGTTCATCCCCAAGCCTGTGTTGATACCAAGATTACTCCATCCAGGTGCAGCACCTTGCACTTGGTTTTGCTAAATCTCATGAGATTCCCATAGGTCTACTCCTTGAGCTTTTCACTTCTCTCCCTTTGCCAAGATCCATTCTCAGTGAGTGCCTCCTTGCATAGGAACTATGCAATTTTAACCTTTTTCACTCAGCTTTCACCACATCATATCTCTTTATGGCCTACACTTTCTTTTCCCACTTCCAGTGCCCACAGCCTGCTCCTTGACTCTACCTCCATATTCCAATCTCTATTCAACAAATCCTAGTCTCTGTTCCAATTTTGTTCCTCTTTCAGCTTCTCCTTTCCTTCTTCCTCTGCCACCCCCAAAAATCAAGTAAAACTCTCCTACATTTCCTTTGTCTGAAATCAACTCTCCATCCCCAGCATTCCCATCCAGCTTTGTCTCTTCCATATTGAAATCAAGCAGGCTCCTGCTTTGTGCTTCCTGGGCCTACAACAGATCTTTCACAGTATAAAAGAAGTTGCCTAAAACCAGATTCAGGAATTACACTGGAAGTCATGATGCCCAAATGGACAAGTGCTTGTATGGACAGATGCTCAGGTGAAGCTAGCTGTGAAGCTCTTAACAGTTTTCTGACGTCTGTGTGAAAGGTACATGTTTTCCAGAGGCCGATAATACAGTTAAAATCAGGCAGGTTTCCATACTGCTGTGAAGCCTTATCTTTAAAAGAAAGCTCCCTTGCTGTCAAGTCTTAAGTAAATTTTAAGGTAGCTGGTATTCATAATTCAAAAGCTAGGGTAGGGTGGGAGGCATTTTCCATTGCCTGGTTTCTGCAACCATAGTGCTTTGGCAGAAATCACAAAGAGTTTAACTAGAGACAACCAGCTGTTATGAAAAATTGTAGCCCAAGATTAAAAACTTGAAGAGTCCAAACAATAGATCTGTTTCTTGCAAGTGACATGGAACCTTTAACTGAGGCTGCTTCCAGCTCATTCTTCATGACAGTATTAATATGCTGGGCACTATCAGCCATCTTTTATGGAGTCTGTCATTAGAGAAGCCCAAAACCAGACTTAGTGGAAGCAGCAGCAGCTTCTCACCATCAACCACTAAAAACCTATAATTATCCAGTCAGATTTCCACTACAATTTATACCTAGTTCACATAGTTATTCACAATCCTTCCTTCCTTCCTTCCTTCCTTCCTTCCTTCCTTCCTTCCTTCCTTCCTTCCTTCCTTTCCTTCCTTGCTTCTCACCATGATTGTCACAAGAATAATGAATAATCAGTGCCACAATGAGAGGATGTCATACACGAGATGTCCCTCTCCAGCTTACAGATCCAGATGACCTTCACTGAAAAGAAGCGAAGAGTTCTTGCCTGCCTCCATATTCTTTTTCTCTTTTGTTTATTTCTTTCAGTAAGAATTAAGAAAAACAAGAAAAAAAGCCCATTGAAACAGAGGTTTCAGGCATCTGGGTATGCATCTGTTTTGCACAAAAATAGTCAAGTGAACATTCTAACATGAAGTGCTACATAATACATGAGGGTATTGCAAGCTAAAAGAAGAGAAATTGCATTTACAATTTACTGTTGGCTACAGATAGGTTTTTACAGTGCTACAAACTCAGCTGTTTACTTAGATTTGATGGCACATGACATCTGAACATGTGTAACCTATTGTTTTAAAGCAGAAGCAACCAAACTTCCCTGACAGAAGAGCTGCACAATGATAACACACTGACAGCACAGAACTACAGCTAGCCCACAGTTAACTACGATCTTATCTTAATGTATTGTGCTGTCTACAGTTGCTAAGTGTTTGCATGTCTGTTCTGTGTATCAGGTTTGAGTTTTTTCAATTGCTTTAAAAAAAATCTTGTCTTTTCTTCTGTCACAGACTGGTGTCTTGCCATAGGAGGGTGACAAAAGTGTGAAGCATCTTGCCAAAACTGTTTGTAGAGTTAGAAATATACAAAATAAGTAATGGATATTGATTCATGATTCAACTATAGTCCATTAACCACTAGATTAAGAATGCTGTTATCCATTTTCATAAAACGTAATGAAAAAATATAGTGCAACAGGTGCATAACAGGTCATGGTGCAGAAGGTGAACTGGAGAGCCCACAATTCCAGCGTGCTGTGATCTACTGGAGCTAGCCTGGGTCCAGCTTCAAGAAACCAGTTAGTTCTGATCCCAGTTCCATCCCTGATCTGCTGTGTGACTGACTGTGCTATAGCTGTCCCCTCCCAGTCTGATCTTCCGGATACAAGGGAAAAACAGTTTTTTAATCTCATATGGATGCCTCTCTTGCACAATTATTTACTTAGTGTTCAAATACCGTGGTAATTGTGCTTGACTAACTGAAAGCATTATAGGCACTTAAACAACAAAAACATTATGTTGGTAATGAAACCCCATCCTGTTCAAGCAAAATGTCAGCTTTCATCTACATATATGCTACACTGAAGGAACAATGCCCTGCATTTAAAAGTACAGTACAGTAACAATTTTCTAATAATTTCACAGACCATGACTGTGTCTATGCAATGGCATCATGCCCAGTCACACTCCAAGAATTTTGGTTAGGAAGAAAAAGCTTTTTTTTTTTATTTTAAGGATGTAAACTACTATACAAAAAACCACAGCCATACCTACTGCTATGCTGGGAGAACAAGGGCATAAGTCTGGTTTTGAGGTAATTTCATTCACTTTCTTGTGTGTGTAACTTTACTGACTTGCATTCATTATGCCTGTTCTGCTCTGGAATCATAGCAGAGTCAGACCCATAGCTCCTGACCTACCAACATTATACTGTATTTAGTCACAGCACAAAAATAGGAGGAAAGGCAGCACCAGACATATACGGGGAGATTATAAGGGTATGAGTTGATTTGCTATTCAAGGTTAACACTGCAAAATTTTTAAAGTGAATTCAGTTTTCATTAGCATAGCATGAATTTTTTGGCTATTGTTTCAATTCTAAATAAAACTAATATGACAGAAACCAGAATAGACTACGGGATCTTTATTTAGAAAGCACAATAAAGAGTATTTTTCATGTAGCACTAATGAAAGAGAGAGAATGGCTTGTGTTAAATTACCTCCACTGGCACGTGCCATTTTCAGAGCTTCAAGAGAAACAGCAGGGGTTATTTCTAGCTGGCAAACAATCACTTTGGCTTTACAGATGACATCAGAAGCCCTCTTCAGGTCTTCAAAATTTAAAAGCAGGTTGGCTCCTGGGACTATGACAATAACGTTCTGTCCTAAAGAGAAGATATCATGTTTTTTACTTTAACTTTGTCAATAAAGTATGTAAAACAATTCCTTGCACTTTTTACAATACATTTCAGATGAGTATTTCAATTTACTTTCCAAAAAACCCCACTAAAATTGCATGCATTGCTGACATTTTCAAATACACAAATATTTCAGAGGATAATCAAAAGGATCAATGTACTAATTATTTAACACTGCACAACAAATGCAATATATATTCCTTTGGGAAAAATAATGTATGGGCATTCCCCAGTCTTATTTTGGTGTTTTCTGTGAACTCTAGAGAAGCACTGTACTAGTCACAGTGGAGATGGTGGATACAAGCTGAGGGTGATATTTGCATCTTCCTAAAATATTCCAGTAGCATTTGGAAGAGAAAAGCATCAATGTGATTACTGAATTCATATGCCAAAAATGGCATAAAAATTTTAATTTTCCCATCAGCTGGGAACAAAAAGTGTTTCACACAGCTAAGAAAATTATGCATGTTCTATAGATTTCAGAGAAGCAGGCTTGCACCATTTACCTGAGGCATTTCAAGTTAGGGCTCCTAACCATCATGAAAACCAGAATCACCTTGTCACCAAAGCCCGGAAAGGTAATACCTGTGTCTAAGGAAAGCTTTATCAGAAGTGAGTAAACAAGGCGGGCAACAGCTTCTCCTGCCTTTAGAGCTGGCCAGGAGAATGGTCTAAGCAGGCTGTGTGTGTGGAAGCACAGCAGTGTCTCAAAGCACATCTAAGATCCTTTTTATTCTTGTAGTTTGTCTAACAGTTAGGTGAGGTTCATTTACGTAGGTTCCAAATATTCTTTTGTTTTTCTTCAGACACACAAATCACTTTCTTTTATTACGTCTTCTTTCTTTTTTTAATCTTTGTTACAACACTTAGAGACCTTCAGGCATGGGTGCCTTCAAATTAAAATTTATTATTAATCACTCAGGTATTAACTTCAATAAGTCAGTTGTTCCTTGATTTACAGGCTCAGCCCGCCCCCGGTGAAGATTCCTTTAAGGACTGCCAATCATTAAAGGCTACCAATTCTGTAATGAACAGAATTACTGTGCAAATAAATATTTATGTTTTTAAATACATTATTTTTGTTGAATGTGACTTCAAAGTCCTTTGACTAAGAACGTGCAAAGCTTCTCTCCCTAAATACATTCCAAAAAGAAAGCAGGACAATGGAAAGAATAATATAGTGATCTCAGAGGGAGGGACCCAAGCTTTCCAAAGCAATTCTGCTGTCAATGGTTTGGTACAGAACAGCTGCATATGAAAAGCAAAACCTCAGCACTTAAAGCCAACGCCCTGCTTTTCAACAGACAATGATGGGCATCTTGGATAAAAAACAAAAGAAAACAAAACAAAAAACCTTCTGCAACAAGTAAATGTTACCAAAGATATCTGAATCCTGTTGAGGAAATATTCAAAGGCAAATTGCACCCATTTTGCCAAGCATGTATTTTGATAGCTTTAGAGTGCAGCAGTGCAAGCAGTAAAAGACCGGGAATCGTGGAACAAGAATCTCTTTGGTTTCTGCCTGGCCTCTGTGCTTCCTAGAATCTCAGACTCTATCCACATGCCTTGCTGCATTATCTTTCTGAACTATTTAGCTGTACTGACATGTATATTATTATTAGAATTTAGAGCTAATGGCCCAAGGCAGTAAGGAGGGCTGTTTGCTTAAACCCATACGTGCAAATTCAAGGTAGACCATGCTACACTGGATCATAGTCTGAAGCTTTTCTTCATAACTACAAAAGGTCAGAGACTTAAGAGTCTGCTTTCAAACCTGCCAGGGAAATGCAGTACCTACCGTGGTGCAACAGTCCAGACGGACTAAACCCAAGCTGGAGGGAAATGCCCCCGTTCTGTTCTTAGCTATATATACCACACTGACTGAATGATAGCAGTCACCACAAACTTGCACCAGGCATTCTGCATGAAGGCAGAGTCTGGACCCATGCACTCACAATTAATACAAAATTTTTATTAACAGCAACCATTTTGTTGAAAGCAATTATTTCTTGCCAGGGAAATCAGATGGGAATTCAGCATTAGGGACAACAGAGTTAAAGACAGATGGCAAAGAGGGGTGAGATTCATCTTGTCCAACATGAACTAATTTTTTAAGTTTAAAAAAAAAATCTACACACTAGAAAAGCCTAAGAAAACTAATTTCTAAAAATTGTTTTTCTATGTTCCTTTAATAAGGAGAAGAGACAAATATTTTCAGAAGGTTTTTTTTGCTTACATATCTTAGGTATCTGTTGGAGGAGGAGATAAACTATTGTCCAGAAAAGTCTATGTACCTCTGTTAACCCTAGGTAAAGCCTTAAGCTGTAGACCTAACTTCTAAAATTACTCCAGTGAGGTAAAACATTATCCACACCAAGTACGAGAATAATATATTTACTGCATTACCATTAATTCTAAAATCTCTTTTCTTAGACTAAAAGTATCAGCTTTGATGGGAACATCTATATAGCTTTGAGTTTTCGCAGACATCAGCTAGAATATTAAGGGCCACATTCACACTTGCTATAAGCTGTAACAGCTAAATGAAACTGATAAGCTTGCACAAGCTTACACCAGATGGGGATTGGGTCCAATCAGGATGAATGTTGCATACATAAAAACTGTCCTAAGTTGGGCTTCTAAAACTGCTACTGCCAGTTCTTAGAAAGATGGATAACTCAAGCCAGATGGTTTTTTCACAAGGGTCATCTTATAGATGACACCAGATGAGAAGTGCCAGTGGAAAAATCAAATGTCAAACCAGTAAACGCCACAGTGCAATAAATATCACTCTTTAAAACTGGATGACAAGCCTAAAAACCATCAGTAGTGCTTAGAATTCATCGAAATATCAAACACATCAAACAAGGCAGTTGTAACAATAGCTGCAGAGCTAGTGCATAATAATTCATACAGAAGAAAATTGCATTTGTGATCAGAAAAGAACGTTACAAGAAAAACATGTGCTGCCAAATCACATAGTTCATGAATATGAGGGTGAGTTTTGGGTGTGTTATGGTATCATAATTTCTAAGCAACCACTTAACAGAAGTATTGAAGAGTCTTGCACGCAAAACATTCAATTTCATGAAGAAAGTTAATATGTAGAAAGTCTCTAAAATTGAGGTGACATTTCTTCATAAACCTGAAGGTTCAAACCAAAGATTTTCCTCTGTGGAAAGTATAATACAAACAAGCTGGCATATGTATTCTAAGTTTGCCTTGTTTACTCAGCCTTACCTAAATATATATTTTGAATGTTTTTTTACTAGTAGTGCTTTGGTACTGAAGGTACACTCAACTTACAAAATAATGTCTATTCACAAATGATTAATAACTTTATCATAAAGTCAGCACAATGCCTGTCTCAAGTGAGGGTTATCTTGCAGTGTTCTGTGTAGGTGAGTTCTAAGTCCTAACTTGCAATAATCATTTTAATAATGACTTGCCAATCTCTGTTGTGCCTCCACTGAATTTTTGCTATGAATATGAATATGAATATTAATGTTGTCAGACTTGTTCAAACCTCCGGTCCAGTTAGGCCAACATAATGGCATCATCAACAGTCAGTACCAGATATGGACAAAGATGCAATAACCTTCAGAGGTAATCATGTAAAAAATTATCCACAAAGAGGGTTTTTCCCTCCCTATGTGTGTGTAAAAGTACAACGCACATCATCACTTTATGGAGCTCTTATCATCCAGTATCACATTGCTAGCAGAAGGTGTGCTAAGTGACAGAGCTAGTGGCAAGAAGGCAGACTGAAAGGGGAAACAAAACCTGGGGTTCAAAGTGGTGTGATGCACCTCGAAGAAAATGTGTTAAGAAAAGCAGCTGGATGTACCAGCTTTTACCCTTAAGAGAGAAAGTACAGATTTGAAGTGTACAGGGTGCTGGTATACTGAAGCTTGTGTTTAGTCAAATCAAAACTTTCTGAAAAGGCAGTAGCATAAAAGAGAACAACTGAAAGGAGCACAAGGTCCCAGAATATTTCTGCACAGATTTCTGAGACCAGCCCAGAGGGAACTTTTGCAGCATCTCTGGGCTGCACATTTTTCAGTGCAGCTCTATAAACTTGTTAAACATCTCTCCACCATTTTGCATTAAAGCAGAGATTGAACCTCTCTATCTTTTATTGAAACTATATTGTATTGTGCCAGAATATAATCAACTTCGAGAGTATCAAATAATTGCCTGATAATTTTCAAATTTTTAGCACTTCGCCAATTACAATAGCGGGTGAGTTATACTTGTGCAATTCAGTAATGAGTCAAAAACTTCCTAGAAATTCTGCAGCACCAGTTAGACAGACAGAGGTAACATCAGGGAAGATTTACTTCAGAGCCTCGTCTGACTGTGATCTCTATAGCTTTCTTTGGCTCTGCCTTCACTTATACATCACAATCTCACACACCCTCTACTTGCATATCTCCTACTTCTCCCTGTAATTTATCTCAGTTGGTTTGAGTTGGTATTTTTCCCAAGTATCAGTGCTTGTAAAGAACTGGTAAGAAGGGTAGGTTAGGTGTGTAACAATACGGCAATAAAAACTTGTCAATTTAAAGAGATGATAGCTATGTTTTTTATTTGTCCCTCATCTTAACACAAAACACCACCACTAAACCCAGCTTCAAATGCTTCCCTTTTAGGTATAATTTGAACTAGCAGAAATTACTTTAGATCAGTCCACTGAGTGCTGTGATGTTTCAGCTATGCCAGCACAGCCACTGCAGTAAAACATGCATGTGTAGGCAAGCCCTTTGAAAACTGCTGTAAAGCCTGTTTAGGTCAGATCAGCCAGGTTTCTACAGAAAAAAAACAAAATGTCTCTTGCAACAGCAAAGCACATAAGTACTGCTATTTTACTGCAATTTACTCAATTCAGGCGGCAGATGGTTTTTGAGAGAAGTAACAACGAGAACCATTACCAATTCTGTGCATCTGTTTGCTTTAGAGCATAGTTCTGACCAGGTTTGCTCTTCTACTAGATTTTAAATAAAATTTGAGGCCGGTGCTAACTTAGCATACGATTTTTCAGTTACTCAGAGGCACAAACTACATGACATCATGCATTATTCATGTCACTGCATGAATCATAAGACTGTCATATACCCTTCACACTGACACTAACACATAAAATAGCCGACTGTGAACCTTGCAGCCCCGAACAATCCATTTCCCTTTCCGGGTGCTTATAAAGGTTTTACATCCACAAGACTGTTTTGCTCCTTATCCATCAGAAAAATTCTTGGTGGTAAAATTTTAACAGGTCATCCTCTGTTCATTCAAGTTTAGACTGTTTTTATCTTAGCTGGCCATGCATATGAATTGGGAAATAATAAGACTGGTTCTTATTCAACTACTCTGGACAGCAAGCCTAGTGCAAAACGTGCAAAACGTACAAAACAGTGAGACCCAGGAACGCTACTGGATTCCTACTGTCCCTCCTATTTATAATGGCCATAGTGACTGTAGGCAGCATAAGAAGTAAGTGTCAAGAGCTGCTGTGTAATCTACCTGCTGATGCAAACCAAGACAAGGAGATGGAAGTTAACAGGCAGGTATCCAGGTTATCCGATATATTAGCGTTACCTTATTGCTGAATTAGAGCTGTCATGCAAGGCTTGGATTAATCTTACTTAGGGAAAATTAAACTCACATCTCCAACTAATTTGCCTAATTTTCCTGAATATTCCTGTGTAGGCTTGCCTTTAGTCACAGTTCCTTCCCAGTTTTGCTGCGTGAGTAAATAGTTATGTTTTCTTTCCCATTTTGAGCTGTAGCCCAATGTACAACCATCAGGTTACATAGAAGCTTGTTAAGTTGATGTGTCAGCTAAGCTGTGGTAACTGTTCAAATGAAGCCTCTTAGCAACTCCAAAAGTGAACCAATACAATCACACTTAATTTGTTGTGTTTGCATAAACATTATCAGTCCTGAGCTCTTATTTTGATCCAGACATATTTCTTTTAAGGGCTCTCAATAGCTTGAGGAAATAGCTTGAAAAGACATGGCACTTAGGTAGATGGTTTAGTGGTAGACTTGGCAGTGCTGGGCTAATGATTGGACTCGGTGATTTTAAGGTCTTTTTCAACCTAAATGATTCTATAGTAAAAGTGATGGGTAAGTTGTAGCAGGAAAGGAGAGCTTTAACCTTCTAACATACTGTTTGTTCAGGACAATATAAAACTAGGCAGATCAGCTGGCTGATTAAATTATGCTTGATGAAAAGATATAAAGTTTTCTGAGGATAGTTTAGCAGTCTTGAAAAAGAATATGAAAATAAGCCAAATCTTTATTTCTTCCCCTGCAAAATGAGAGCGAAGGCACAGGCTAAGGAAAACTAACATGAAAAAAAACCACGCCATTTCACTGTGTACTCATCACTGCAGATGCAACTTGAAACCAAGATTTGTGGTAAAATTACAAGATCAACAGAAATAGTTCTACTTATACTGAGGACAATTCCTTTTCCTGATTGAGGGCATAATGACTCATTTGGTGTCCTGAGGAGGCAAACCCTTCCCTCATAGGACCAGAGGAAATGGCTTCAGGTTATACCAGGAGAGACTTAGATTGGATATTAGGAAAAATTTCTTCACTAAAAGGGTTGTCAAGCACTGGAACAGGATGCACAGGGAAGTGGTTGAGTCACCAGCCCTAGAGGTATTGAAAAGACATGGAGATGTGGCACTCAGGTAGATGGTTTAGTGGTACACTTGGCAGTGCTGGGTTAATGGTTGGACTCCGTAATCTTAAAAGGTCTTTTTCAACCTAAATGATTCTATAGTAAAGGTGTTGGGTAAGTTGTAGTGGAAAAGGAGAGCTTTAACCTTCTAATACACTGTGTGTCCAGGAAATGTAAAACTAGATAGATCAGCTGATGATTGAATTATGGCTATCACACTGCTAATTTAAGCATCTGATTCTGCTGCTTTTAGGCACCTAATCCTACATTGCTGGCAATAAACAGAAGTGCAATGAAGTGTGAATAAAATCTTGAAAAAGGTCTTTTTCGTAGAAAAAAAAGGTAGAAAAAAAATTCCACAACTAACAGTGACAAGGCAAAGGTTTCTTTTATGGCTGTAAAGGCAGAACAAAGAGGACAATTCAGAGCAGAAATACATACCTTCACTGTTGACAATTATTGAAGCAGTTCCAGTAGCAGCATCTGTAGTTTGACCTACAAATGCTAAGAAAGGGAAAAGTTAGAGCATGCACTAGTTCAATACATTACTTTCAACCAATAGCATGTGACGCAGTTTAATTGAATTAAATCTAAAATGAACCCATAACCTCCAGCAATTTAAAAATGCTAATTACTCTTTCATGTGCAACAATGCCAGAGAAGCTAACAACAACAAAAAGTGTTAATTTACACCCACAAAACAGAAATATGAGTCCAACATTCTTTAATTTGGCTACATCTCTGCTTTAGAAAAAGCATGTTATTTATACAGCCTTCTCAGGCACTCTACTCCTACTTGGAAGTATTTCTTTTATCCAATGAAACAATAGAGTCAAGGCTAAAGAAAAACAAAAATACTAAAACAACCCAGCATCTCATTCTGTGTAGATTTGCATTTCAGCAGTAATATTAACAAGTGCTGTGAGGGCAGTGGTGGGGTTATATGTTTCCTCTTTGGATTATTTTTCAGAGAAATTAACATGATGCTAGCAGCACTGTCTGTTAGAAAGGTTGTTCCATGTTTACTACTATAAGAACCTGTTTTCAGCTGACAGCAAATTTATCAAATACTAATCAATGGTAGGAAACTGGTAGTAGAAACCAGTAGCACTGTAGCAGAAAATTGATGAAAAAGTTGAGGGTTTCTTTTTTCTTCCCCAAGAATTGTATTTGAGAAAAATTTACTATCTCATTTGAAACAAATTCTGGTGACCTTTTGTTTAAGGAGCTCTGGTATTCTAACATTTTATACCACGGGTTTGACGCTGGGCAAAAGCGGGCTTCTTTCTCAAGATCTGCCTTTGTGGCCAGTGTAACAATCGGGTCTAATGTGAACAAGGCTGGAAAAACACCCTACATCATGCTCATTTGGTTTTGCTAAAGCCTTGCAGGTACTCGCCCTGGAGGTACCCTTGTCTAGTTCAGAGTTACCAGGGTCAGAGCAGAACTTCCCTTGCAATTACAGCTCCTTTTCACCATTAATTCTGTCTGCACACTGGAATTGAAAGCAGAGGATGTGTGTCTTCTGTACTCTCAATGCAGCGTGAGCAGCAAGTTGCCTGGTTCAAATGTGGGAAAGGGAACAACAAATCAATAGAGATCTAAATGGTCTGAGCAGCGCTGGCAGCTGGTTGGTTGTGGAAGACAAGAAGACAAGGAAGGGGGAAAATTACAAAACAGATTTGAATTAGAAAGAAAAGGGGTATGCTGATATGCTAGGAAACAGAAGAGCAACATAAAGAAGACATACAACAAGGACCCAAGATATGAGTGCTGGCAGAACTGGCATTACACCAGGGATTTTCATCCAGTACCCAGTATCTAGCCTATCCCAGCACAGCAATAGGGATAGGCTAGAAAAGGATTAAACTGGGATGAAAAGCCCATGACTGAAATAAGACCATCTTGAGCAAAAAGCTCTGAGCACACTGAACCACCCTTGCCTCCAGATCTTGGAATACAAGTTAGGATCCTGGATCAGCCTCATCAGCAATATATCTTATTTTTCTCCAGGACTGATCAATGTAGGAGGTGACAAGGAAACACTATTCTGAGATACTTTTAACTCAATCAGCAGAAACTGGTACCTTGGACCTAAACGTTCCAACCCTTCAACTGATCTACCTAGGTATCAATGAACTGCAATATGATGGAATTTCTTATTTTTTTCCCCCTATACTTTTCTTTTGCTGCTACAAAGATTATTTAAAAATTGATTTTAAGATTGCAAGATCAATCATTTAAATCAGAAAACATTAAGGTTCTTTGTGGCATATGCATTTTCATTAAGTGCTATGCATTATAATTGCTTTATTTACATGATCAAAGACATGAGGTAGGCATGCTTTGGAGACATGCAGAACTGTACACTAACAGACACTGTTTTTACAGTATCCTTGCTTGTTTTCTTGCCTAAGGTGAAAGATAGACAATGAATAATCTTATATATACATTTGTGAAATATTTAGATGCTACACTAATAAGCATAATAAAAAAGCCCGCAAAATACTGATAGTTTTGCCTCTAAGGCAGGATTTGAATAATGCAGTAGATTAAGCTTGTGGATGCACATTAAACAGAAGAGATAAACAGAATATTGAATTGTCACTTAGTGATTACATCTGTCCATCCTTGTCCACCCCAAAGGAGACAAGAGTCATGCAGACAAAAATGTGATCATGTAGTTGAGCAGCGCACAGTAGAGAGGGAATTGGTTTTACAAAGGTGCAAAGATAATAGAATATTGTGGATGCTTAATTTTCCTTTTTTCTGAAAGCCTTTTAACATTGATTTTTGTGTGTATGTGTGCTAACATCAGCTGCAGTCTCTGAAATGACTGCACGGGTCGGTTCACAAAGCAAAGGTGAAATCTACTGCGTTTACCATTGAATTTCCACTGCATCCCTCCTCTGGCAACACAAAGCTGAGAATGAATAATCAGACTGAATTTTTCAATTTCTCACCAGGCATTATCATCATTAATGCCAGACTAAACAATTGCATAACAGCAAGTTATGTTCAGGTGACTTGCATCGATGCAATTATCTGAGGTTTAGCGGTAATAACACTACATTTTATTTTTAGAGGTACAGCTGATTTCAGAAGTCCCCAGATTCTCTCATATTTATTCATTCTTGCCAGCTGCATCAAAATAGTTGTTCACAGTTCTGAATGGTAAAACATATCCAATAAGGAAAAAAACCCCTCCACTACCAGTTTTTAAAGTTTAAAAACAATACAAAATGTTTATTTAAAGTAAAATTTTACCTGTAGAAATACCATTCTTCTTCAAATTATCAACATAATCATTGCCAAAGGAATCCTTCCCAACCTATACAAAAGATAAAAGAGTGGGTTTTCTTTACAGAAAGGTGAGAGGGTAGATAGACCATCTTTAGACAATGAAATTCTCTAATGTAATTTAAATACAACACTGTTAGTCTTGAAGCCCTTTGCCTTATTAATCAACAAATAATAAATTAGGAAATAATAGTAAACATATATTAATAGTATTAGCAAACAATAAGAACAGTGTTCTGCAGTTTTCTTCTCCTCTATTAGAAACACCCATGTTGCTATATTCAAGTTTCATCCTCATGCAATCCCTGTGCTTCTTTGACACTGAGACTTCTGGGGATTTTAAAATCTGGACATGTACTGAATTATTCAGCTTTGAATTGAAAGCATTGCCATCAGTTCTGGTGTCCTTCTTAACTGCAGTGCGTATTCTGAATTTTCTCCCTCAAGTTTCCTTGGTGGCAAATTATCAAATTGTGTCTATGGGACAGAAAGTGAGGATAAACACAGCATTACCAGTTTCTACAATTCTGAGTACTAAATGTACTGTTTAGAAATTTGACTTTTTTGTTTGCATTATCAAGCAACAGCACATCAAGTTGCATTAGGGAGTCAAGCTATGGTCTATTGTTTTTCTAACAGCAAGTTAAAAAGCTTGTAATTTCAGTTCCATTAATCTTTTTAGCTGAAAACAATTCTGCTTGCTGTTTATTCAGACTAATATAAATTTCTTTTTGTTGCATTACACAAGCTGAACAAAGGAGATGAGGTATATGGAAAAAAAAAATAGTTTAACTCACTTTAATATCATGCTAGCATTTTAAATATATTTATAAAGCCAACAAAGCTTTTGATTCACCACTTCTAGCCTGTCTTCAGCATGCATAGCACGTACTCTCAATTCCAAGAGCAAGTTGTGTATCCAAGAAGTATGAAAGACTAACCAATGCTACAGGAAGTATTTTTGCAAGAGGAAAAAAGAAATGTCTTTCAGATTAGAAGCCAAATCAAGATCCTGGTTATGGGTCTAGAGGAGCCCTAACCAATTATCCATCTTCTCATAAAACAGCACGACATAGCTAATGGTGTACTTGGTTACCAGAAGCACAAAGCAGCTGCCTCTACTGGCTGTTGTTAGAAATTTGTCTATTTATGAGCTCAGTCCTTCAGAAAGCTTGGAGAAGGCCTGAGTACCAGCTAGTGACCACAAGGATTGAACACTATGATTCAGAATTCTAAAATTTAAAGTATCACAGACAGATGATCCTTCTCCTCACGTATTCGATTGCATAACCATGATTTGAAACTTCCATTTCCTACAACATCTATTAGGGTTTTTTCTAAAGCATTATTAAGGATAGTCCCAGTCTTTCAGCAGGAGGACAGCACATAAGGTCAGAATAGTCTAACCAGATGGAACATTCCCCTAGTACATAGGAAAAAAACGCCAAACAACCCAACATTTTCTTGGGTCACTGTGTTATTCATTGCTTGCATATTGGAGTATTTCTGTATTTCTGACTACTCCCAGTTTGCCAGACAGGGCGGGTTGTCAGAAACTGCATCTTCTGACTGCTTTAGGCTGGATGACTGCAGCCATCTGCAATTTAAACCTGAGTTGTGCTCACCTCTGCAGCCTAATAGCTGTGCTCTGGAATACATTCCGTCTGATGGTATCACCTTCTCCCTCCCTTGCTACTATGACTCTTCTACAACAAATCTCATGGTCTGCTCACTTAATTCAGCAACAAACTATTTCATAACCCTCTTCCAAAAGCTCAACTGAAACTTCCTTCCTTCAGCTCTGGATCCTATGTGACTGACAGACAGGCATCCCTTACTTTCCAACTGTCAAAAAGCTGAGAGCAGCCATGGTACTTTTGCTCGCAGTAAGACATCGCAGTGCTGGAGGGAAGCCCTCCAAGGGGTGTCCATGGAGGTCATTTTCCTCTGGAAACTTTTTTCCATATTAGTTCGTCAGCATCCAACCCAGTTAATCCTAGTGCATTTGAAGGACTTTATCTTTCCATTCAGGCTTTACCCCCAAGGAAGACGAGTATGGGGCATCAGACTCAGTTTAGATAAAAGGCATATTTACTGACCATGTCAAATTATATAACATTGTTTTAAATATTTTCTGCTTTTGCAGACTCTGCTAGATGGACTATTGGGTAAACAGAAAAATAAATGTCTTAGTCTGCTGACCACAGAACTAAGTGTTAAGTGCTGAAAAAGCATTTCTTCTTTCTTGAGCTCTTAACAACAAAAGCCATTCATACAAGCATTATTGTCACACAATTTACATATCAGAATAAGTGGAGTTACATCAGTATTTTTTAGTCTGGGTTTTTCCTGCTTCTGATCATGATTTCCACATGGAACTAGGGAGCTGGTTGGCATCATAGCAGCTAGAATTTTAGCAGCTTAAGAATCAAACTCATCTGTACCTGAAAATTACTTACAACAAAAAGCATGTACCTCTTGATCATTTTTGTTTGTTGTATATGTTCTTTTTTATTTAGAGTGTTCACTCTTTTTCATCATTAGGGAATTAAGCAGGTGCTAAAGGCAAGCATAAGACGGTAATACAAAAGGAAAAAAACAATGGAAGATATCCATCATATTCTGGGCTGCATCTGAGATAC
Organism: Oriolus oriolus; assembly: GCA_013400235.1. Lineage (NCBI taxonomy): Eukaryota > Metazoa > Chordata > Aves > Passeriformes > Corvidae > Oriolus > Oriolus oriolus. The sequence continues at coordinate 306,545 of VXBT01008725.1, read as the reverse complement.
AGCTATATTCATACAACAAAGTCAGAATTAAGCTTACAGCACTTTAACTTAAATTTGGCTTATGGATCATTTAAAAAGAAAAGACTATACAACAGGGTAATACAACACTTCCTGTTTCCAGGTAAGAATCAAATGCAGCAATACCTTAAACAGAATTTAGTATATGCAATACCAGCAATGTCCAGTGAAGATCATTCCAAATTGTTTGTAAGAAGTAAAGCAGGACCTTTTTCAGCACATACAATGTCTTTCAGAAAAACAGCCCTCCACCATCTTATTCTAGGATGCCTAACAGATTTTTTTTTTGATTGGTCATGACAAAAAGAAAGAAAATAGTTTGGGGACTTTGGAATCTCTCTAATACAATGTTAATTTTTCAGTACTGCAACAGTGTTCTTGTATGAACCTGAGCAATTAATTTATTTGCCCAGATCCTTTAGTACCCTGAAAGGAATCTTCTACATTCCTCTGTAACTATTCCATCAATACATTGTCTTACAGTACCGAGCAAATTGACTGCTACTGTGACACACATCAATAACTCAGAATAACAGTGGCCAGTTGCAGAGACATCCAGGCAGGAAGCAGAACACTGTTTGCATTCCCACTACTCAAACTCAATTTTTTAACATTTTTTACAATTTTTACACTAAATTCCACAGCACTCTGCGGCATCTCTAGGCACAACTGTAATTCATTATAATACTCTCTCTCTCCAGCCCCCACCAGTCACTGGCTCTTGTGTTTTAAAGCCCTGAGGTATGAAGAATTCCTTGTCACTTGATCTGTCTATCTCTACTCTTGCTGAGGACATGCTCTGTCTAAATTACACTGCTACTAAGAGGATGCCACACTCCAACGGAATGTCCCTTTAGTATTAACATTTTCTGAATTCAGGTTGTAGAGGCAATTGTTTTATCCATCCTGGATAAAAAATGTTGGGAAATATGACCAAAACAGAAGCACAATACTGAGCACAGAGTATGTGTGTGAGGGGCAATCCATCTTAAAGAATCACCAAATACTTAAGATTACTTGTTGCAGTAAAAATAATTTAATTGTAGAAGCTCATTATTGCCAGATTCTTCTTAGTTTATTCAGCAAGAAATTTTATACTGTATCTCATTAACCTATGCAGATATAAGACTGTAGATGAGACTTCCATGAGATGAGACAGTATTTTGTGAGGTTAAAAAGTTTAAATATTTAAAACTTAAATAATAACTTAAAAAATAAAAAAAACCCCACGCTAACATTTTCTCTAACAAATACACAACAGAGAGAACGAACAAGAGAAAAAGACAGAAAGACAGAAAAGAAAGAAAGAAAGAAAGAAAGAAAGAAAGAAAGAAAGAAAGAAAGAAAAGAGAAAGAAAGAAAGAAAGAAAGAAAGAAAAAGAAAAAGAAAGGAAGGACTGGATTTTATTGAAATAACAGAAATATGTTTTTGAAAAGTACTTAAAAACATAGTAGCTACTAAATTTTATTATGAATGTGTATGTTTTCATTGTACTGAGCAAAGGCTAGACCGTCAAAAAAAAAAAATAAAGCAAAATTCACTCTTGCAATGGAAAAAAAATCTTTTACGTTTAGCAGAAAATGTTAGAAGGGAATTCACTGCCAGTTCATCTTGTATTTGAATCTGATCATTCCTGAATGCAAAGATGATCAAATATACACAATATGACAGAAGTGCAAACATTGCCAAACAAAAAACCAAACCCACACTGTAGAACAACTAGTGATAATAACCCACAGAAATGCTTTCAGGTGTAATTTAAATTTATAGCTAACATTGTTTAGTCTAAATATTGAATTGAAAAAACAGTGAGGAAGGCTTCCTTGAGACATTTCCAGTACTTCTCAAAAAATCCTTGACAGACAATGATCCAACAAATTTAGCATCCTCCCCAGCTATGGCAAAAAACAAAGTACGTCCAGTCAATTTGAAGTTTCATCTACAGTTAGCACAGGATAGACAATAAGGCTACAGAGAGGAAAAATTTGATCTTAACCGTAGTAATGATCACTCAAAACCTATAATGTTTAATGACAAAAATCAAAGAAAAGCATTTTAAGAATATAGCATCTGCCAAGTTGAATCAGCCCAAGGGTCTGTGAGCAAGTCTTTAGAGCTACAGTATATCAGATGTTTCAGAAAAGTAGGCAAAAATATCCCATAGCACACAAAGGTGCTAGAATTCTTAATCTCATGTAATGAGGTAATGATTCAACCTCAAAGCACTAAGTTTTACATTCCTTCTCAAATTTGTCACTGGCATGTCAGTGTCTGGCTTTTAATCATCTGCAAAGTAAATTTCAGAGTGACCATAGCTTCTAGCACCTGAATACTATCAATGAAGTGCTGATCGTAACAGTGGGGAACATAAAGAGGAGGGCCTAATCAGGATTTCTTAAATTTTGCTTGTCTCTAACTCTTCCCAATTCTCTTTTCCATGGTATATCAACCTAAATTTTGCAATCCTTCTCTACAAGCATTTTCTGTCAGCTCTGTAGCCAACTAGTCTTTGGTTCTGGCAGTGTTCTTAAACAGCCTCCTCCATGCTTAAATTTATAGCTGAAATAAGAAAAAGAAAAGAGAATTAGAGAGAGATTTTTAAAAGCTAAGAACAAACCAAAAACTTTTTGGTAAGTGACCAAAAGGTTTACTGGAATTTGCATGAACATTCAGTTCAGCTGTAATCGAAGAGCAAGTCAGTGCTTACCTTGCAGATGAGTGAGGTCTTGGCTCCAAGTCGAGAAGACTGGACACACTGGTTGGCTCCTTTCCCACCAAAACCAACGAAAAACTTATGTCCAAGGATAGTTTCTCCAGCTTTTGGCAATCGCGTAGTAACGCTATTCCAATTTAAAGCAAAATTCACATACATTAGTGACTGAAGATAACAAGCATCTTCAAAGTAAGAGTTACATTGTTGTAATCCTGAATTGCTCAACAGTACCTGAAGGAGGATGCCAAGAGGATGAGCCCAGGCTCTGCTCAGTGGTGCAGAGCAATAGGACAGGAGGCAATGGGCAATGCTCAACAGCCAATAAGACTGAGAAATACTCAAAAGACCTTTTAGGGTTCTACTCCACATCCCACTAGTTTAAGTTTATTCCTTATGTGCCACCCAGTCAAGTTTCTTGTCCCCTCACGAGAGGGAGTACGTTTCTTTTGTTCATGTTTCATGTTTCTACAGAAGAAGCACCTAATCCCTGACTGGGATTCCACAGTGCTAACTCAACACAGATAAATCAAAAATCTATAGGTCTCACTGTTCATGGGATTTTTTTACTGTAATATTAGGCTCAAGTTTACACATAGTTCATTTAATTCCATTACATCTAATTACACCTTCTTAAACTATTTTTAAGTAATTTTTCACTCTGTTGGTGTTCACGCCCCTCAGAATTGTAATCATTACCAAAACCTGCCTTGTTACCTTTCGATTGAAAGACGGGCGACCTGGTTCCGAGACCCAGCACGGCAACCCAGCCTCTCCCGGGTCACTCGGTCCACCGAACGCATGGACACCAATGTGGTGGATGTTCGAATGGCGTTTATTATCTTATCTTACAGGGTTTTATAGTGAAGAGGGTTTCTCTACGTCAGGGGAGGGGTGGTGGGTTTGTTAGTGTTAGAAAGGAGTAGAAAGTTACTGGGGTTAGGGGGGCTTGCATGCCTGGGGTAATTGTTATCTCAGGGTGTGTGGGGGGAGAGTTCCCTGTCCCTTCCCGTCACATCGCGAGATCTTCCATCCGCCTGTCTCTATCCTGCTACACTGCCTCTCCTCTGCTGTCATGCAGGCACACTGTACATATTTAACATTTTTATTTTTTAAGTTTTTCTCTTAAAAATCAAGCTTCACAACTTCTCAGCATTTTGTTTTTTCCTTGAATGCAGTCCAATTACATTTACATCCTTCTGCGGATGGGTGCCCAGAACCAGATGCACTAATACAAGCCGAAAGACATCAGGAGTATATTCTGGTTTTACTTCCATTTTGGGAAAAACAAAACAAAACTGCAATTTTGTTAACCCTACCAGATGCTTTGCTATCTCCAATAAAAGTTGAAAGGAATAAAAGACACCACTGAGACTGTATGGAAGAATTTCTCAGAATGCAAAGACTACCTGAATTTGATCATTTCTATTAAAATACGTAACTCAAAGATACATTTCCAACACTCAGATAACCAAAATTTCTGCCTCCTCAAACCATGCATTCCAGGTACAAGGCCTACAAACATAATTTTTAAATCTCTTACGCTACGAACAAGTTCACAACACATGGCAAGGGAAGGTATTTTATGATGTACTCACAACCTGCTCAGTCAACAACAGTTTCCTCAGACAATTTCCAGAAGTCTGCAGGATAGAAAGGGAGCATGAGGAATGGGAGTCTGAAAGAACGCAGAAGAATCCACTCTTATGATTAAGAGATTAACTTCAGCTCTGTTTGTCAGTTTATAATGTCATTTTACCAATAAATCTCACAGCAGCTTCAAAATTCAAAATCTGAGTTCTGGGCTCCTTAGGACAAGGGAGACATGGAGCCCTTGGAGCGGGTCCAGCCAAGGGCAACAGAGATGATTTAGGGACTGGAGCATCTCTCTTATGAGGAAAGGCTGAGGGTGCTGGGCCTGGTCAGCCTTGAGAAGATGCGACTGAGAGGGGACCTCATCAATTTTTCAGTACCTGAAGGAGGATGCCAAGAGGATGAACCCAGGCTCTGCTCAGTGGTGCAGAGCAATAGGACAGGAGGCAATGGGCAGGAAGTTCCACCTGAACATGAGGAAGAATGTCTTTACTGTGCAGGTGACTAAGCCCAGAGAGTCTTCCTCACCAGAGATGTTCAAGAACTGCCTGGATGCAATCCTGTGCCATGTGCTCTAGGATGACCCTGCTTGAGCAGGGAACTTGGAACAGATGATCCACTGTGGTCCCTTCCAACTTCAGCCATTCTGTGACTCACTGAAAATTGCGAGCCTTCCAATTCAGAATAATCCCTTAGATATTAGGAAGAAATTATTCACTGTGAGGGTGGTGAGACACTGGAACACGTTACCCAGGGAGGTTGTGGATGCCCCAACCCTGGCAGTGTTCAAGGCCAGATTGGATAAGGCCTAGAGCCGTCTGGTCTAATGGGAAATGTCCCTGCTAGTGGCAGAAGAGGTTGCAACTGGATGATCTTTAAAGTTCCTTTCAACCCTGAATGTTCTATGATTCTATGCTGCTGCACTAGGCAATCACTACAGATTGTTTTTTGAAAGGATATGAAGAGTATATGTATATTACTTTTTGAGCTTATGCTGCACCTTCTGGGGCATATGGGTGTTTGCAGAATCTTACAGAACTAATGACAGAGCACAACATAATTTACTGAAAATTCTCAGGAAAAAGCAAACATTTTTTTCTCCCCCTAATTTTCACTTTCAGCTTTCATCAGTCGAAAGGTTTAGGATCATTAGAAAGTCACGAAAACCTAAAATGAAACTAGCAAAGTCAAACAAATCCCAAACTCCCAGAAATTAATATTTTGGCTTTGAAGGAGTTTTTACAGGTCTGTGCTTCATCAGTAGTTACAATTTCCAAAAAAATGCAGGTAGGGATGCAGACTCACTAACAGAGACACTCGCTAACACAGCTCCCCAGATTTTAGCGTGAGGATAGCGTACACAGTCACCAGGTTTCTTTTGTGTGGGTGGCCACAGATAAACCCCAGAAGAGTCACACATACAGCTCATAGCACTCATTTCCAGAGATGCAGAGCTGGGAACATTTTGTTGGGAAATGTTCAAACCATTTTCAGTAAAAGTACAAGAGCTTTTTAAAAATATACTTATTACTTTATATATATATGGAAAGGATTGCTAAGATCCTAATACAGCTAAGTTAAAGCTGTTTGCCCACAGCAGCATCCAGTGAATTGTTTCCAACAATGAGTAACTGTACGCTTTTAGGGAAAAAGGCGCAACAATAAAGAGTATCAAAAAACAGTAATAGATAAACAACGTTCCTTGATGGTAACATCTGTAATTTATCACCATTTCCACCAGTGGAAGCCAAAGTAGAGACAGTTGTGGACCAGAGAATGAAGGCCACAAAACTCAGTTGAGGAAGCTCCTCTTCAGCCCCTGCCAGGGTACTGCACACACACATCTAAAATTGTGTGCCATTCGGTAAGGAAGGATGTTTCACCCAGCCTTGGTAATAAGTACAAATAGCAGCTCTTGTATAGCTCCTTTCATCCACACATCTTACTACACCTTAAAAAGCAGAACAACATCATTATTCCTGTTTTGCGGTATAGAACTTAGTCGAGGCATTTTGCCTTTTCATGCCTTGGGTCAGTCAAGAAGCCAGTGGCAAAACCAAAAATAGAGATTAGCTTAATCCACAAGCTCACACTGTCTTCTCATTTAAATTCTGCAGTATGAAAATGGCATCAATTCTCAATTCATTCTTCTTCCTTAGGCTGTTTTTTTTAAAGATTATAGCTTATTCTAAATAGAATTTGCTTCCACAAAAAGTTAATATATTTTTAAGCAAAGATTAACAATCTTCGTGAGTCCAGCATACATCTCCTAATAGCACTCCTCAGAGTTCATATTCAAGAAGTACGTTGAACCATAAATATTGTTGTTTTAACAGTGGCCAAACTACGGCTTGATTCTTCTCTCTTTTATGTTGGCATCAACATGCAACTCCAGTGGAAGCATCATAATTTCACTGGTGAAAAAACAGGCTTGGTGAGATGAGAATTTCAGTCTCAGTGTTTCGAGCAGCATGGCATAACAACCGCCTGTGGGAATGAAACAGCTTGTGGAAGACAGGGAGACAACCTTTTCTATTCTTTTGATGGAAAGGTACAAGGCAAAGGGCAAAGGATCAAGTTGAAAGAGTGATTTATAACTAGTTAATTTTTAAAATAGGCTAAAACAGACTAAGCGAGAACGTGCAGCAAGTTCCTATAGCTCCCTACAAACAAACCCTTCACCATACTTCATTTTAGGCATGATTGCAAATCATTCCAGAGCAATTCTCCACTTCAGAAGCCTATTCTTATTTTCCATATGAAACAAATTCGGAGTACTGATCTATATATAAGCCTGCAGTTTTAACTTTCACTGAAACCAGTATCATGAAACAGGTTTTTTTGCTAATGTAATGGTATTCTCTCATCATTTAATTCTGCAACTATACTAACTTTTGATTCACATCAGACAATTTTAATGAGCATTTCAGGCTTCTGTTATGAGCAGGCAGTGATGAGTAATCTGTATGATTAAGAAACCCTATAAATTCTTGGCTTATTTATGGTGTCACAAAGAATACCCAAAATAGCCGAAAAGTGATGAAACAGCTAATGTTACTCCAAAACTAGGCTAAATAAGTTAATTAGAAAAAATGTCACATGGGCTTTCAGAATTGTTACATAAAATGTTTTGCAAAGCCATTTACAACTTTTGACGTAATTTGAAAACACTGACCTGAAAAACCCAATTTAAGTTACTATTCAATAGACTCCTCCTTGTTTACACGACAAATTCTACTCAGCTTTGAGAGGATAAATGGTGCAAAGGACACCGAGCTCTTATGTCTTACAAACAACCACAAACTGAACTTGAAAACTCCCAACACATTAGAAGTAAAATAAAATTACTGTATGTTTTGCAAATTGTGCACTGTACTACTGAATCATATTTATAGAGGATATTTCAGACTGAAACATCTTGAATTACTTTGGACATTACAAGCAAGGAATATAATCACTCAGAATTTCAACTGAGTTTTTACAAAACTATTTAAATGTAAAGCACACAGGAATGCTGCCCACATTTGTTTGTGACAAATGAAGAATCTTACACACACTTCTGTTTCCGAGATTTAGGATGAATGAAGGCACACACATAAGAATTCTACCACTGCACTAACTTCAACCCTCTCTTCTAGTGTGTGCCACAAGTTCCCTTAGAGGCTAGAGCTGATTAGCATTTGTATTTTCAGACAGACATCCCTTTGGAGGAATGGCATTAAAACCAGAACAGAACCCTTTACTACCATGTTGAAGCACTGAATCAGAGGTGAAAGCACAATGTACTAAGTCATTAATGCACCTTTCCCAGTATTCTGGGTTTTCTCAAAAAGTTCCCTTCTAAGCAGTGACTAGATCACATTCAGAGATAGAAAGTGTGAAGAAGGGGAAAGGGAAAGATGTATATCAAGCAGAATTTGCATCAATTAATCCTGAAATTAATCATGGTTTGCTTCTGATTCTTCACACCTAACCACTGTTTGTTCACTGTTTTCAACTCATGAAAACTAAAAAGATGTATTATTACTGTTGGCTTAAACTGATGTGAAGTCATGCCCTCTTCTCAGCAGCATTTCCCCACTGTTTCTCTAGCACTGCTTTTGCTGCTTACAGAGCTTCCTAATTCAAAACATTTTTGTTCAAAGGGTCATTTTCATCTGGATCAGTGAATTCATCCAACTCATTATACAGCAGCCAAGGTGGGTCTGTGAAGGGAGGAGCAGGAGAGCCTCTGCTGGCAGCAGTACAGCCAGACTGCCCTGAGCCAAAGTTGGAACTTGCACTTGATATTACTCTGTGTTGAAAACACTTAATGCTCTGTAGCTAAGGTTTGCTTAAGTAGTACAGTATACTTAGCTCATTAGATATATTGAAAAGCAGAGTATCAGTATGTTTCAGAGAAATGATATGCATAAGAAAGGAAAACAGAAAAGCATATGAGTATTCTTCTCTAAAAAAGCCCCAACAATATTCTCATCAGGCAACTCAGAGGAGAAGAGAATTTCTACATTAGATTAAATATCACCAAAAATGCCTAAAATGACTGTCATTTAAATAGTATCAAAAGAAACATTCAGGTTTTTTTAATGCCTGAAGAAAGGTGAAGATGATATGGGGTAGGAAAATAGCAGCAGAAATAACTGAATTTAAAACTGGCTTAATAAAAAGTAATACAACGTAAAGCTCTAGAATTTAGCTTTGATTCGGTCCTCTTTGAATCACTGAACAAAACTTGCTTTCTCCACTCTTGGGAATTCCCTAGAATGGGGAAAATCCCAGTGAGATTAGAATAGGTAACTAGCCACTGTCTAGTACATACAATTTACTGGCCTTTCATGATTCTCACAACTGAACAAATACAAAGGAGAGAACAGTTCTTTCCTCTAATATTAATACAACATTGTGGTGAAAAAGTCTCAGACCTCTTTTGGATCTGGCTTAACATTTTGGTTTAGCCTTGGTCTGTTTTGTCTAGCTTCATTTTGAAGATTTGAACATGTGCTGTGGGAAAGTATCCACAACACGGAGACAAAAAGACCACAACCTTTTCAAAATCTGATGTTCTTGACTCATTTGTGCTTTCACCCCGTTTAATCATCCACTAAAATATCTCATTGGAAGGTAGAAAACTTCCAAGATTTCTAAAGAGATTAGCTCAGGAATTCAGTTAACTACAGCTTGGTTTAAGCATGGGGCAATCTGGTTCTAGGTTTGTAGACTTCCTTCAGACCTTTAATGACTGAAAAAACCCCAAAAATCAGAAAGTACCCAAATTTTTTTCCTTCTATGTCCCTGAACATGACAAGGTTTTCTTTTAAAAAAAACCCAAAACTTTTCAGATAGTGCAAATACTTGGCTATTGCTTGGCTGTTTGATGGTCTGGGTTCTCTCTGTAGCCCACAGTAATGAACACCGTAGAAGCACTACCCAAGCTGGTATCAGGCACTGTAACTGACACTTACAGAGGAGTCCCTCTGCAGCACAGGGAGATGCAGAAGCTTTACACCATCATCCACTCATAGGGATTTTTTAAAATCGGTTTCATTTTACATCAAAAAACATGTGTCACCACAACACAAACAAGTGAATGATAAATTGGTGCAAAGCAGCAGGAAGGAATCTTTTCAATGAGTTTTGCCATCAGGGAAAACATGTATTTTATGAAACAGAAATATATATAAATAACATATAAATATACAAACTGTTTATATAAGCACATTAATAGATATAAAGATATATATAAATAGACAAACTGGTTTGTGAATCTCATTACTGAGTGGGTAAACAGCTGAAGCGGAACGACTGTAGAAAATCTCTAGCAAGGGAGAAAATTAAATCAATGACTGTGACTACACGTAGGAGGGCCACAAGAGTTATATCTTCTTTTATGTACAATCACAGCTTCAATTGAAAAAGACCAAAACTTGTAACACATAGAATGAGAACAGTTGCCCACAGCTCTTCAACAACTTCAGTGAACAATTTTGTTGACCCTTTGCACAGAATCAGATTTTACCCTCCTGGATATTAGAAGATTAAACAAATAGAAAGGCATCCAGATGAATGCTCTGAAGCATTCATGGTAGTACACTGTACTGCATTTCAGAGAAATTATGGTATTACCAAGGCATCAAAATTCCTAAATTATGTTATGAATATGAAAACTTCAACACAAAGAAACTATTTATTTGACTAATTACCAAAAATAAAAAGCTTTTTCATGGAACAACAAATCTGTAACATTTTCTCACATCACTAGCAGTTAAATTTGGGGAAAAGGTGGCACAACATCGATGAGTTCATAATCTGTGGAATGTTTAATTCTGAAGCTGAAGCTCTAAAGAGATTTTAAAACTCAAATAAATCTATCTTCAGATATTTAAGTCTCAGCAAACATTCCATCATTCTTACCAAACATCTGTTTCATATTCAAGAAAGATTGTGGAAATTTTCAGAATTGCTACTCTCTAGCTTTATTTGCCTCCCACGTTGTTCTTCATTGATGTCTCTCGATTACATTATTTTTGGAATGGCAGTTACATAATTATTTTCAATGCAATCTGACGGTAATGTTAGAATAGACTGTCTCTGAAACAGGCTGTGCTCACCCAGAACTGAAGCAGGCAGCCTACAGTTCCTGTGCTGAACAGAACATTATATCATGATGAAATACCAGTGCTAAAGCAGAAAAAAACAATACAAAACAAAACAACCTTTGCAACCCAAGCAAAGAGTGATCTTTACATGCCCAAGGACAGATTAAGATAAACAAAACATGTGAACATTAATCTTTTCTATACCTCTTAAAAAAAGGATTTATCAGACAACAGTGAACAAGTGGAAATAATATGGTTGGTTGGATAGGCCACAGGGTCCTTGCTCTTGTCATCATGATTTTCTATACACTGGTAAATCAACAAAGTAATCTGTACTTCTGCTTTACATACAGAAAACAGGGCACCCACTATACAAAATCTTGCTGTCAGTCTTTTTCAGGTAAAAAATAAAAAGAACCCCCACACGCCATTAAGTACTGGCATTTTGCACACAAACATATTGTGCTTTATAAACTATAATATTAGGAGCAACATCATAAATGTGTTTTCACTATAGAGTCATCAAGACAAAGTACAGTGCAGCCCAAGTACTAATGATTTTCTTCAATAAGATATTGTTCTAAAGGCTCATAGCCAGGACAGTAAATCTGACAAGTATGATATTTTTTATCAAGTTTGTAAGTGCAGTGCTTCCTGCAGAATCCATACGGGTCATGAATGAAAAGTATAACCGAAATAAGACATTGTTTACATACATTTACTCAATGTATCATAGATAATGAAAGTAATAAATGTATTTAAATATATGTATATTTATTATATGGGAATGGATTAGAATAGAATAGAATAGTTCAGTTGGAAGGGACCTATAACCATCATCAAGTCTAACTGCCCAGCCACTTCAGGATAAATTTTGGTCAAAAAAATTTACTTTTACTTTGAAACTATCTTACCATTGATTTACTGATAAAAAAGTGTTCTCTGAAGTTTCATCTCATTATAAAGGCATGAACTAAAATCTGGAATTACAGTAATATTAAGGCTTGTGGGGCAAAGATGAGAATGTGTAGGGTGGGGGGGGAGTGTGCGTGGGGTTCACTGGCCAAGGTTAACTCTGCTGTGACAGGTAGGAATCCTCTCTCGGTAAGTACCTTTACCTTTTTCACAGCTTAAGCTCTCTTGGGAAAGGTAGATCCCTAAATATCAGAAAGAAAAGTACAATTCTGTATAACCTAGGCTTTTGATGATTACCAGTGGACAACTCCTGTGTCTCCATTTAAGCACAGAATTTAATGAGCAACAGCAAATAAAAACTGAAGAAAAATCTGCACATTTTTGCTGCTTCTATATGGAGTAATAAGAGTTCCAGCAAAACCGCCAACTGCTTTTTTCCAACAGGTCGTTTTTTACTTGGTCCTTTCTGGGAAAAAGAAAAGTGAAAATGAATTTTAAAAATGATTGAACAATACTAACAGGGTTTTTCCAGTGAATAATACTAACAGGATCAGACAATTAGAAGAAGGAATGAATATTCAATCTCATTGCTGCCGAGAACATGGAAAATGCCAGTCTTTCCACATGAGTACTGAACTTGATCTGCTTATCCTTTATTTTCAGCTCTGACCAATGTTTTTTTTCTTTCCGCTGTTTATACTATCAAGGTGTATGCATTTTGTGTAAACAGGGATCTGAAAGAACACAGGAAGTATAGCAAGGGATGGATGGAATAAATTAATGAAAGGGAGTTATGATTCTTTGGATGCAAAAGTTATTTTTGAAAGATGAGAGACAGGGAAAGAGCAATACAGAAGAGAAGTGCATTGTAAGAACATGATGTAGAAGGACAACAAGAAGAGGTGAAAGCAAATTAGGGGAAATGTCATGGTTCAAAAATGACATGCTATTGATGTCGCACAGGAAAAAAAGGAGAAAAAAGGACTAAATTCAGAAATGGAAAGAAAAAAGAATAAAATACAGAAGAGAGCACATTGATATATTTGGGAACATTACCACCTTCTTATTTTATAATTAGTTGTCACAAAGATCAACGTGTTCTGCAAAGCTGCACCTACTTTGGCAACATACCAGTGAAAAGTAATTTTGTATTTTCTTCAGGCTCAAAGTATATGGTACAAGGATCCTCAAGGGAACCTGGATGTCAGCATCAAATAACTTACTGCAGCTTGATATAGGAGCTAACAAGTGGAGCCATGTAAAACAAGCAAACAAAACCTTACTGGTAAGCTTCTATGGAAAGAACAGCTCAGACAGTTCCTAGAGGCAGCATAATATATATGCCTACCCAGAGTGTTTTTACACAAATTTGTTACCATCGACTCTGTACGATTTTTATTGCAGCTTTTGATTTGTGCCAGCAGCTCTTTACTGTCAGGAGTACTAAAATTCACCCGAAGATATTTACGTCTAGAAATGCATCTAGGAAAATGGTTATTTCCATTAACAGTACAGCCGGCAAGTAATTAATTAACAAGACAGAATGGAATATTAATCATACCATTCTGGGTCTCACAAAGCGGGAGAAAATACAATATTCTCTGTGTTGGGTGTTAATATCTAGTGCCTAACACCTGTTTATTGTGATGAATATTTTCTAAGGAGTTCCTTTAGACAGCTTCCCGTTTGACTGTAGTGAATCCTGCATGTCAGACACCTCCAGACTGAAAAGGCAAGAGACCTTTTATTTTAAATAATCAAAACCAATTTCCAGTAATAGTATGACAATAACCAAACCATTAAAAAACTGTGGAATTTATATGGTAAAAGTATTTATTGGGGATAGAAATTATAGATACTTTCATAACACAACGTAATATTCAATGTGTATCACGGGATGTAGCAGGAGCCCAAGGAATGCCCTGCAGTACTGCTATACACTGCTAGTACCCAGTGTATTGCTGCTTTGCGTGCTATTTACTTGGAAATACTTGCTATTCACTTGCTCAGCTGCTAAGAACCCTACAGAGAGCAAAAGGCAATCATTGTGCTCTCTGTAAAGTGGGATGTTATAATGTGAAGCAATGGCCATATGCTACAGAGCATTACTGAGATAAAATGACATCTTTCTGTAGCAGAAATTAACACAAACCTCTTCTCACCGTGATATTGGACAATTGGTAAATAAGCTGTCATCCCAACAGCCTCTTCCCTTATCACAATGATTTCACTTCCTGACTTTTCATTTTCTTCCAACAGAGGTATCAACTCTGGGTTTTCCAGAGACAGATGAAGCCTCAGAAGGAATGCAGAATGATAGGGAAGATGCATGCTCAGGAGGTTGTTGTAACATCACCTGACTGTATCATTAGTAAATAAGAGCCAAGTCTGTTATGGCATTAGTAATTTTAGTCTCCAAAAAATACATACAATAATTTTGTCTATCCTTTTATTCCAGCCTGGTCCCGTTTCAATGAATGACAATGGGAAAAGCAATTTCTTTCTGCTGTAGTCACTCACATGGTAAGAATTTCAGGAAGAACCTTTTCACATCCCAGACTTTCTGTGCAACTGGACACATGCAAGTTTGTATGTACTTAGGGTACACCATTTTGCCTTTTTTTTCCCAATGGTCTTACTCAGATTGTTGAAAGAGATATTTTATGACAGTTCAGTTGTGTTAGGTGGGAAAATAGGCTGAAATGTGCAAAGAGGTAGTGTGTTTCTGAAATTAAACTACCTTACCAAAAAATTACTATTAATTTTGTCTCATGTTGCAATACCCAGACTGACAATGTGCTTTCTCTACAAACATTCATCTAATGTCTTTTCCCTTTCTTTTCACATTCTTTTCAAAGAAAGTCTACTTCCTTGGCTTAAAGATTCTTAAGTATTTGAAGGGAAGAAATAAATTATGTTTTGAGTCCACCACTCTCATCCTGCAGCATTAGCAACTGTTCTAACACTCGACTCTACATGTTAAATGGATGAATTTTCTTTTGCTTATGGTGTTGAAACTGGCCTCTGCTGTCCCCAGCCCATGAGAAAGCATGTACACCCTCATGAAGGTTCAACAAAGAGATCCAGCTACTGATAGCTAGCAAATAGGGCACCCACTAAAAAGATTAAAAGACTGATGATCACATTGTTTTTATTTTTGTGGGTAGTGTCTAATAGCTTACTGACCTCCAAAGGTGAAAAATGACATTCTAATGAGAGTAGAAAATTGTGAATCTTTAAGTCAAACATTAAGTAGCTCTGAATAACAAAACCATAAGGAGTACCACTAAGTTTCAGATAAATGTTTTTGGCCAGGCAAGAGAACACAAGATGGAGTAGCTGATTTTCTTCTCTCATTAGGAAAATACACCCCAAAAACATATCACCTGCTAGGATCAAAATGTTTCTAGATTCATTTACTCCATTACCCAAGTGAACCCTCTAGAGGATTAAGCAATAGTTTCCCAGCCTAACATGGACTAAAGCTAAAAGCTTGGTAAATACTAGTTTTATCTCACAAACCATAATTTTTAATTGCTAACACACATAGGAAAGGCATAATCCTCCACTGATGATATCATAGTCTACTGCCATGGAAATGACTGCAATATCATAAACACAGGTTTAAGATTACCTCACTTTCATAGGAAAGAGGGAAAATTCACTGGAATGTGAATGACATTGGGAATAAACACACATAGATACTATACAGTGAAAAACTCTCTTACTAGCCAGTTAACCTATAGAAGATGGAGACAACAAGACTTGCAGCTGAATAGAAAAAGGGTTCTCCTGCCCAAACACTGTGTTACTACCTGTGAACCTTTGAACAGAGAGCCCTCTGAACTCCTGTCAGGGTTCCCCTTTGTAAGTTCACCACACCACAGAGGAGTCAAATCCCTGCCCTGACAGGCGTACAATTTAACCACAAGAACACGAACAAAGTATGGCTATAAGAATACAGGGTAGGATCTCAGAGCAACGTTGTAGCTGGAATGCTTCCTAGAATGAGTAAGAAGTGGGAGGAAGAGAACTCCACAGTCTCTTGGAGCACACAAAATAACATGAAGTCAGAAGCAAATGCAGAAGTACGATCTCAGTGTGGCAAGTGCTAAGCATTTTGGCATCAGCTCAGGAAAATACATATATTTAACCTTCAGCTCTGAAGTACTCTAAGAGGCGTCAAACAACTCAAGGATTGGAAGCTGACATTTGTGTGTAAGCTTTGTGTTGCCGTGAGTTTGGGAGTTGAGTACTGTGCCGGACCCTTAGTCGAGATGAGAAAAGAAGCTTGAACTGAGAAAAGGGAGTGGAGAAATGTACAAGGCGATAATGATCTCACTTAAGAAGAACCTTTTATCTTGAAGGATCTCAAAGCAATTTACAAACTTAAACAGACCAGACACTGCAGCTGGTAGGAACAGAAGCAGACAGCTGGGAACTCATTCATGGGAAGGAGGAGGTAACAGAGGACTCACTCGGTGCCGTTTCTTCCAAAACACTGGTGCTGGGAGAAGACAGCAGGACCAAAACAGAGCTTTTCCTGGAATTTTGCTGTGCAGCCACGTGAGAAAATTGCAGAAAGCAAGCAGACAGGCAGAGCTGACAGAAAGAGATGCAGAAAAACAAGCGGCCTTTGGACAACTGGGGACCTGTCACTATTAGGACTGTAGTTTCCCTGTTTTTTATCTCAACTTCAACTCTATAGATAGACTCTTCACACCTTCTGCAGTAAAACCTTTAGTCAGTCCAATTATTTTTGCCTGTTTTAATCACTTACTCCAATTATCTTTACTTATTCCTATCTTTTCGCAAAGCAAACTGCCCTTCTTCCTGTCCTCAAATTGCAAAATGTTTTCCAAATGCCCAGTAGGGCAAATAGTGCTGCTCTTGTTGACTGGGATTCATGTAGTACAGGCCTGACTGTGGTACCACAAGTGGTATTCTTTAGCTCAAAAGCACTACTAAATACATACTATTAAAACTTAACTAGATAAATGAGTCTAAAAAACAAGAGGCATATTAGTTAGTGCTGAAATGGAATTGCCTCTGGAAGTAAAGACAGCACCTAATTACAGTACACAGTAGCATAGGACACAAAATGAAGACACAAAATGAAAGGGCAGGGACATTTCAATTAAATAGAATCCAGAAAGCAACACTTTTGTTGTGCTTAACTTAAAAGACATTGTGTGACCAGTTTCACATTCATATTTCCCAAGACTTTTAAAACTTCCACATTTCCATTTAGGAAGGGGAGGAAAAAACCCGTTTTCATGGATAAGAGCCAAAGACAAGAGCTGAGCAGGTGTTCTAGCACCACCAGTTCTTCTCAGAGAGGGCCCACAGCATCCTCTGTGACACAAACAACAGTTTCTTTCAGAAGGTGCCAGCTGGGATCAATGGCGCACTGTCTCTTGCTTGGGGTTCATAACCTTAGCTGCAAATGCAGCCCTTGTAATGGGTTAAAAAAAGTCCCTGGTGGCCTTGCCCTAGTTATTTTGTGTTAATTTAAGAAGCAACCGAGCAGACATTTTCCCTCCTTTTCCTCTCTTCAATATTTTGTCATTTTTTGTTAGAGAAACTTTGTTGGAAGCTTTTCAAGTCTGGGGTATAACACCAAATACCTTTAACATGCTAGAATGCTAAACTGTGTCTCACCCTAAAATAAACTATCACTCAGATTTTGCTGGAGGACGACAATTGAATTTCAGTTTGCAGCAGTGAAAAGCTTCTTTTGACACGAGTGAGCTTGGATCAGGCCTCATATCAGCACTGTTTGGGCCAGTAGAGATATTCAAAAGCTGTATATGCACGGAAGACAATTTTCTTACTGAATGCCATTACTGAAGATTTCATCAACTTGATTTTTATCCCATTTCTCTTTTTGGGCCCCCAAGATGCAGCTTTCTTCCTGCCACACAAGAGAAGGCAAACAGGAGCTTCTCTAAATATTTAGGTTCTGTAAAATCAGAGCACAACAACCAAATGCTGAGCCTGTACATCTTGCATTTAATACGCACCCAAACTTTGCTAGGTCAGAGAAGAAGGCAAGGGGCAGGCAGCACTGGGTCTGAAATCAAGCCCAGATTTTTCACTATTACATAAATGAAACAATTCGCAGATGACACATTCTCTCATGCCTTGATGTCTTTCACTGGATCCAAAGATTAATTTCCTCAACTGGACTAAGCTTGTATTCCTTTACAGTTGTGCTTTCCCATGCTGCTGGCAATGGCAGATTGACTAGAATGAGGAGTGGCTGCTGCAGGGGAAGCATTACAGATAAAAACAAAAACACAAATGAAATGGATTTGAAGGATTCTAGAACACTTTGCTGCTAGGAGAAGCTGAAGAGAAAAAAAAAATCAAAACAAGACAAAAATATTAAAAGTTGGTGATATGCATGAGAAATGGTGGAAATGAGAACATGTGTGAGATCCGGAAACAAAGCAAAGAAGAAGATGAAGTCATATGCAAGGCTTCCTCTGATCACTCCAAAGAAACGTAAGAAAATTCCTTTTTCCCATTCCCACCAAAAAAAGTGTGCAATTATTCCTCCAAATACTGCACTTTAAAAAAAGAAAGTACAGACATAGTTTTGGATCATGGACATTTCCAATGTGCCAGTGAGCCATTTACTTCAGCAGACAATAATCACCACTAGAGACTTAAAAGGAAGACATAGAATCTCACAAATGAGATACCTTTGCCCTCTGGCCCCAGCAGAGGTTGTGCTCATTTAGCAAAGAGGATTTGATGTGTTTGGGATGTTTGTACTGATGTATGTTTGTCACCACTGTCCACTGCAGTTCAGCAACACACTACTACTCCATATGGAGCTCAATGCTTTTGTCTTTCTGTCTTGCTGAATGCTTACAGTCAATCAGTTTAGTACTTGCAGTAATTATTAATGGTGGTTGTTACAACAGGGGGCTGGAAGCAGAACTTTTAGTTCTGCTCCCTAAAGGGAGTGAAGAAACGTGATGAGAGGAAAGACATCCACAGAAAACTAGGACTTGAAATTCTGAACATTCTAGCAAATGCAGTTTTCCTCTGTTTGGACTGTGGTGTCATTCTCTCGAGTTAAACTGAAAGACTGTTGTTGTTGTGACTATCCAAAGACTGCTTTTCCATCTTACATTTTGTTCAATGCTTCTGCTGTTTTCAATTGCCATGCCAAAGTTTCTCCTGTTTATTCTAATTGTTTTAGTGTGTCTGACTCTCATTGGTTTATATGTTTAGTCTTGTCCTGATTTAATATGAATTAAAATGCTAATGCCACGACCAGTCTGCAAACATGAGTCAGAAGAGAAACTATTTAAATAATACTGTGGATGGTACCCGTCTGGTTTGATATCTAGATCATACAGAATAATGCTGTTTTTGTTTTCTACTACTATTGCCTGCTATTGCCAATGAAGTGTTGATTGTGATTGTGACCACAAATATGTTTTGCTCCTGGTCCTATTAAGCCAGAAGAGTGTGGTTTACTGCATGTATGTACGTGAGGTTGTTTTGATCATATGAAGTTCTCTTTAGAAAACCCACATTCTGCCACTGCAGCGCTACAGGACAATGAGAAAAGAATTTCCAATGAGAACAGTGTTTCAAAAGCAAACCACTGGGCCCCTTCCTTTTAGAAGAATTTTAAGACATGCTACCCTTTCTTCTGAATCTGATTATTTCTCAGAATTACATCTGCGTATTTGCCTTCAAGCAAAGGTTTCTGTCCTTTTCTGTCTTGGTCATTATGTAAGGTTCAGCACATTTCAAACTGTACATTTCCATTTCACACAGAGGTTACACTTCTTTAAATCATTAGTTTACTGTATTGAGTAAAAACATTATATGCTAATTTTTTTTTTTCATGAAATCTGGCTACCATATGTCCAGTGGTGGCTTAAAGCTTTTCAGCACCTTGCCTCTAAAGACCTGGGAATGCTTAACATTTAAAGTTTGCCTCTACCATTTCAAGTCTGACCCTGAGCTTCTAGCTCTGCAGACAGAGGGCCAAGGTTGTGTCCTAAAGGGCCAACAGGGTATTTTACCAGTTTGAGTTATAACACAGAATTGTCTAGCTCTGGCAGAGTCTCAGTCAATATTATTATCTTCTAACAAAGATAGGCTTTAGTACTGAGTGGTGAATATGCCCATTAAACACAATGTATACACAAATGTATCCAGCTTCCTCTGTGTAACTCTCACAAATTTATTCAGGCTCCTCCAAATGGGTGACAGGCCTTTAACATGATCACTTCTGTCCATGTCTTTTATAAACTGAAACATCAGCACAAATGACAAACTCACAAAACCTTGATGCTCCTTCATTCTAGCTGAAATGAACCCCAGCTTTAAATCTAGAATATGCAGCCCCCTCTAAATCCCAGATACGAAGACAGTCAAGAGTTATGCTCCTGGAACCTATCCTAACCCTACCCTGACAGTTTCTATATTTTGTAAAGCTTGTTTATAGTTTCCTGTTCCACCTAGGCACAATCAAGCCTACTGCTTAGTACTTTCTGGTAATTTTACCCAGATTTTTGTAACCCAGGATACATTTAAACAATATCTACATAGGTACTACCTGGAAATTTTAGTCAGATTAAACTCTTGCCAGCTAAATTTAAACACACTGTTTTTCTTATTTTATTAAGTGCCTGAAGTCCTGTGCTAGTAACAGAAGGAATGAAGCTGTCCCTTCTTTTCCAGCTGAAGCAGATTACCTTATCATTTATAAAAAGCCCTTCACTGCTACTTAAAGCAGAAGCTAATAATGGTGAGTCAGATACATACTTGTGATGGCATTTGTACACTTTAAGAAACCCCCTCAGCTGATTGAAAAGTGAAATGGCTTTTCTTCAGCCACTTAATCTCAGTGTAACAGCATCTATCACTCCAGCCCATGGTGTAATCTCTGGTTACAGTACGGCCAGTTAATATGCCAATAAATGACTGCATTTCTATCATATCAAACTTGCAGCCAAAAAAAAAAAGAAGAGTAAGGAGTTTTCTTGTTCATTTGTTTGTTTACGTGTCAAGAAAAGCCCAAAGCTGCAGTTGTCAGCAGTGCTTAAACTGGCAGACAATTTTTTGATTACTTTTTTCCCCACATTTTAGACAGACAGGGAAAGGAATGTCTTGAGGTTAGAGCACCATGTTTTACATTTCAGTGCAGCGTCATACGCATCTGAGAGCTCATTCACACATAACGTCAAGATCAGTTCCACAGTTCTTACTCTGACTTACAAGACAACTATTCTACATGGAAAGCTGCCAGTGTGTTCTGCAAATTACATAAAGCATTAAATCTTTCTGACACAGGTTCTACAATTACTTAAGGGGCTTCATCATTTCTGCAACACAAGTCTGTGCCTAAGCGGTACTCACTCCTCAGCACGTTCCTCTAATCATGTGTTCTGCATTTTCTTGACCCACAGGCTTTGGTATAATTGTCTGTTGATAAAGGATATTTTTTTTACTGCAGAATTCCTAGCAGGACAAGCTCATGCAGTCCAGATACATACACTTGAAATCCTATTTTAACCAAGTCTGCATACAGAGTATGGAGACAGATGTGTTTAAAATAGTGTAAATCAAAGACTGATTTGCAAGTTTACTGGGACTGACAAGGCCAGCCAGTTCAGGTTAGTATTTGCATTGTGAATTCTTGCAATTTTGCTTGAATTCTCCTGTTATTTAGTATTGACTATAAAGCTCGAGCTACTGGAACCAAGAGCTTTCATGGACTTCTGTACTTCAATTTTTAAAGGAAGTTTCCAAACCATACCTATGTACAAAAAGAAAAAGAAGTGAAAAAAGACAGCGACACCCAAGTATTTAATTTGAAAAGCAAAATGCTCAGAAAATTAATAAAGATAAATTAAGATATTCCTTAAAAAAAACTTTTTAAATAATTTTAAAAATAGCTTTGGGGTGCAGAGCTGCTAAATTTTTGAGGGCCTCCTATATGCACTTCTTGATAGGTTTGAATATGAATACCTTGGGAGGCCTACCCTCTCTCCCTCTTTCCCTCAGTCTCATTTCAAAGTGTCACACAAAATGTTGTCTGCAAGTTTCATGGAGCTAATCGTGGTTTCTTTGCAATATTAACCTTTCTCACTTTTCCAGTGCAGACAAGTGTGCTTTGAACTGAAAACGTGTTACAGTTGACCAGCTTTATTTACTTTCATAAAATCGTTTCAGACTCCTCTTCTGATAACGAGTATCAAGAGTTCCACGCCTCCCGTGCGGGTGCCTTACGAAACGCTGCTTCCCTGGCCAAGGCCAACACCGACCCACCCGGCACAGCTGAAAACACAAACCCAAGTCTCTCCTCTCTCCAGAGTCACAGACAGCTGATCAAAGCTCCAGCACGTTCAAACCTCTCCCAGTTCCCACACTCTTCTTTCAAAGCACTATTTGCAGCTGACATCACCCGGGCGCAGCCGCCCCTTTTCACAGAATCTCAGAATCCCAGAATGGGTCAGGTTGGAAGCGACCACAGTGGGTCACCTGTGGGTTACCAACCTCCCTGCTCAAGCAGGGTCATCCCAGAGCACATGGCATAGGATTGCATCCAGACGGTTCCTGAATGTCTCCAGTGATGGAGACTCCACACCCTCTCTGGGCAATCTGTGCCTGTGCTGTCCTTTCCTCTGCCGCAGCCGCGGTTCCCTCTGCCCGGGGCCGAGCGCTCCGCCCGCCGCGCCTGGCGCCGACCCCGCTTCTTGCATCCCGGCCTGGGGAAGAGACGTGACACCGGCTTGGCTCGGCCCGGGGCGAATCCCGGCCCAGCCTGTCCCGGAGAGGCCCGGCGTGCCCGCGCTGTGCCCCGGGCATCGTGACGCCCTGCGCTCCCATGACCTCGGGGTCGCTCCGCCCCGTGCGGGCAGGAAACCCCCGGGCAGTACTAACCTGACCAGGTCGGTCATACAGGATCCCACCACCACAACCTCCGCGGCCATGGCGCCGGGGCGGCCCTTGGACCCTGACCCTGACGCGCCCCGGGCCCCGCCGCGGCTTCTCGGGTTGCCACGGGCGACGGGCTGCCCGCGGGGACCTTCACCCGGCAGGGCTGCCCCTGCCGAACGCCTGTTGCCACGACCGCCCCCCCTCCTCCTTCCCCTCTCCCCCGCGCCGCTCCGGCGGCGACCGACCGAACCGCCGCCCCGCGCCCTGCGCGGACACACAGCCCGCGCAGGCACCTGCGGCGGACGCCAATACTGGGCCGGTGAAGACCCCTCCGACCCGGGTGGGAGAGGCGGCGGCGGCGCGGGGGGAGCGGAGGCGCGCACGGCGGGCGCGGGGGCGTGCACGCCGTTGCCAAGCGGCGAGTTCCGGCCGCCGTAGGTAATGGCGGGGCCGGGCCGGGCGCGATGGGGCGAACGAGCCGGGCAGGGAGAGCGGGCGGGAGCGAGCGACGCCACAGCCCTTCCCGGGACGGCGGCGGGCGGAAGGGGACCCGGCGCCGGGAAGCTCTGGCCCGGAGCCGGAGGAGGCCGGTGTTAGCACCGCCGCTGGGGCGGGGCGGGGCGGGCGCAGCGCCGCGGGTGGCGGCACCGGCTGAGGAGGGAGCGGGGCTTGTCCGGGGTCAGCCCGGAACGAGACTGATGGACGGGAAGTTCCCCCTGAACATGGGGAAGAGCTTCTTCACTTTGTGGGTGACCGAGCACTGGAACAAATTGTCCAGAGAGGGTGTGGAGTCTCCATCACTGGAGATATTCAAGAACTGCCTGGACACAATCCTGTGCCGTGTGCTTTAGGATGACCCTGCTTGAGCAGGGAGGTTGGTCCACATGACCCACTGTGGTCCCTTGCAGCCTAACCCGTTCTGGGATTCTGAGCGCTCTTCCGTGCCAGGGCTTAGGTAACTTCGGCGTTTACCCGGGGCTCCGCAGATCCACGTTGCTGATCGCATTCCATGGATGTGTTCGGGCACGGCTGCAGGAGGCGGCGGTCGTGGGTCCCCGCCTTTCCCCACTCGCACCCAAACACATGCTGCTGCCACCCCCAAAGTGAAAACCACACTACCAGCTTGCCGACGGCCACGCCAAAAGGGTTAGACAGGAAAGGTCCTGTCACGCTTCCAGGTCTCCATCACAATATTCACCTTTTCCTTTTTAAAGCACTTAATACCCATAATGGTATGGCCGGTGGTGGAAGGACTAGAGCATCCAGACCCTCTCCGGTGCCCAAAGCAGTGCCCGGGACTTCATGGTTACTGTGAAGCCTGTGTAACATTAGCCCGAAGTGATAGGGATAGCCATCTGAATCTAAGGGGATTCAACTATTAGTTTGTTTGCTTCTTTCAGAGGTTTTGTTTTGAGAGGGAAGCAGTCAAGTGAATTTTGTTTTTGTTAATTCCCCTGAGTTTGTTTGTGTTCAGTTTCCAGTACTGTGGGAAACTTCAGCTGAGAAAAGAAAATGTGTGTGACAACTGAAACTTAGGAAACTGGTACAAATTGTGTTCTAGTTTGTAAAGCCCTTTGTTTACAAAATAAATCAGTTGAGTTTAATTGATAGCAACCCTGTAAGTATTGTGTATCTGGCTTGCTAAATAGAAGCTATTGTGATTTTAAAAAATGATGCAATAAAATACAGAAAAATGCCAAACAGTCATTTAAATCTTGTTTTGACCATATCTGCAAATTTTATTAACAAAAAGATAAGGAATCTCATTTTAAAGTTCTTTTTGGAAGATACATCTATTCAGCTGTGATCACCACACGTATCACATCTCACAATTTCACTCTCATAACACTTACAGTCTCCTTAAAATGTGTCATCATCAGAATCAGTTCCGAGATCTTCATGTGTAACTTCAAGATTGCTGGTAGGATAGCTTGTTTTTCGGCATGTTCTCGTGGTTTAAGGACTTCTTACCTTCATCAGTCCAGCTGCCCCCTGCTTGAAATTACTCTTCCCTACAGAAGGGCTGGCAGACTGAAGTAAGTGCCCTGTTGTAACCACTCTTGTGCAAAGTATTTTAGCTTAAACTAATTTTTATTAGCAGTTCAGTCTAAGCCATTAGACTTTGCATTGAAATATGTCAAGTGTGGGCTTGTGTCCTCTCAGTCCCTCTGGGGAAGAATAAAGGTGAGTAGGCAGAAATTTTTAGTAGAAAAGTAGCAAACCAGAGGTAGTATCTTAAATTGCTGTAGGTGTTTGCTAAACAAACTTAAGTTGTTCCATTGTCAATTAAACAAATCATCTAAGAGAGCACATTAGGTGTCAGGGCATGGATACTTAGTCTTCAGCTTCTTCACTGCCATAATATGTAGGAGGCAGTGTATTAAAGATAATTACTATTTTTAGGAAGTCTTACTTTATTAATGTTTTTGTTTGCCTTAAAGTGCCTGGCCTTTGCTTTATTGAGATACATTCTGAACAGCTAGGACAAACACTAGAGCGTTGCTTCCTGCTACTCCAGTGTGAATGGCTTTCATGAAAACAGAATGTGAAATTTAATGTTGCTCTCGGTTACAGAGATTTAGTAGATTCTGTAGAATACGCATTAGTTACTAATTAATGCTTGTAAACTGAGTGTGAGAAACAACAGAAAATTGCAATTATTGCCATGAGTTGTTCACACTCTTGTTACAGAACACTTACTAGTACAGCAGTCCATATGCAGCATTTTAAAGAAAGTGAATGCAGTGCGTATTGGTGTTTTTCAATTAAATGGATATTTTTAAAAATATTTTTTAATCTTCAGGGTTTATGTATAAGCTCTTCTGTCCCACTTAGCAGTGGCAAGTTTATGTTACCTTTAGTCATTTACAGCCTTGTTTTCTGGAATTGCCAAGTTCAGTTTATTTTCATATGAAGCTCTGTGCCTTAGAATGTGATCAAATATGTTAACACTTTAATAGGTTGCTTATCCTTCTTTTCTCCCACTTCTACCACAGTCTGTTGTTGTCCACATACCCTAGTCTTTTCGTGGTGCAATGAAGTAAAATGTGTGTATGCTCAGTTTATGCATTTCACCTAGAAAGAAGCAAAGGGTTCCTAAAGTGTGCTTAATTAATGGCCTAATTGATTTAGCATAAGGTCACACAATTGCAAGCACTTCTGAACAAGCTGTGCTTCAAATGTGCGTACAGCAGCCTCCGTATCTGTTACGTGAAGGAAGATGCAGATGCCTTTCAAAGAGTATGGTGGTACCACTGAAAGAGAAGCAGTGTTAGCTTTTAAAAGGCTTCACAAAGTCCTATAAATTGCTGCCTAATGAAGTAGTATAAAAGTAATACTGATTGTAGGCACACTAGTGCTCTTAGAAATTGCATGTGAGAATACAGAGAGGGATCAAACCCCCGGGCCCATTGCAGTTAAGGTAAGTGTGGGGAAGTGGAACAAGTGTGACTTGTCGATTACAGACTGACTGGGAATGCCCACACGAAGAGCTAGGCTGTGAAGTGTCAGAGTGGCCTTCAATTTTATTTCTCTTTCTCAGAGGGATAGGGCCGTAATTAAAGGTGCCTAGTGCATAATTCTGGCTTTATGTTGATACTGAATAAACAGGCTTCATTGAATGTTGCAGAGGTGGGAGGAAAAAACCTACCTGTGTTTATTTTTTCTCTATAAACCTGTGCACACTTCAGTTACTCTACCTTCCTGGTCTTTTGCGTGCTTAGCTTTTTTTCTGTTTGTGCTTGCAGAGTACATGTGAATCTACATAAGTAGGATATTTTAAAATTTTATTTTCTCCCTTTGCAGCTCAAGATAAAAGGAAGGAGGAACATATTAAAATGTCACCTGAAGTGGCCTTGAACAGAATTTCTCCAGCGCTTTCGCCCTTCATTTCCAGTGTGGTCAGAAATGGAAAAGTCGGACTAGATGCTACTAATTGTTTACGGATTACAGACTTGAAGTCTGGGTGAGTTCCCTATCCAAAAAGAACACCCAACCCCTCACAGTTAAGATGTCTTTTCAGAACTGAGTTTTATTAGGTTCATGTGTTCAAGCATTTTGAATGCAGCTGGAGCTGACATACTAGTTGACATACCAGCTGCATTATTTTTTGTCTTGCTACTATTTTGTAGTTTGGGGAGACTAAATTTGACATATTTTTGGCAATAATAATCTTGTTAAAACACTTTCATCGCTGCCACTTGATAGTGCTGGTTTTCAACAGTAAGATAGTTGTAAACACTTTTTTCTGTTTATCACTTGCTTACTCGATCTTCTCTGTAAACCAAAAATTGAAAGACAAATTTGGATGACCTTACCTGTAGTCGTGAATATGCCAAAACAGAAGAAAAAGTAACTTTCCCTTTATCTGACCTCCCTCAAGTTCAATACATCAGGTAGCCCTAGGGCCAAGTGTTTGAAATAAGCCAAGCTGCTCCTTTTATTTTTAATTCTAGAAGTGTTCAGATTAGTTTTTAGGTAGTGATAGAGTTTTGGGATTTGCATATACAAACAGGCTTTGGTGTATAACCTCTGTGAATAGTACATGAGGAGAGTGAAATGTTTAGATGACACATGCCAGAAATTGCTTTATTCTTATAGAGTTGGGCATCTAACAGCACCTTCTTGATTCAGGTATTTTTTTTGCTACAGGAGCTCAGAGCCTGAAATTACTTTTGCTTTAGATACACAAATCATCTTGCTTGTACAAACTGCTGCTTTGTGTATCATTTTGGATGTTAGCATAATACAATAGATGTTCATATCCACCACAAATCACTGTTGTTTTAAAATGCAGTTCTGCTGAAAACTTTGTTTAATGTGCTTCTGAAGGCTGTTTTATTATGGTTTCATGAAAAGCTGTGGAGGTGCTTTTCTGGTTGTAACAATGGCTTTTCAGGAAGGAGGTTTGAATTCTAGGGTTCGTTTGAAAGTAACCATTCCCTCCCTGTGAGGTGCTGGGACAGAGTACAGATTTACTTGGAGGCCTAAGAAGCCACGACTTTGTTATTAGTGTTGACTGGCTTGACATTTAGGCTTGCAAATTACATAAGACAGGCTGAGCATTTCTGCATCTGCTGCTGTCATTTCATGCTAGATCTTGCCTTCTCTTGAACTAGTCTTCTAGGAAAGCTGAGATGGGAGCTATCTTACATTTTTCAAATTCAAATCTTAGGAGAAAGGAATACAAAGAAAAGTAGAGAGAAAACACAGCTGTTTCTTGGGAGGTAGGTAAGGGTTTTGCTCTCTACCCACTGAATTCTTATGCTGCCTGCCTTTAAAATAAGAGATTAAAATAATAAAAAGTGGTGTTTTCTAGCTGACTCTTTTCAGGGGTATTTTTAATAGGTGTCTAAGGTTTTTGGCCACTGTTCTTGCCAAGAAGATCTTGTATTTGCTTTGTTAAAACCTTGAATGTTTTCCAAGAGTTCATTCTTCAAAAAAAATGCAAGCTGCCAGCAGCTGTACCTGTCACCCAAACACAGTGATTCAAATTGTGAGGTAACTCTGTTAAACGTGGAGTCTAAACACAAGTACAGCACCTGACAGAGGTTGTCTCGTAGCTTGTTTAAAGACGCTGGCTCACCTAAATGCACATGTTAGAAATATTTTTTTCCTTGTTCTGGAACATAAGCATGAATCTCATTCTTTATGCTGGAGCTTTGTTTTGGCTTGAGGTTGTTAGGAGATGGAGTCAGGATAATCAAGATTTTTCATTTATTTCAGAATTATTTTTAAGCGTTTTTTTTTTTTTTTGGTACAATTAGTTTCTTAAAACCATTGTTGTAAAAAGAATTAATTAACAATTGCCTGAAATTTCTTTGAAATGTAAATTTCATGCATATGTTTTTAGGAAAGATTTTTGTTTGTTACAAATAAATTGTTGGTTATTTAAACAGAAAATTTTGAATTTGCGCATCAGTGTGGAAATACAAAATTCTTGTGATTTAGTCCTTTATGCTGTTGCTGAACTGGTAAACAGTGCAAAATAACTTACCATAAGATGGATGAACCACAGTATTACAGAGATGTCCCTTCCATCCTCAAGCTGTAGTTCAGTGGTCTTTAACCTTTGATACTTCACAGACTGTTTCTCAGAGTCTCATGTCAGTTGATAAATAACAAAATCCCCAACCCACAGCCTTGTCAATAGGTTTAAATTTGTTGCTGGATACTAACTGTAGAGGAAAACTCTGTAGGACTCTGAGAGTTCAAATATGAATTGAAGGCCATATGCCTACTCACCTCCCCTGTCCTCACATCACGAGATTATCCAAACCCCTGTATACTTTCACTTTCATTATGCTTTTTTAAAATGAAACAAAATAATGCAGACAAAATCAGAGGTAAATGTAGGTGATATTGGCATGAAGAAACAGAACTGTGAGGCCATTGAAGTTGGACATAAATGAGAAGAAAATGAGGGGAACTATTTTTAGAGAAATGGGGATGAAGGTCAGGGTGTCAATTGCAAAACTCCCTTCAGTTTCAATAGTTGAAATCAGACTTTAAACTTAAAAAGTGGAACCAGACAGGTTGGGCAGAGCTGCTAGATTAAATGTTTGAAGTGAGGTAAAGAGCAGTTCTTGATCTCAAATTAATATGACCATTTGGGAGTAGTATCAGTTCAGAAATTTTGCTTTTGAATAGTGATTGTACATTTATTGACACATGAAAGGGGTTGTACACATGCTAGTCTAGGCTGCTAAAACCCTAGCCTAGCCTGAGTTTATTACAGAACAGGCAAATATTTCCTGCTTTAACTGGTGTGTTTTGTGGAAGATTTTTAATAATAAATATATACAATTTTACTGTAACCTTTAAAAGCTTAAAATAATTAAGGCAATCACCTCAACAGCTATTAATTTTAAAAACAGAAGCATCTGTAAGCTTCTGGGGAGGAGCTATATGGTTGCTCCACTGTCACATACCACACTGTTACTCTTAGAGAAAATTAGGAGTTACTGTTGCTGCACACCTTCCCTAATGAACCAGTGCTTTACAATGTATAGCAAAGTAAAATGTTCAAAGTGAAGATCCATCCACTCTCATTTCTTAGGTTGTAGAAACAGGAGCTGTAGTAAACAAGGAATGATGGTAACATACTGAATAAAGTAGTATTTCTAAGGCCTTGCCCACTCAGAGCCTTGGTTTAGGCATTCTCAGAAGGGGAAAGAATTTCCTTTCTGTTTCACCAGTAGAAAATTAACTTCCAGATTTTAGCCTATCATGTCAGTTGATTTTGATTTGTAAATGGCAAGCATATTAAGCCTTTAATTATTTGAAAAGTCAATCCATATGTCAGATAGTTTTAGTGAGGAACTTGTTTTGCACTTATTCTGACTTATTGCTGAGATTGACAACTTTTGTTGTGTTTTATAAACTGTATTAAAGAGCTGATGTTAGATGTATGAAGTATGATGATATGTTAATTTGCTTTGCTTTCAAGTGTGGGAGGGAAATATGTCATAGTAAGGAAATCCTATTGTTTTGCAGTCTTTGAGTATGTAAATATTTTATAATAATATGTTACAGTTTCATAATGTCTGTGTGTTTTACAAACTTATTAGACAGTACCAGTCTCATAAGACACTTACATATATTTACATCTGTGAGTAGGATATTCAGGACCAAGTACTATTTATAGAATTTATATGGCCCCTGCTGATGCAGACCCCCAAACGGAGCTCAGCAATATGGCATGACAGGAAAGAAAGAAACTCTCCAACACAAATATTAATAAAAGGTTAGGTGGACAAGTTTTCTTGTAAATAGGGCCCCACAGTGAACAAAAATAGAACTGGGGTATAAGGTCACATCTGAAATATAGCACCTTTAGCAGCATTGATTCTGGTGATAAGAAAACCCTGGCAGGCATCTCTGTTGCATTAATAAAAGACATTCTTTGAGATGACAGAGTGGATCAAAGCGTTTTTAACTCTTGCATAGGATATTACTTTGTTCCAGACCCAAAGAAAATACTGCTGCCAACTGAGTCAATGCCATTTATTGTATCATTCAGTTAATCTCTACTAGTGTCTCTTTGAAATACTGACCCATCTTAATTAGATATTAAAATCTACTCATAACCAACTGAATTGTGGCTGAGGCATTTTTCTTAGCATTTACACATATAATCATGGGAAAGATGTTGAATAGGGAAAAGTGATTATTATGTAGATTTAGAAATAGAGGATATTTTCCTATGTGAAGGGTGTTTAATTGTTGTATAATGTAGAATCCAGTTATTTAAGAGACTGCTGCTTTTCCTATGGTGCGTTACAAGAGTGAAAGACATAGTTGTGGTGGTCATTGCCTTTGATAACTAATTTTTTCCCCTACAGCTGTTCATCAGGGCCCATGCTTGAGCTTCAAATTATGCTGCAAGCCTATTCTTACTCAACAAACTTGATTTTGTTTTTTTAAATTACTTTGATGTGTTCCACCAGGCAAAATTTCAAAATGAATACAGTGATTTAAAGCTGCATATATTAAGATTCTATTTTTTTTTAGATATCCACTCATAACAAAATTTTAAATTTCATACTTATATGGTTATTTTTATTCCATATTTATGAGAAGATTAATTGTGGAATTTTTATATAAGTGCTTTGTAGTAAACCTTGTTAGTATTTTGTTCTTTTCACCTGTCTGATACACTGTTAATTTCTGCCTCTCTGCTTGATATTGAGCTAAGTGTGCAAGTAGTTATGTTTCCAAAAGAAACCTGTATGAAGAATGGTCAAAAGAATGTAATTCTTTCTGGAGTGAATTTCAACATAAAAGTTTACTATCAAGCTGTAATAAGATATTTATAACTTTATTGCCCTGCTTCCTAGTGAGCTGTGATGATTTACTTTTTTTGTGTTATCAAGTAGACTGCAATATGCTTTGGTATTTCCCTTTCTTTTGGGCATTTCCCTTTTTAAAGTAAATATGTATTTTTATGCACATATTTTGTGAAATAATGTTGGTTTTAGCTGTGAAATACTATTACAGTACTGTAGCAGTTATTTAAAGCTTTTGCTTTATCTTTTGCTTTTGATTAATTTAAATTGAAAGATTCTGCTTCAGTTACTTGGGGAAGGTTCATATCCATCATTCACATTGGCGTCTGTAGGTAATTTTTTTAACATGTGTTTACATTTTGTTTTTGCGTAAAGTTTAATGAATCTGACTCTTCTGAACATAAGTACTACAAAAAGCTGTTTTTAAAAATAGCTATGTTTTGTGTAAAATGTGTACTTGAAAGGATGTGGCAGTTTCTAGAAGTGTGGTCTTACGAGTCCTTTACTGCTATATTAGACAAGTCATGAACTATTACCTTTTC
Organism: Oriolus oriolus; assembly: GCA_013400235.1. Classification (NCBI taxonomy): domain Eukaryota; kingdom Metazoa; phylum Chordata; class Aves; order Passeriformes; family Corvidae; genus Oriolus; species Oriolus oriolus. The sequence continues at coordinate 274,470 of VXBT01008725.1, read as the reverse complement.
ACAAAGTAGGTTGTTTCATTCCAGTTTCTGATGACAAATATATTTCTTCACTGCAAAGAATCTTACTACTAGAAATCTGTTGTCTCTCAAGTAAAATGTAAAATGCTGAAGCTCTGATGGGACAATTTGATAGAACTGGTGCTGTGGAGCAGCACTTGGAATTGTGAACAGCAGTTTTTCTGTGCTGGTTAAAAAAGATTTGACTGTCTTCAGGGTTGCACTCCCCTGCATTTGTTTCTGAATGATGAAAAAACAAAGGCAAAACGTCTGTCTGGTAAAAGATCTAAGTGCAGGGCATACATTTGGCAGTGGTTTTGTAAATACTCTCCACAAAGTTTGGCATTCTTTTTACACCAGTTTTAAACAAGGTGCTTGAAGTTGTTCTGAATAAAAAAGAGTGTGTTAGTCACTCAGTTTCAAGTGCTATGAGGAAAGAAAGGATTTTTAAAAGTAAATGTAGTACTAGATAATTGCAGTAACTGGGGCTCTCATTTAAAAGACTGCATGCATTTTCCGATTTTTTCAGCTTAAATAACTGCACAGTTTGTCTTTGCTGGTATTTTTAGATGGGGACAGTGAGTAGCTTCTTGTTGTTTGAACTTGAAAAAGGTAAATGCCATGTTTATCACTTGTATTATTTAATAAAAACGAGAAGAAACTTGATACAACTGTTTATTTTCTGTGTAAAGAGAGCATCATATGATGTAGTACCAATACGTGTGCCAAATGCTCTTGGAAAGATGTACCTTAACAAGGTGTTTAAATGTGGTTTTGCTCTCCATATCTTGGGAATTCGTTGAACGTTTCTTGAAAATGGGGCTTATGTTAGTGTAGGTCTATGCCCAGGTCTTTCTGTTGTAACAGATGTCTCTTATGTCTTTGCATTGTGCATCGCTCCAGGACAAAAAATTCTTAAGGCTTTATTTTTTGTTATAAAGACAAATAAAATCTAGTAATTGGTATCTAGTCCAATTCCTTCACTTCCAAATCCTTGCATTTGTTTAATGTGAACTGAACATATCTCTAGCATGCCATGTGTCTTGGGTGCATATTGCATTTCACCAGAAGCTGAGAACAACTCAATTTTTTTTTCCCCCTCTCCTTAGTAGAGAAAAATACTTTCGTGGATAGCTGGTCAGTAAATTCTTCCAGTCTTACATAGGCAGTTATTTCTTGTATGTCTGATTCTCTCATATGCATGCAAGTATACATGGCATAACATTAAAAACCTAATGTCCACTTATGATGAAGCTGAAGCAAAATATTACGAACTTTTGTTTTAGCCTTTTTGTTGCAGACATTTTCTGATGCGATTAGGGGCTTTAAAAGCATAGGAGATGATCAGAGGCTTTGTCCTGACAGACTAGTATGCAACAGTGTTGAAGATCTTTCTCTAACACTGTGCAAAATAAGAATGAATTACAAAATGTAATAATTAATTATTTTTAATCTGTTTCTTGAGATACTGATCTTAGGCATTTACCTGGCATTGCACTGCCCAGTGCAGACATTCTTTGAAGCAGCTCTTCTCTAACCGAAAGCGAGCATCTGAAAAGAATACTTAGAGCTGCATGTGTAACCTAACAGAGTTTAGTTTGCTGTTGAAGTTGATGTCTTTATTGAAAGTTCAGTCCATGAGGTAAAAGTAAGCCTCCTAACTACTCCATAGAAAACTAAAAGTCAATAAAAGGGAACATACTTATTTCGTCTTTCCTGAGAGAAGGGAATTTGTGTCTGAGGCAAACCACTCTACAGTGTAGGCCACAGGTTCTTTTCTCTGTAATCTGTGGTATATGACTGAAAGAACAAAATTAGGCCACTAAGACTGATATTTTTATTATTGTAAGGTAAAAGAATCCAAATGATAAAATGGAAGTTAATTAGGGGAAATTGCAGAATTCCATTATGGGAAAGAGACCGAAAAAAAAAAAAGCCCAATATAAAGCCCTCTAAACTTACATTGCCTAAAAAACCCAACCCCAGATTCCTGTGCATCACTGTGTGCATCACTGAAATAATATCTTTAAACCAAAAATACAACAGAGTAATGGTTGCTCTGTTTTGGATGGTCAGTTATTTTTTCACTACAAACACCTGATTAGATTGGTCTTGTTTATAGTTAGGGCTACCAGAGGCCTTTCAAAATGTCTCCCAATTTATATTATTTTTTTCTCTCTTTTCTACCCCGTCTTCCTCTAGAATGTTGGTTTCAGTCTCTTCAGTAAAAGTTTGTGGGTTTCTTGTGCACTTCAGCCGAGGATTTTTTGGGGGGGGTGGGGAGTGGGGGGGTTTGGTGGTGTGAATAATACATTGTTTCATGTTCTTTGTTAAGAATTCTTCTGTACTGAGAATTTTTGGTGATTATCTGTCCTGTTTTCCAGGCTGCCATGAGTGTTAGTCATAAGCCTTAACTTAAACCCTATAGAAGTGATACAGTTTCAAGCCAACTGCAAACAGGCAATGAAGACACTTAGAAGGAATAATTTCCTCTGAGATATCTAGTGGTGTCTTCCATGTACACGACTTTCATTGTTTTAGTTTTAACCTGTTGCACATAGGCAAAATCCAGTTTTAATAGATAGATGCAGAAAAGGGAGAACTTAGGGCTGTAGGGGAGGTGCTGGAAGTGGCATAAAGACAGGTCAAGGTGTCTGTGGTGGGCTAGGGACTCAGACTTGCAATAACTTAGGGTAGACTGGACGCTCTTTTCACTGAGATCTAAAGGTGACTGTGCTTATAAATAGTCTTGTCATTGCAGGAGGCCCTACATGGTTTTCTGTGCCTGTGAGGTTGCTAAGGGATGAGCCAAGTCTAGCTCCTACTGTGATGCTGGGAGAAAACTGGACTGTGAGGGCAAGGACAAGCATTTGCAGGGAAGAAGAGTATTTTTTGGACTGTCATCAAGAAAAATGCACATGGAACTCCTTTCTTTAGGTATAGTTAGATGGGACCATGGGGAGACTGATGCCTAATTTTATGCTTTATGGTATCATCTTGAAAATAGTATTAGCACTGTTGAGGTGGCTGTGAACTGTGAGAATTAATGTGAGAATGAGAAGTTAGAGAAAGACAGGGTGAGCTGAGGGATTCTAGAGCGAGACTTCTGGAGAAAATGTAACATGCAGCGATGTGGGGCTTGCTTTCTGAAGGTGCAGTTCCACGGGGTGGTCTGTTGTAATATTACCTATGAATTTCCTTTCCCTTCTGCTCTTTTTAGTGTACTACATATCTTTAATGTTGTAATTAATCTAAAATAATGCTAGAAAGAGGAGAGCTACCGATGTTTTTATTCAGGTGTTATCTTTTCATAGGCTTTCTTCTGTGTCTCCAGTCTTGTAATATTTTATATAAATATACATAATTTGAAGTTGCCCTTTTGAATATGTGTGTGACTGCAAACCATGGATTTATGTTCTAAATGTGATGATCCTTGTTTGACCTAACTTTGATATCCAAGGAATTTAATTCATCGTTGTTGTATTAACATAAATTTCTTCTGAGAGTCTATAAATTAGGAAATCAACAAATATAGGTATCTGCGAACAAAAAGATCTAAAACTCTGCAATTAGAAGAAAACTTTGAAAAGGAAATACGAAAGACGTAGGATCACTGGATCCCCCCTAATATTCATAGAATCATAAGATGGTTTGGGTTGGAAGGAACCTTAAAAGATCTCGTAGTTCGAACTCCCCCGTCTTGGGCACGGATATCACCCACTTGTTGTTTAGTTTTGTTAAAGGGGGAAAATATATAAACATGGACTATGATTTTAGTCTTTGAGGTTTTTCCCTGATACCAATTCATTGCATTTTCCAGTAAAACAAACAGTTCTAATGGTATGAAATAAATTCCTTAGAAAATGGATTGGGAGTCTTTATGGCTACTACAGCCATAAATGAGCATTGCTACATGACTTATTAAAGCTGATGTTTATAATAGCTCAGCTTTTATGATTTGCTGTATGAGTATGCTTTTTCTGTGAACGCTGAAAGGATATGAAACTCCAGGTGGTTGACTGTAATTTCATACTTGGTGAAGAATGGTTCTCTTTTAGAGTAATCTAAAAGTAAAAATGTTCCCCGTCTGATTCTGGTTCTCTTTCTCCAGAAAGGGAGTTCACTTTAGTGAACAGTAGAAATAAAACATGTGTCACATTATTAGGTTGTAACTCATTGCAAAGTAATAGATAATTGAATGGCAGCTGTGAAAATCTGAAACATGGTTTGAATCTGTCAGGAGGAAAGGGAGATGAAGTAAATCCAAAGGATGCATCTGCCACTCCCTCATACTCTTCGCTAAAAATTTGCTTATGAGATCCAAGGATTTGGGGTACAGCTGGTCTTACAGTATAATGAGGTAGTGCCTTTTCCTTGTGTGACAGTTTATGATACAGCAAATTCACTAGTGTATTTACCTAAACATACTATGTTATTAGTGTTATTCCATTGCAATTGTCTTTATTTCTGTTCAATTTTTGATCATTCCCTCATTAAAATCTCCATTTTCTGTTTCTGTTTCATTCTTTTGAGGCGTGTGTGTGCCATGTGTAGTCTTTAAAAAGAATTATATGCAATTACCAGAGTATAAAAGATCTTGCTTACAAAGGAAATCAGTTTGATTATCAATGTTTCTGAAGCATGTTTGTAAAATAAGTTTTGTTGAAAACTTCGTCAATGCTTAATTATTTTTCTTAATTAGTATCATAATTAGCTCCCTGAGACCCAATAATAATCATCTCCCACTCTAAACTACAGAGATTTTATGAGTGGAAACTTTTGAGACAGTTTGTTCTTCAGAGCTTTTCTTTCAAGTCCACTTGCAAGTACAGTGGATGTTGTACTTCACGTTTCTTTTTTGTGGTAGCCCCTTCCAACCTGTCCTGCTATGGTGTCTGGAAGAGCTGTTCTAAACCCAGCCTTACTAGGCTAAATGAACAGGCAGTTTGGTGCTAAAAAAATACCAGAATCATGTGAAGTTTGTATGTGTTTTAATTTAACGTAGAGGTTCTCTGAGATTATTTCAAAATGTATACATAGGTGTGCTTCCTCTGTTTCCCTTTAGAGAGGCTGGGCTGCACATCTCCCTCCAGCAGAGGCAGCCGTATTTTGGTGATTGCAGAACTCCTGCCACAAGACTCCGGCAGCTCTGAAGGAGATTTGTAATTCTAGAAGTCCCAGAACTCTCCCCACCTGCAACATCTGCTTTGGCAAACCCTCACTCATATTAAGAAAATCTACATTTTCTGTTAAAATACAAGTGCTGTATTTGTTTTACTAAGATAGCCATAAGATGCTTTTCTATAGTGTTTCTAGTGAAAGCAGGTTGCTGGCAGCTGAATTGGTTTTAAATAGTTATTTGAACTTTACTTTTAAAAAATGCAAATCTGCCTATAGGTGCAGAAAGGAAGTAGGGGGTGTTTTTCTAATATATATGTTCTGCCTCCCATCCCACTGCTTTCTAAAAGTTCCAGTTAGTGCGATGAACTTCTTAAAAGAAAACATAAATGTATGTATAGGAAAATCAGCATTTACAGTAGATAAAGGTTATATTGAGGATGTAGCTGACGTCTCTGGAGACACCTTGGAATTTCTCAGATGATAACTGTGAATTGAAATGCTGTTGCAATTATGGAATATCACCTACACTACCAGGATTCAAAAACAACATCATCATCTGCAATACCGGAAGTAGTCTTTGCCTGTAGTTTAATTTTATACTAAGTTTGAAGAAACCAGATGGGGTACAAATGAGTTTTCTGAAAATGGTGGGTTTATCTACTGGGAAGTTTTTGAATAATTATCAGTTGACTTTCAGATTTTAATATTTTAATTGAGAGATGCATTTAAGTAGTGATTAAATGTAACTGGATTTTAATTTCCCAAAAGCAGTGATGTGTGTCTTTTAAGTGCAAGTCCCTCTCTCATATGTGTAATACATATGTCTATATAAAGAACAGAAACTGAAGATGGGAATTGGTTGACTAGACTATCTCTCCCATTTCAAATTTTGCCGGATTGATAGAATTTTGGTTGGATCTGTTTGTTTTCAGGAGCAGCTGCTCAGTACTCTAAATACTGTGTACGAGCTTGTAAAGCTTTGTGCGATGCTACAGGGAGCTACCACCCGATACAGGGTTTTGTCATCAGTGTCAATGCTCTAAAATGTGATTTTCACCATTTTTCTGTTTCCTGATCCTTGCAAAAAACCTGTCACCTGCTGGCCTTCCTTCTATTCACCTCCACCCTCCACACAGTTTAATTATTCTTCATGCCTCTGTACATGGCGTACCCATCTGTTGTGAATTCTGCAATTAATTCTTAATTAAATGGGATTAAATACTGTGTCTTCAAGCAACTCTGGAGCAGATTTCCATCTACAAAAATTGGAGGAAATAAAAACCTGAAGGCATTGACAAAGGCTGTTCTACTGGAATTGAACATTGAGGTGCTTTTCTTAGCAAATGCCACAGAAGAGTTTTGGGTGGAATTTTGAGTTTGCTGCCTCTTATTAGTAATAAACAATCAACTTGTCTTTTTGCCTCTGAACTATATTTGACTCTTGCTGGCAAAACCTTCAGCCTTTGGAATTCTGATTGAACTGTGTCTCGTCATTCCTAAAATAATATTCATTCTTAGCCTCTTGTATTATGAAAGTAACTTGACATCTTTTTCCCATAACAGTATCTTTATATGACACACATAGGAACAGTTGGAAGCATATCCTAGGTATAGTGGGAGGGGTTGGGAATACAGCCAGTGCTCAGAACTGACTTTGTGGTATTGCTTTTTATTTGTATGTGTGTGTGTGTGTTGGTTTTTAGCTGTGTTCTCCATTGAGGTGTCTCTAATGCAGTGTGAAGCTTTCTTGGCTTTTACGCCAAGACTCTGGTGAACAAAAAACAGTTGTCTGTTTTGCAAAGAAGTACTGATCCTCAAGAACAGTGAGTGTAGCAGCCTAAGCATCATGAGATTAAAGAAACTTTTGCATCTCTGACTATTCAGGTTAGGCAGTGGCAATATTAAGTTCCTGAAATTATAGAGGCTAAAATTCTTAGTCTAATTTGACTTTGCTATTGTAAAGTAAAATTCACTGATGATTTGTCTTCTGATAGTAAAGGCAGTAAAGCTTCTGTGTGATCTATGAAGGAGGAATGACTAAATGCATTGCATAGTTTTTAATCAGTAAATTTGACAGCCATCAGATAAATCTGACGTGACTATTTGGGCTTACACCTGTACCAAAAATTAAAAAAAAACAAGAAATAAAAAGGAGATTACTTGTTTTCCTGTAGAGCTATTGGACTTCCGTTGGCAATTCTGAATGTTTGCTATGGTTTTATATGATTCTAAGCAGGAGATTTTAGGAGTGGCGTAAAAATCAAGCCTCTGACTGGAATTTTGGGATGTAAAGTAGTGAGTTTGGAGAGAGCTCTTGATGGGTTTGGGTTTTCGTGGGATTTTTTAAAGTCTTTGGGTAGAATAACCATCCATCTCCTGACTTAAGGATTAAGGTGATAAACACCTGTGCTTTTCTTTCATTGTGATAATTTTGGGTAAGATCTTACCAGAGCCCAAATAATTTAAAACTGCTTCTCTTGGGAATGCTTTCAAGTGATGGTTTTAGAAAACTATTTGATGGGAGGATGTTGTTGAAATCTAGGGTTATCAGAGTCCTCCTTATCATTGTGGCTTCAATCTTGTAAATTATCAAAATGTTTTGGTTTTTTTTTAGCTTAAACAAAACAGAAGAAGTCTCAATTCAACAAAACATTCAATCACAAATACATTGGTATAAGAGGAAACCTTGCTGTTAAACTCAAGTAGGACTGCATTCTTAAAGGCTTTTAAAATACTCTGGGAAGAAGCATCAGTTTGCAGAAAAATACATTGTACTATACCTGTTGTGACAGACTGAGGCCTTATTCCAAGCAGCAAAACTAAGTGACTTTCCTGGGTTTTTTTGTTGTTATTATTATTGCTGTCTTGTTTGGATAACCTTTTTTATTTCCTTTTGTGACTGGGAAAGAATTCTGAACACTTCTAACTAAGCATCTGGTGCTAACAGTGACTTTGAATAAGAATGGTTTAGTTTATGTGTGTTGTATTAACTGTGAAAGAAACCTTTTCCCAGTAGTCACAGACAATCTGTAAGGTGCATCACTCAACGAAGGAATGTTCTACTTGTCTTCTACTTGGAATACTTACTTCATAAGGATGTAATGTATCTCAGCTCGTTAATCTGCTGCATTTGCTCAAGGAACTTAGCTAAAATCTGCTGCAAAAGGGAACAAGCTGTATTCAGCTGTGGTTGCTGCATACTCAGTTCCATCTACCAATTTCCAGCCATAAATCTCAGCACAGCCCCTTTGAATGGGGCAGTATGATTTTATGCAATACACTCAACAATATTCCTTGGTCCCGGAAACTTTTCGAGTTGATGATTCTTCAATATTTTAGTAGGGAAACCATTGTGGGAGATCTTGTGGTATAGCATTAATCATCTTATGAAGACTAAGACATATCACTGCTCTGAGCATCAGAGTATTAATTCTTGCTTCACTGGCTTTCCTATGTAAAGTATTGATTACTTCGATTAATATATGCAAACCAGTGTAATATTTTTCCGCAAATAAAGAGGGAGATAGCACACCCATATATCATGAGATAGAGTCAGCTTATGAAATTAATTTTCAACACCAGGTATTATTGTTCTGTATGTCAATTCCCTGTAAAGAAAGGACAACAAATCATCTTAAAAAGACTTTGTTACAAGTAATTCCTTTTCAAGTGTGACTTTTGCATGGACCACATTAAGGAAAGGGATCACATTTCCAAAAAACAAAAGTCTTACATTTTGGAGAAGACCGAGGTGATGTTTCAGGGTCAAACATGTATATAATTTTAAGAGGTTTTGTGTGTTAAGGAAATTCAAGCAGGAGATAATGTCCATAGCCAGGCCATTACTTGGGAGTTTCTGCTGAAATAAGGTCACACATAGACTCCTACATGTACCAAAGTTTTGATTTGCCTTAGGAATTTTGTTCCTTTGCTGTTTATTCTAAAAAGAAACTGCCTCCTTTCAAATGGGTGCATGTAAGATTTCTGCTTGGTTGCTCAGCCTATTGCAGTTATTAAAGTCTCTTATGCAGCCCAGCCAGAGCAATTTGGGGGAAAAAATGTTAATACTGTCACTTTTTATCATTTCTAGACCAGTAAAATTAAAAACATCTCTAGTGCACTGTAATAATACAGGAAAAGTACTTAGTATTGCTTTTAGGGACATTTACCATTAAAAAAAGCTTTTATTTTAATGTTAAAGAATATTATACTTTCCCTAAGTATTTCCAAATGGCCCATTGTGCTAAAAGAAAAGATTGTAGGGTATTTGCAGGATCAGAAATTTTTGTGTCTGTTGAAAAGCTAACAATAGTGTAATTTTTATGGTATTTGAGAAATGTCTCAGACTGTGACCTGTGATACTTTGAAAGAAATTTTCATTAAATATTAAATGATGTTGCAGAGATATTTTAGAACTTGAAAAGGATTTTTATGTTGCAGGTTTGTTTTTTGTTTTTTTTTTTTGTATGCTTCCTAGAATTGGCCTTATATCTATTGAAAGCCATAGAAATTATTTGGAAGTAGATAAGAATATCTGTATAGCTGTTAAATTCATTCACAGCCATTCAAACATCCTAACAGTGGGCACTCCCATTTTGCTGTTCTCACCTACTGAAAAAGTTCAGCTTGGAAAAAAATTATATTCTCTTGTTTCTATTGCACTAGGGACCAAATCTTTCGTATTCTTAAGTTGATTTTGCTCCCAGGGAGGCTGGTGATGCTCACTTTTCTTGATAGGCCCTACCTGGATGAAATTTAAAAATAAGTAGTACAACCATTAAATCAAAACATATTTCAGCTTTGGCCCTATTGTCCAACATGTTGTCTTCCCTTTGCATTTGCATCATCAGCAGGTTTCACCAAGCATCATTTCTTTTCCATCATCAGTCTTTCAATAAAATGTGAAGTATTATTCCAGCAGAAGAGAACCAACTCAGGGCATTCTTCCTAGATGAAGTAAGATGTGAACTAATCTTTTTTTGAAGCTTGCTTTCCATTCAAGTCTGCACATATCTGATAGTAGTTATATCTGAATTATGTCTTTCTAGATTGCTTCGCATGGTGCTCTCACAAGATGTTGCAAAAACCTTTCTAAGGCAGAGATAGGACATGTGTTTCTTCCTTTTGATTTGAAGGGGCAGTTATCTAATTTCTGTAGTGATACTGAAAAAATATGGTGTATTCTTGGTGAATCAGTGGCTTTTAATTGTTTCTGTCTTAGATTCTAGGTGCACCTAAGTGGTTTGCTTATGTTTTCTAGTATTTTTGTGGAAACTTCATTTAAGTTAATTCATCTGTAGTTTCGGGGTTGCTTCTTTTTGAGGAAGCTACATGCAGGCACAAATTTGACTGTAGTAAATGTAGCTCACTGAATATAAACGGTCTGAAGTGAGTGCATATGGTTTCCATAACTTACAAGTGGAAATAGGAAAAGAGATTGTAGAGCCAGCACCTGAGAGAAATGGCTCTCTGAACTGTTTTGAGTATGTGAGTGAGAATTAAGATTGTTCCATTTGCCCTGATCTCTCTTGTGCAGTGTGACAGATAGAGCTGCAGGAGTTACCATGTTGTTTCTGAGAAGGTAGGATCAGAATTTTAAAGAACTTTCTGGCCTACCCATCTTTCAGCTTTTGGCTGTGTGTATAGCCCAGTAAATGTGGGTTTTGTTTCAATATGTTGGCAGTGATGAGTATTAGAGCTCTACCAGTGATCTGATATGTAAGTTTAGGCAAGTTATTTTACCTTTGTCTACCTTCTCATCACTCACTGTTTTTCTTAGAGTTGACCAGTATGGCTTTGATTTTTAGGTGGCCTGCAACAATTGTTTTGAGGCTATGAGCAACTCTCAATTATATTAGGCTGGCAAGATTTCAAGGTCATCAAGATCCCTAGAAACATGAAGCAATGAACAGTATTTTTGCTCCTGGGACTCGTCATATGCCCAGCAGGCCACAGCAGAAAGACCATTCCTGCCAGTGAAACAATGTGTGTCCCTGTTTCTCCTTTTGCAGCTGAGATTTTGAGATTTTTTTATTTGCGAAGTTTGGTCTGTGACTTAAAAGCTATGAAAAAGTTGATCATCTCTGGCCTAGGCACTGAACAGTTTTCCAGTGACTTCTCTATTCGTGAAATGCTCACTTACCACCATGAGGCCTGCCTGCTGTTCCAGTGCTCCAGACAAACAGGAGAGTCATAGGCCAAGAACATATGTGCTCAGTTGTTACAGCCTCAGACAGTTGATTCTGAAACTTGCCCACTTGAAGACTACTGTGAGACTTTTCCACAAGGGAAAACATTAATATTATAATAGGTAAAAAATTAATAAATGTTGGTGGCTTAAAATTAAGATTGATCCCAGTTATACGAGTGGCAAGGATAGGGAGCAGGTAACCATGTTACTGTGACATACAGAGTTGTGACTTAAAAAGTTGTATACAAAATGGAGAACTTGATGGCACTGACTGACTAATTGATAGCATTCTGATTACACACTCAAAAAAAGTGCATTTTGCATGTATGTTTTCTTTATAAAATGGGAGAGAGTTGGCACAAATCCTAACATTTCTTACGCTATTGAGAGAACTGCTGATGAAAAGAGAATGGGCCTCCTGCATCTTTCCCACTTTTTCTTCTTTCTCAGAATCATAAGGATGAGTATTTCTAGTAGTTACAGTATCTTTACTATTAGTCATTTGTATCCTGTAGAATAATGTTAGTGTTTGCTACCATCTGTAATTGCTTAGCACATTCTTTCTTCTCTTATCTTCATTTTTAGCTGTACATCCTTGACCCCTGGACCCAGCTGTGATCGTTTTAAACTACATATCCCTTATGCGGGAGAAACACTCAAATGTAAGTTAAAAAATCTTGCAGCTGCATGTTGGCTTTTCTTTCAGTGTTTCACTAATTTACCAGTGTGTCTGTCTAACTTTATGAGTTTTGAGATACACGTTTGCTGTTTTCTCTTAAAGCTTCGGTTCCAAAAACGTACAACTGTCAAGAATAGGTAATATTTAAGATAAGTTTAAAGGCTTCTGTGAGACTACAGTTTTGAAAAATGAGTTCTAAAAGCCAAAAGTCACAACCTACCCCCCTGGTACTTCTATATAAAATGTTATGACTAAGACAATCTCATGACCATTTTTAGATTCATTTATAAGTTGTATATGTTTTGTGTTGTTTCTTTCTGTCTCTTTTAGGAATAATTCTTTATTAAGCTCCAATAAAAGATGTCAGTCTGCTATTTCATTAGGTATCTTTAAACAGTGACTGGTATAACTGACCGGATTAGAGAAATGTGTATTTGATTTTTCTGATTTAGTGGTATTGTTAAATCATCTTTATGCTATGAGGATCTGTCGACAGCTAGTTCATTTGCCCACTCTTTGTATGTATTCTGTTTGTCTTAGTTTGTGTTTTGTTTCAAAGGTTTAGAATAAAATTTGCTTTTGTATATTTTTAGAAGGTAACGGTTTCTAAACACTTGAGCTGCGGAAGAATGGTTGTCTTGTTTTTATCTCTAACAACTGAAAAATGCGAGAGGATGAAGAATTTCAGATAAAGTAAAATTCAAAGCTTGGCATTTATAGATTTAGGTCAACTCTGGTAAAGCCACGCCTAGAGTACTATGTCCAGTTCTGGTCTGTCTGTTACCAGAGCAACATGGACATATTAGAATTAGTACAGCCAAAAACTACAAAGATGACCAAGAACTGGAGGATCTGCTGTATGAAGAGAGGCCAAAATAGCTGGGGCTTCTTAAGAAGAGAAGGCTTAGGGCAAATCTTACCAATGTTTATAAACACCTGATGGGGATAAATGAAGAAGCCTGGCTCATCTCAGTGGCAGTCACTGAAGGAAAATGGTCACAAATTGAAATGTAGAAAATTCCATTCAAACGCAATACAAATTATTCTGCAAGGATGGTCAAAAAGTAGAACAGATTGTGCTGAGAGCTTGTGTAGTTTGTGTATCTCCATCCTTGGAGCTATTCAGAGCCCAGCTGGATGCGACCCTTAGCAATCTCCTCTGTTCGCCCTCCTCTGAGCTGAGGGGTTAGACTAGGCAGTCTCCAGTGAGGAGACTGTCCAGCCTCAGCTATCCTGTGAGTCTGTGAAAGTATGCTGTCTGGAGGAGCAGGTACTTGGTGTGAACAGAAATGGTAAGCATTTAAAACACCACTTTGATAGTATCCATTTAGTTCATCATATACATGCTGTAGCTCTCCAAGACATTTTAAATATTAAGAATGTAATTGTATTCCTTCTGCAGTTTTTAGTTTTGGGGTTTTGGTTTGGTTTTTTTACATTATGTCTTGCACTGGAAGTCCTTATTCTTTATGAGCAGAAATCAACACAGTTAAATTCATTATATTCTAGAAGCGTCTTAAAGCTTCCATTTGGCACCTGTAAGGAAAGTTGTCTTTCCCAGAAGTTGATCTGGAAGCTTACTCATGTGTTCAAGAGAGGTGCCAGGCTCATGTATCAGCCTACTATGGCTATTTTGACTTTTCTAAATATATGAAATTATGGCGCAAGAGGCTTGCTAATTGTTCTTTCTCACAAAATAAAATTGGAAGATTTAAGTCCTAGCTAGCAATTATTTTAAGAAAAAAGAAGTGGCTCTGCATTTGTTCAGAATTCTTCTAAATCATGGCTGTATTATATGAAGCCGACTGCCCTGTCAGGTAGAACTTTTTTTTAAAAAATTGTTATAATATGTAGTAAACTCAGCCTGTTGAGTCTTGATGTGTTTTGCAATGTGTAATAGATTCCACTTGAGTCTTGTTTGATGACAACGATCAAGATGCAGTCAAAATAAGCTTTACTGCATGACAAGCTTTATAGAATGGTATCATGTTCTATGGGACTATCTTCTCTTATACAGGGCCATGTTTGTACATTCTGGGAGATGTAAGTCTTATTTCAAGTAGAGGCTAAAGTTGTTCCTGATTCATGAAGGAAAACAGATAGACTAAAATGCCCATATGCAAGTGCACAGGCATAAAGACTATATTAATGTATTAAATGACTGTAGTCCAGTTCTAGTACCTAGAAATATGGTTATGGAATATGCATTAAATTTCAGTATCATGAAATCTGGGTTTTTTTCTCCAGTGTTCTTATATTTTTTTATATCACATACGCAATTAAACAAAAAAAACCTACCGTGCTACTGCTCTCTCCGGCTTCTTAAATCTCAAACCACACATTTTAACCATGTTATATATTTTAACCAAGACAACTGAAAATGGTGTAAACAAGTGTATCTTTTTCAGAGGTATCTAATAATAGCTGTGAATTCAAGTAATAATAATCCTCCGCATTTCAGTGTTACATGTTTGAAAATGCAGTGAATCATTAAGTCTCACAGCATGTGGAATAAATAGATGGATGTGAGCACATTCAAGAAAGCTTTAATAATTTTGTGTTTAGATCTGTTATGATAGCAGGGGAAGACAGCCACAGTGTGCAAACGGAGATGTTTAGATACTTTGTTGTAGGCTGTTGCTAGATATGTTATCTTTCAAGGGCAGAATATTTCTGCAAAGGAAAGTTGTGAAATCTGCCAGAATAAAAAGATTGGCTGAAAGTGTTCAGGATCTGTATGGGCTTCAGATGTGGTACCAAACACAGGCTGAAGTGTGTAGTTCCTTTGTGGTTTGTGTTACATCCTCTTTGCAACAGATTAGGTCTTTGTGTATCATCAATCATAACCGCTGCCACTGCACCAGGCACCCTCGTAGCAATCCCACTGTGTTGGAAACTGTTGGTGTGCAGCTTTAGGGAAGTGTAACTGCACAGTGCAATCCTGTTTTCCAAAACACCAGAAAGTTCACAGCTTCTTGAAAAAGGAGAAAGTGTACTTGCAGGCAAGGCTAGCTACCTGTAGTGTAAAAGAATTGTTTTGTAAACTTGGGTAGGAGCAAACATGTTGTGACTTAAGAATGGCTTGTTGGCTGTTTAATGAGGTTTTTTTAGATGTCATTCACCTTACTTTTGCATCTATGCAGAGCTGCTGGAATGTTACACTGAACTCAGCTCCAGTCAGGGACCTTGGAGATACCCACAATTTTATACAGGAGAAAATATTATGCCAATGTTCAAGATAAATTAGTTTGTCATAGTCATTGTCGTCCATCACACTTTGGAGATTTTCAAATGATGCTTTCAGGGAGGCACTTTTCCTTGATTTTCTTCTGTAAGGGAAATAATTTTTTTGTTTATTTTCATGGTGGGAATACTTAGAAAACTTGAGCCTAGTCTTTGTAGACTGTCAGTTAAAATCTGAGACAGCCATATTGCTTTTATCAGTTCATCCAGTACTCAGTGTTTTTGCATTAAACTCCATGCTTTTCTCTGTATTTGAGTTTTTCAAAGTTCTTAATTGGAGTTCTAATTTCAGGAAGACTGTCTGTAATACCCTGTAAGAGGTTGAATCTGTGTTCCTAGGACAAAACTTACTTTGTGTGGTATGCAGAAATATCCTTTATTGCTAACTGGACAGCAGTATCTGCTTAGAAAAGTTCAGTATCCTTTCCGAGGAAGTATTCGTGTATTTTGAGGTGAATTGTTCTGTAACTCTTGCAGATATTTCAGTCTTAGTTGAAAAAACATCAAGGCAGATATCAGCAGAAATTGTTAGCATAAGCAGAGTTATAAGCTGCAGTAGTCTTCATAATTAAAATATGACTTTTAGAATCAAATTGCAGTTTTATTCCAGAAAACCTTGGAATATCTTGGGTTTGGCTTTCCTTTTTCACTCAAGCTTTCATTGCTGCTTGCTAGGGAATCTGACTTTTTTTTTTTTTTTCTCTTGCTCTTGCTCTTCACATTTTCTTTTTCAGGCACTGATGCCTCCTTCCCTCTCTGACCTTGAGTGCTGTCATCTGGAATTTCACAGTGATTAAACAATGTGTTGCCCTTGCAATGCTACTGTTCTCTGTGGCCTCTTGAACTCTAGTATTTTCATCTTCTGTCTGATTTTCACTGTTTTTATGTGAGTGGATTATAGCTCTGGGTTCTACTGCCACCACTTTGGTTTCCTTGATCCTGAGGAACATTTCCTTTGTCTCATTTGAAGCTTAGTTTTTCATTTTTTGCTTCTGATTTTTGTTAGTTCCTTACTCTTTTTAGTTATGGGCCTTAGCGGAGGAAATCATTCTTGCTGCCTAACTAGTCTAAGAATATTGCCCATAATATATGGTACAAAATTTCATCTGTTTTTATTCCTGTGATGGAACTCTTTCAGTAAGTTCATCCAGTCTTCTTGTGGCTTTCTATTTTAAGGAAGTAATTAAGAACAAACTAAAAGATAAATATAGAGAACAGCCCGACCTCCTTATTGCCCTTTTAAAGGCTGCTTTGCCAAGTTATTTGCTAAACACTTGTTTATTGTGCCAATAAACAATTGTAAAAATCATTTTTCAAGTTACTCTAAGATTCATATAAGTATGTTGCTGCAATGCATATGTTAGTGTTTTGTGCACCATCAGGTTATTTTACGCAGGCTGTGTTTTAGTTGAGGCTCTTATGGGAAGGACTTTCTAGTTGCTGTAATTCAGATTATACTTAGGTATTATCCTTACCTGTGTGGTGTCTTTTTGCTGGGTCATGCAACATACCAAAGATTTTTCCAGGCAATATGTTTTCTAAAGTTTGGCTGAAGTCTTGCTTTACATGGCAGGAGTAATAAATCTTTTTCCCTCAGAAACCTGTTCATTATCTACTGAATGTATCTAATGAGAGTGTCAAGAGAGAGTCTAGTCTTTTTGTTATATTTATTTCTTCTTTGAAGACAAAGTTTACAGCAATATTTTCCCATTTTAAATAATCACTTTCCACTCACTTTTGTTCACTTTTTCTTATGTTCTGGACTTGTCTTGAGCAAGTAAATTACAGAAGATTTTACAGTTTTGTGTCTTAGTGTATTTCTTCATCAAGAGAAGTGACCTTAGAAGTATCTGTGTACAAGTACAGACTGACAGAGGCTTAGAAGATTTTAACTTAGGCCTCCACAGTGGTATTACCATAGTGCCTTCCCACCTTGCTCTTTCCTCCTTTTTTCACCTGTTCGGGCTGCACATACTGGTAATGGTCTCTGGTCCATTTGCTTGAATCTATTTATCCTTTGCCTTCGCTTTTCCTTTTCTCACCTACCCAGTGTCTCTGTTTTAATTTCTCCAGTGTTGCCTGGCTTTAATTTCTACCAGTATCTTATCCCATCTTGAATTATCTGTTCTCATCTTTGTCCACTTCAATTCCTGTACTACGGTTTCTGAAAAAGCAGTTGCCCAGCTACAGAAGTGCATGTTACTGAGATTGTCTTGATACCTTCTTGCTCAGCTTGGGATCCAGTTTATTTATTTTTACTCATGTTTTGCAAGTTTGCCCACTTTAAAAAACAACATACTTTCTGTAGTCTTACAGCTCTTTTTTTTTTCTCCTACAGCAGCATTTTTCAGTTGAAGTTAGAGAAAAAAAAAAGACCCACACCTGCAACCCTTTTTCCAAGAATCAAATTAACATCCTGCAAATGCTTCCTATGGATTTTTTTCTTTTATTGGAAAAGTGGGACTTGATTCACTAGCCTAACTATAGGTGTCTCAACTCTGAGGTTCCCAAGAATACCTTGCTTTGCCCTTTCAGCTTCTGACCCACAGGCCACTGATCTCTCTGAAAACCATGTGTCACAGCTGCCATAAATGTGTCCTGAGGCATCTCAAATGACACTAAACAATTTGGTTTCATCAGCTGCACCAGGTTTATGGAGATTGGATCTTTCACAGCTTTGTGTGCAGTGGAGTAGCTAGAATTTCTTCTGGAGTGTCACAGAGGTGCAGGGAAGTTGGTTTGGTTTTTTTCTAATGCAATTAAATAACTTTTTTTTCAAATTATCCCTTTATTATGAGATGGTTTTGAGTCTTTAAGCTGACTTTTCTGCCCTTCCTTTTCTGATATCTTGATTCACACATCAAGTCAGAAATTAAGCTCAAAAGCATCCTTTACTTGAGAGAAGAATAGCCTGTCAGCAGCAGTACAACAGCGAGATGGAATTACTCATGTGTCTTCTTCCAGTAGTAGTAGTTTTGTATTTAACAAGTTTTATTGTCATTTCAGGAACTAATCTTTCTTGCCAGCCAATTAGAAAGGGGTTCTTTAGATATTACGTTACTGTATGTGACTTAAAGCCTGCAGAGCAAATTCTTTAGGGTGGAATCCAGTGACAAGGATTCCAGGAAGGTCTGCATTTAGTTAATTTAAATCCTTTCATACTGCTGACTGCACTGACTTAGTATCTTGGTTGCAGGTTGTAGTGAGTAACTGATTGTTTTTGTATCTGTAAAGACAATTAAAACTGGCTGGTTTAGCTAAGAATTTGTTTATAGAAGACTCTGATCAGTGGTTCCTGTCTACAGTTTGCATGGCGACTAGAAGAGACAGATTAGAATTTTGAATTGATGAATAATGTAATTCTACTGGCTTTTTCTTTTTAATACTCAACAAGAGCACGTTCTGTATTTTCCCAAAACTGATTCTGCATGTAGTCTGGTCTCTTGCTTCAGCAATTTCCTTATTATCTGTGAATGCATTTCATTATCAAGCTGCACTTGGATTTCTTAAAAGCCAGATGGGTTGATCTCCTTCATAACAAATTCCATTCAAATTGGTCTTATTCTAGGTTGCAGTGGCCACACATGTTTATTCTACATACTTAGTGCTGACTTAGAAATTCTTGGTGTCAGAAGAAATTGATGCATATAGATATCCTTTCAAAATTTGGGAAGTTGACTGTGGTAGGCTGCTTTCTAATTTTGCTGCCGTTGGTTAAACAGGGATGTTAATGCTGTGGCACTCTTAGCCTAACATTTTTCAGTAGTACCAAATTCATAGTATGGTCTAAAAAAGAAGAAAATTACCCCAAAAATGAAGTTACCAGGAGAGGAAATCTCTGGGCCAGTGGAAAGTGATTGTAGGGATTTCAGAAATTTCTCTGTTTCTTGCTGAAAAACACCTGTCTTGCTTGTAGTCAATTCTCATTCCTCTGTTAGATTTGCTTATGCAATTTGATAGATGAGGAAAGAATAGCCCATGTGTGTTTTAAAAGAAATTATAGATTTAAGTATTAATATTTCTATCTTTTTGTCTGTGGGGAGCATATTAACTTTTCTTTTGAAGTTCTGTGAAGTAAAATATTTCAACATCTAATGCTGTTTGCCCGAGGAGAAAGAAAGGAAGAGAGTAATATTTTGGATAATTTGAAATGTAATTCCATCGAAGTAATTACTGGCTGGTATATCTACAGCAATGAGATAAGTATGGTCTGAGTGAAGGTTTTGCTTGCCTTGCTCTTACACTGGAATGGTCATGGTCAGTAGTGCTGCGGAGCACCACACAATTGGCCTTTCGTTGAGGGAATAAGGGCCAACAGAGTTGAAACATATGCAAAACTAGAAACTCGTGCTGGAGATGCAAGAAGAAGGGTGTTTGTGTCATTCGGGTGAGAAGGGCAGAGAATGCAGGACTGTATTGACATTTTCATTGTTTTTTTTCCTCCAAGGTTAAAATGGTAACCATTCTCAAACTCTAAACACAATAATTTTGCAGATTACTTTATTTGTTACAAGTGTTGCTTTTATTTAACCCAGCACAATTACATTTGAAGAAGGTAAGCCACAGATAATAACATGTAAGCATTAAATATAGTACTTGTTATAAAAATGGCTGTTTCTAGTAGGTCAAGGCAAACTGTTAGCTTATGATTCAAAATATTTAGCACCTTGTATTTTGTAAGCTTAATGCAGAGGCTAGTGTTAATATTTATGTCAAGTTAAACCAGATTTGCATTGGCTGTTGTGATTGTTTAAATACCTTTTATTTGAGTTTAATGAAGCATTTTTTATTTATGCATTATAGCCCTGCCAAGCAAACTGTTAACTGCAGTTTTAATTTCTCTGAGTTTTGGTATTTAACAAGAACAAAACTCAGATTTAGAAAAGATTCTCTTAATCTGTAGTCTGATTTGTTATAGTATGTTTTTGCTGCAAGTATGGAACTTAGGAAAATAGCTCATGCTCATAGCTGAATAGGGCAAACTCCTTCCTTGGTGCCTAAGCCTTTTAGAGTCAAAGGTGTTTCCTTTTCTGTTCTAGTATGCAAATAAGGAAGACATAAGTGAGACTGTATGGAAGGGGAGAGCACAGAGCAGAAAAGCTGGAGAGACTGGGGATGAGGTGTATGGATGTCTGATACAGATTAAAAAAAGGTTCTTTTATCTTTTGTTTTAGAAACTAGCTGAACATCTTCGGATTCATGGCAGAAGTGAAACTTAATAGAATAAGATTTGATTGAGGAAATGCTTTTCTCATTTTTAAATATGTTTAAAATTTGTTCTAAGGTCAAATCTTGGGATCTTTAATAGTAAGATGCTGTATTTAACTTCCAGAATGAAAGCCACTGATGATAGAGAATCACTGCTCTTTTCTAACTGTTAACATTGAAGCAGAAACAGCATTTTGTTCTGTACTTCTTTGTCTCTACTAAATTTGGCTCTATTAACTAAAGCCAGCCTGTGTGAGGTTTGATTCTAGCAGAATAAATTAGGGTTTACATTTGGCTAAAAACCTATGGTACTGTAGGAAAGAGAGCATAAATGATACATTTCTGTTTAGTTAGAATATAAGAACAATGGCATCACTTTTAGTTTCCATGGGGTTGTAAAATGTTTTGAGTATGGTCTCAGCAATATTGTTTTGTGAATGTATAATTAACAGGCACTGAAATATTAGTTTTATTTATTCTGAAACCTAGAGAACCTATGTAGCTATATAACATATGGCCTTTTGGAAACTGAATACACTATAGGAAAAATAATCTTGAAATACACATTAGCATTAGTATTGATATATTTGGTCTCAGAGTGACTTTTATTAAAAGGACTTGGGAATTTGGATTTGAGGCATGTTTACCCTGAACAAGTAGAAGCAATTTTAGCAATTATAAGTAATTATGAGTAGCAGAAAATCAAATATCACAATTTAAATTTTTACTCTGGATTCTGTCCATTGTATCTGAATAGTTCTTTGTTATCAGTAGGTCACGAACACTTTTAAAATCCAAGTATCTGCATAGCTGGTCATTCACTGTGGATAAGGACTCATAATGCCACTAATATGTAGTGGAAGAAGGGGTCTGACAGAAGGGGGCAAAGAACAAATATGAGCATGTTGGATAGGTAATAGATTGGTTTGTCCAGCTGCAACATGATGTGCCTGACCTCGGTGTGACCACACATCACACCTGAGTGGTTAGAGAGGGTACCATCCCCACATGTCCCTGATCCCCTAGCAGGAATCATTGCATGGCATATGCAGCTGACCTGAACCCCAAATTGTTAAAGTTTACCACTTAGCATGTTTAACTAATAATGCCAACTTTCATTTACTGTTATATTGAGCACTGCATATAATGATGTTCAGGGAGCTGCTGTGAGTTCACTCTGTGGAAGGAAAGAGTTTGTACCTACTTGAACCTCCGTGCTGCACCTACTGCCACAGCTTTCCGGAGGTTCACCCCTTCCTGTGCAGCTTGTAGAGGTGGATACAGTGTATTGCTGATCTCGCTACTCAAGCAGGGTCTTGAAGCTGCCTCGTGATGTAAGGTTCTGTAATAGTTTTCCACTTATCAGATATGGAGGTGTAAAATCAAAAATACACTGTTATTTTGATCCTTCTTTTATTCTAAGCAGCTTTTTTTTGGTATGTGTGTAGTTGCAGTGCAGCTCCTAAGTGAGCTGAGCTGTAGATGTATCTATCTGCTCTGTTTCAGCAACTCTGTTAAAGCAGGAATGCAGAGAATGAAAAGCATGCAGCTAGCACCTGCAGTGTGAAAAGTGTGTGCTAAATGAGTTACTTAGCATCACACAGGAATACGGCAAAAGCGCAGGTGCAGTCCTTTCCTTTGGAGTAGCATTGGGCTGCCTAAGTCACAGGCCAAGCTTTATCATTGTGCTGTGTTCTGAGTTATTCATAACATGCCTCTTTCAAAACTCAAAGAATGTATTAAGGTGAATCTCCTTCAGTACATAACCTCAAGTTCACTGCTCTTTATGTAGAAATTGATGGGATTGTTGAAAGGAGCCATGCATGACATTTTAATTAAAGTAAAGACCAAGAAAAGGGTTGCATTGTTGTGGTGTAGGAACTACCCAATCTAGTAAACATCAACTTTTCTGAATTCTTCAGTGCTGTATTACAGTTGAGGCAATCTAGTAATTATTTTCTCTTACTTAAAATAGATGCATTTCCTGTTGCAATTTTATGCCTTTTCCTCCATTGACTGTGCCCATTTCGTTCTTCTAAATGAAATTTAAATGAAATTAAAGTGTTTATTTTTATGTTGAGTGTGTCAGGAATTTTAACTGGCAGACCTCTGCTATTTTCTGCACCCCATACTTACACGTGCTCCTGACAGCTGTGAAAGGAAGGTGGGAGTGTGGACAGGAGAAACCCACACTGTGCTCTACTCATCGCATGATCAGTGAGTTTGTGATTTGGAGCCATGCTGTAGAGAATACCTACCCCAGGCTGGCCAGTGGCTTCTTGGTCATGAGCCTTCATTCTCTGCAATTAATCTTCATGGCATCCTTGCTTCCAGCTAAGGCCAAGATAAGTTTATCCACAACTAAAACTGTCAGGTTAAATGTCTTGAGATAGTGACGTTACTGAGCCAGCAATGATGTGGCTTTGCAAAATCTTTTCATCTAATGCTTTCTTCCAGTTCTGCATTCACAATTTTTTAAGAACTAAAAAGTGGTGTAACTTTCTCTAAACACAGTTGTTTATAAGGATTACTATGCTGGTTTTACTTTGCTGTGTGGATTTTAAACGAGTCATAGCACGTAGTAGGCAGCCTTTTTTTCTAATGTCTGCTACCTCATAAATCTGTTCTATGCAAAAGCTCAGTTAATCTTTTGTATTGTCATAAAGAATGATGGGGAGGTAGACAAGTAAGGCTAGAAACACTTATTTTTATTTTTAAATTTTTTTTCTTGAACAGTGGGTGGGATTTTTGAAAGCTCAGATGCACATGACCACCTCTTGATGTATATGAACTCTGAAGTATGTGTACTAGTGAAATACTACAACCCAAATTTCTTTTAATTGCAAATCTTGTGACACTGGCAAGATGAGAGCTCAGTGCCAAGCTGTGATGAAGTTTTATATTTTCAGTTAATTTTAGTCTCTCCATTTAAATGTGCAATACTGCATTTCTCTTGGCCAGAATTTGGTAGTTGGAATGGTTCCTATTGAACTGTGTATTCTTCCTTCTAAGAGTTGGCGGTGGTGAGGAGAAGAGAGGGAGTAAGTGCTACTAATTTTTAAAATTTCTGGTATTTTGAAAGTCGTGACCTTAGTAGTTTGCAATTGACTTTCAATAGACAAAACACAGCCATCTAAATATGCTACTTTTTATTAAAACAAGATCACTTTTCTAACTTGGTGTTTTGAGGCAACGCTCAGTAGTGTTTGAATTGCCATTTAAGGCACAAAGCAATAATGTATTTCATGTTGCATTGCTTGCAGAGGAGGAAGAAGCTGCGCCTCAGGAATTTGACTTCATCCTCCAAAACATCTGATGCTTATCTTGCATGTGAATTTTTTGTAAAAATTATATGGATACACACATGAAATATATGTAATGTAACTGTCAAATTCTGTGTTTAAAATGTTGTGTTGTATGTGATTATTTTATTTATAAGCACATATATAAAAGTGCAAATAGTATTTTCATTTATTGCTTTTCAGGGGATATCATTTTTAATGCTCACTATCCTGACCTGCCACCAGATTTTATCTTTGGAGAGGATGCTGAATTTTTGCCAGATCCTTCTGCCTTGCACGTAAGTACTTTACTGATTGAGAACCTTACACCTTGCAGAAAGACCTTGCTTTTTTAGAAATCTTCAGCAACAGAAATTTTATAACAATGCAAAATAAAAAAGAAACACACCTTTTATCTCACTGGTATTTTGAGTGTAAACACATTGCTTTCTAAAGTGATTTAAAGTTGAATCCATAAGTGGGGGACGAAGAGGGAAGTTTAAAACATTTTAATCAAGACAATATTACCTTTATAATAATAATTTAGAATAACTGTAAAAATATGTCTATTTAATATCTAACCATCTTAAATAATCTGTCTCAGGAAAAAAGCTGATAAGTTGTGTCTTTAAAAGCATTTATTTCTAAAATAAAGTAGCGTAATTTGGTGTAGCATTGTTGATTTTTGTTTTCCGTTGAGGAAGGATAGAACTAGGCAGTATGTTATGGGAACCACTGCATCAAAGAAAGCTATCCGCTCATTTGTTAGGGTTATCTAGACAAAGAAATGACCTTCTAAAAGGTGGGAGGGACAAAAATTAATGAGAAAATACTTTTATACAGCCTTATTACTATGGAAGAAGAAACACCACAACCTGAAACCAAGCATTTTGTTCACCAGTCACATTTAGCCTCAAGTAGTAAAGCCTTGTTTGAAGAAGCTAACAGTGCTTATGCTTTCAAAATACTTCTCCCTCTCAAAACTTACTGGTAGTTACTAAGAGCCCTCTCTTGCAGCTCCTCTTGTGCTTTATGAGCACATCTCCAGAGCTCCCCAAAGGAAGTCAGTGGCTGTCGTGCTGTGGTACGGGTGTCATGCTGGAGGTTGAACATGTCCTTGATGTGTGACGTGACAAGTGTTGGGTTTTGGTTTTACCTTTCACTTCATAGTAAGTTATATACAAAAATCAGAAGAACTGGTTTTAATCATTATTTTTAGCTTACCTAATAGAATTTTTAAAAGGTGAATATCATATTTCTTTTCTTCTACTGATAACTTTGCTGTTAAGCTCACAAACTCCTTTGGGAAGGAGGCATGGTGCTGATGAACAGCTATTTCATTAGGCTAGTTTACAGAAAAGGTTTTACTTTCTATGACCATTCTAGAATTGTTTTCACACTCCTTTATTTACCAGTTCTATTTTCCTCTTTTTCTCATTTGTGTCACAATCTTACAACCTCCTGAGCAGTGTTCACATAGCAACTACTTTTTGTAGTTGATATTAAAAGAAGAGAAACACCTTTTAATGTACTGGAAAACAGAAATTAATAACAAATTGCAAATAAGATATAAAATAATTTGGGACATCTTGCAGAAATGCTGTTCAGATGGAGAAGCTTGCTGAAAGTGGTACGGTGCCATATTTCTCATGTGAAAAGAAGTCACTGACAGTAGTGATCCACAGGAAAACCTGCAAGGATAAAAACATCCTTATTTTTCTTTCTTGCTTACATTGTTCATTAATGATGCTTCTTTTGGGAGTGTTGCTTTTCTTCTGTGTAAGAACACACTTCCTGTCTCTGTTGGAAAGCAACTTGGAAGAGCCATTTGTGTCTTGATACGTAATGAGATATTAACCAGCCTGTTTTAAAGTAATTAGAACAAACCAAAGAAGAAAACTGCGAGCCAATGGTTTTCCTTTGGTCATTATGCCTTGCTGAAGTATTCGCTATGTAAATGTAACCTTTTTTGATAAGGTCCTTGGTCATTCTCCTTCAGCTCGCCCTCATAGTATCAGAGCATGTTGTTCCCACCTTGCGGCTGTGGTCTAAATAGTGTACCTTTGGTTTTGCACTTACTGTTTAATGTTCCATTTGGTTTATAGACTTTTTCTTCAGAATGTTGCATTAACAAAAACTTGCTTATTATGCTAAGTCTTTGAATAGCACCCTTTTTTCCACAAATGCGGGAGCTGTTTAATGGAGATAATTTTAATTGAATTCTAAGATATTAGCAGAATTCTTAAATGTGTTAACATAGCTATCTACTGACTAGAAGTAAAATACAGATTAGCACACTGACCATAATTTAATGTTCCTAATCTCGAGCAGTCTTCAAATACTTCTGATGCAACAGTTCCTGGCAATCAAAACAGAATCTACCATGCACAAAAGCATGTAGATATTATTCAATGAGGAGCACAGTCTCTCAGTAAGTAATATGTGCCATCAGATCTGTGGGAATTCTGACATTCAGCCTGCATGCGCTGCTCTCATCTGTCTGAGTGTCTTGTTTTCCAAGAAGAAGTCATCACATGTTGTTAGATGGCTTGAGTCAGGCATTATGCTTAGGTTGAAAGGAGAACCAGGTACTCCAGATTTCTCAAGCTTGTGTGGCTCTAATGGAGGCTGTCAGTAGGCTTCCCCGAAGACATTTGAATGGCTGTGTTGCAGATCATTTCAGTCACTCTTCAATTTCCATGGCCATGGGCAGACCTTCCAGTTAGGTTTTCATCTGAGCATGGTAACAGGTGTCCAGTTAAGCAGCTGTTAGCCAGACAGCTAAAGCAAGATTCCAGAAATACTGCATTTTAAAAACTAAGTGCTGTAGATGAATAGTTCATGTTTTGGTTGGTTTTTTTTCTCCCAGAGAATTCCTAAATGATTAGGCCAGTGTTTCAGCAGTAGAGCGATGTGTTGAGCACTCTTGTTATATAAGCAGAGCTAATGATTTCTTGAATTGATACTGCAATTGCAGAATCAAGTTCAAAATGCTCATTGAAATTTAGCTTTGCTTTTGTGTCTTGCACAAACATTAAAGTCACTTGGGTTTGAAACTCAGCTTGAGTCTCAAGTTCAGCACTGCAAAATATGTGCTTCATTACATGTCTTAGCAGTAGTGGTTACTCTGCTGGTTGCAGGGTCTAATCATGTGCATGCTGATCCTGTAGGATGATGGAGGCATTGTGGAGCAGTTCGACAGCAGGGCAAGTGGTCCTTTTGGTTTGTCATACAGTTTTAATTACAGTCAGGGGGCTAAATTCTTTAGGTTGGTGGTGCTCTTCATGCTCAAAGAGTTATTAAAAATAGACATTTTTACTTTTTATTGTCATTAAGAATGTTTTCCTATCAAATGCATTTGATACTTGCATGTATAGTATGCATAAATAAAATCAGCTTCTCAGAATGTAAATAGAAAAGCTCTTTCCTGCTCTAGTGTTTATTCATTTTGGATGACAAGTATTAGAAATGTATTTTAAAAACAACCTATGATTCACTCCTTTCTGATTAAATATTCAGTTGGCACACAACAAGATTAGTGATTGTGTACGGATGAGATTAATTTGGAGCTCATTACAATGACGCCAGTTTGAGTAACAAGAATTGTTTGTTATGTTAGCCTATGTGAGCCAGTTAATAACTGAAGTGCTTATTCAAAATGTTAACCCCATTTTTCCAATGATTTTGAAGTCTCTTCTGTTTGGCAAAGAAGATACAATAGAAGTATGAGCAAGGTAACTGTCAGTTCAAGGAAATGGGTATCTTAGTATTCTACCTCAGGTGCCCAGCTAGTCTCCCCAGAATTATTCTGCCCACCCATTGCTATCAAAAAGGCTTCATTAGCCTTAGTAGGAATGGAGACAAGAGGACATGAGCATTTCCTGAAGCCTACTAAGTGCAGAATATGTCCTTGAGGGCTAGTATACAGCATATTCCTTGTGGGAATACTTAGTGCTGCATTTGCATGGGAGGAAGATATTGTCATCACAGATTTTCAGAGAACGCGCCACTGCAATTCTCATGCCAGTACCTAGCATTGGGAGGATTGTTTTCCCTTGTGTAATTGTTAATACTGAGTACAGATTCCAGTCAATGTGGAGTTAATTCAGCTCATTGTGCTGCTCAAGTGTATTGGCTGTCACACTCTATATCTTGTGTAGACCAATGTTTGTTTTTAAGTTCTTGTATTTGTGCTTATTAGACTCATTTGGCTATATGATGACTGTCATGAAGGTTGTGGTTTTTTCTGTGTCTGTGTTCAAAGTCTTAATCATTATTTCTGTTGGTTGCTGAGTTAGCTTTTAATGGGTGATGAAGAGATCCTTTAAATATCCCCCTCTTCCATTAATTGTTCTTTATTTACTCAGGTGCACAAGACACATGTTTAACAGTGTCAATTGTCCCCCAATTCCAAAAAAGCCCAAACACCCCTTATGTTAATTAACACCATTTGAACTATTTTGTTCTAAAAGTCTGTCAATTGTATTGTTAGCAAAGATTCAGATGTTATGCATTCTAGTGTGAGAGACCCCCGTAAGGGAAATGAGCTCAATGGTTTTTCGAGTGTGATTTTAAAATATAAAGCCACAGCAGTGAGTTCTGCTTGTCTAGGAAATGCATGGGTAAGTTCAACCTATTTAGCTCTTCTGTGTGCTCTGTTTCAAATGGCAGCACCAGATTTCATTCTTGGACCCCTAACCTGCTGCTCTTGTACTGAAAGCCTTAAATTACTTTGGCTTCAGTTGAATTTGGAGAATTTCAGCGAAACAGAATGCAGAATTGGATCCTTCAATTTATTAGAAGGTTTTTTTCCTTATTTTGAACTACTTTATATTCCTATTTATTGTGTTCACTTTTCGGTCATGTCTTGGCTTTATATGTCAAAACGTGTTTTGATTATTTATAATCCAATGTTACTTATAGTTTAATTTTCTGAAACAAACATGAATTCTGAAAACTTTTTATTCCTGTCCCTCTCTACTGATCCTACCTATTTGTATATATGGAGGATGTAGATATGTGTGCACATGTATATATGTATATATGCATATAGTCACTTCAGCCTTGGTGAGTATTTATCTAGTATTGATAGACAGTGGAAAAAAATATCACATTTTATACCATCAGAGAAGTAATGTAATTCAGGAACTTTCCCAAGGACCTTTCAACTGGTATTGTTGTATAGTTGCAGTATATATTTTTGTCCATGTTTTTGAACAATAGAGATATGCCAGTGCAGCATTCCTTTTAAAGCCAGATCTGAAAGAATGTTATTTTGAATGTATTTTGATCTGGTTTTGGTGTCTGAGTTTCATACAGTTCCTCAGGGAATCACAAAATCATAGAATAGTTAGAGTTGGAAGGGCCCTCTAGAGATGATCAAGTTCGACCCCTCTGTCAAGTTGAATAAGTACTGGGTTTAAAATGAGAAATGCCCAAAAGAGGATTCTGGCTGGGAATCCTCTCCTGGCGTAGCCTGGCCAGCTTGACTGCAAGCCTGTGTGAGGCCAGCATTCAGGAGGTCCTTCTGAGAAGTCACACGGTGCTGAGAGCAAGTGTTAGGATTATTTGTGTAGATGTGTGGTAACGATGGTGGCTGTGCAGTCCAGCAGAAGGAGTTCAAGAGGATGACAGAAAAAAAAAAATTTCCTGTCATCTTTCCATCTTTGAGTCCTTCAAGACCTTTCTACACCAGGAAATTACTCCTTTTTCTCCTTGTTTTAGTCGTCTTAATTTCTCTTGCAGTCTTTTCATTTTTCTCCTTTTTGTCTAGAGTTGTTAATATTTATATGGCTGAGAGAGAGTTAGCCACCTTGTATTACTTTGTAATTTTCTATTCATGTAAAATCATTGCATATATTTGCCTCACTTTCTTTTTGCCAAACTTCAGCATTTCCTAGCACAGTTTATAAAACTGTGGCTTTCTATCTCAAAGCCTAAGCAGAAGAGAATATGCTGACGTTACAAGTCCTGCTTTACTTAATTGCAACATTTTGGCTGGACTTTTCACCTAGTGAATCTAGAAATTAAAAAACAAAAATCTGTAGTTTGATAATACTTCTTTAATTTTGAGGGAACAAAATATCTGTTAAGCCAGGTAGTTTTGCCTTTCTTGCTTAAATCTTACTAGTGTAGAAGGCAAAATTAATTCCTTAGTTCTGTAAAGGACTCCGGGGGAAACATTTCCTTTCATTTTTTGGCACAAGCTTCTCTGATAATGCAATTTCTCCCTAGAAGATGAAAAATCTAGAATATTAGCTTTTAAAATATAGTATTTCAGTCCAGGAAAGACAAGTTTTTGGAGAACATTGGGAATGTGAATGGACATTTGGCTGAAGGATGGCAAAGTGGGAGAAAATGTTTTTCTGCCATACTAACTAAAGTGCATGTGATGAAGGACTTAATCATTGTGCACTAGTAAAATATGGGGAGAAAACATTTTATGGTTTTCCATTCATAGCATTGTATTAGGAAAAATTAAATATGATTTTCATTTGTCATATGAGTTTGGCCATATTTTTCATGGTTATAGATTTAGATGGGCCAGAAGGTTGGACCAGAATAACAGAATGTTTAAATATTTAATGTAAAATGCTGAAAAAGATGTTTAGGCTTGCATGTCTTTCCTTTGCAGGAAGTACAGTCCTTGCTAGTGGTAAGGGTGGTAAAATGAATTCCAGCAAATCATTCACTGTCAAGCCATAGTTCATATCAAATACATAAAGTTGGATATCCCAAGCCAGACATATGAAAGCAGAACATCATTTATGTGGAAGTCTGGGAGTACAATGACAATGTGTTGGCATTTATAATTCTTTAATGTAAACCAGCAAACTGGTAATGTACTTCTGACTATTTTTTGCTTCAGTTTATTAATATGTAATCATACTTTACTTGAGCAATGTTTTGTTTAAAATTATGAAAAAAGCATTATTAGAGAATCTAGAGGAAAATGAAAGGATTCTGGCCCTTATGTGTGATGTTACTGTCACAATACACTCCACTTCCTTACAAGAACTCTAGAAACAGTCAGAAATGGCATGTCTTGAAGGCAATAGCTTGTTAGCTTTTTAGAAACACATTTACAAGGGGCTCGGGTTTGGGTGGGGGGTTTTTTGAGAGAAAAGACTGACTCTAGGACAGTCTTCCTGAACTGAGAATACATTTGAATTCTGTGTAGTACGCCCATTGAATTCACGTTGGTGTGCTATTATAATCCATTTTTCTGCAGAGGAAGTTGGTCATTGCTTATGAATATGCAAGTAGAAAATACTTCTAAATTAACCGATTACAGAAGGTCAGTTAGAAATGGTCATTCTGTCTAATTATGCAGTTTTGTATTTGATTTCATTCTGGACTGTGAATTCTGTTATAATTTATAATTGTACTTTTCTCCAATTAAATTAGTTAAAGTTTGCTACCCTGAAGGTTCTTTCCTTCAGAAGATATTGTTGGGGCAAAGAAATAAATGTCTTTGCACTCAGGATGGTTTTCAAAAGATCTATTCATTTCCCCAAATGGAAGAGGGCTGAAGATATATTGTATTTCCTTTTTATTGGTCTAAGTTTCAGCCTATATTTGTTTCAAAACCTCTCTTTGTTTTAGTGATTCTTTACATTCTTTTATGTGTGTGTTTCCTTGCTGTCTTCTATTTCAGTTCCTCAGGCATATCTGCTCTTCTTTAGAGATAACTATAGAAATATAATTCAAATTTAGTCTGCATCTTGAGTCTTTTGTTTGCAGCATAAGTGTTTGTACAGTTTTACATGAACTCTGCCATATACCTGTCTTCCCAGAGATGCAGCTTGTACTTTCATAAAGGAACCAAATGAGTGTTCTCATGCTACTTTTTTGAGAAGAGGTAACTAGTTTGCAATAATTTTTCTGGTATGGTAGAGAAGTAATTTTGATTTCCAATATCTTATGATTTATGCAATAGTGTTCTGTAAATATTTTCTTCATGGACGGTATTTCCAAGGTCTTATAAACCCTCTTGTAGTACAGATGTGAAAATAAAGATGGCAATACTGCTCTCACAACAGGGAGATCCATTGTGTTATACATTGATTTTAATTTGCAGGATTTTGGAAGGGGAAGAATGGTTAGAAGAAAACAATTCTGCATGTGCCACCCAACGATAAATGCTCAAGGGATGTTAGTGGATGCCGTCCAAAACATTAGCTGTGGAGGTTCTGCCTTTTTGCTGTAGCTAAAATTACTTGTGTTGACAGGAAAGGAAAAACCACAAGAGCTGATAAGAGTGAAAGACATGCTATTTGAAAGGGACTCTTGAGGTAATGCTTTAACAGTGGTCTGTTCTCTCATCCACTGAGGGTCTGAGGAGTTGAGGCCTGTTCACACTGCCATCAAGGCATGGTAAGTGAGTCTTTAGGTAAAAGATCCATGTGTCTATGTCCAGTGGGAGAATTATTCTTGTCTTCATGCTTTGTTACTTTTACTTGCCATGTCTAGTTAAATATGTACAACTCTGGTAGCCAAATCCTGGGGAAAAAAGTGCAGTGTACTCATGTAAATTAACTAATGATTAGTGCATTGGATTCACTAACCCAGAATTTATTATGTGCTGAGGGAATTAAGAAATTCCCTCTTGAATCAGGTAAAGGTATCATCTGCTTTCTGAGAGAGGTGTGCTGAGAGGTCTGGAAAGAAACAAAACTTGCTCTAATCCCTTAGCAAAGTAGGACAAGAAATGCTTATGCGTGCCAAGTCTTCGAGAGATTAATTAGATAGTAGGCAGTTGTGGCTTTTAAGGGGTCTGATTATCTTCTAAAAGAGCTCTGTGAGAGAAACAGGCAGACTCAGGAAGAGTGCACAACATTAAAATATTCTCCTGGGCTTGGCTTCACAGATTCTGGATTTCCTGAGCACCCTTAACTTACCAAAATCAGCTCTCTCTTAACTGCTCCTACAGTAGGGAATAGAAAAAATCTGTAGTAACTCTAGGAAGCTGAGTTTACTCCTTTTTTGGGTGAACGGTACTTGAGGGGCAGTGTTGCATTTATTCTGGGTGAATGCAGAAGAGTGTTGTCCATGTATCAGATTTGCTGGGATCTCTTATAGAGTTGCTTTACATATTGGATCATTTATCAAGAATCACACTGTGTAGCCAGTGGAAGAAAAAAGGGGAAAATAATTTAATGCAAGACATAAGATGCTTTTCTGAAAGCAGAATTAATTTCTTATTATATTGTTTTCCTGCTCTGTATTTTCTTGCCAATTCAAGGCCTTCAGGTATTTGGGATTTCAACTAAGTGTTTATAAGCTATTCTAATTTCTGTATCCAGTTTCCACAGCCTCTTGCCAAAAATAAAAATTAAAGTAAATACTGACAATCTCAACCTTTGCTTTGTGCAAACGTTTTTATCTGATGTTCACAGTAGTAGAGCACATGAGGTCTGTAAATTCTTTAGTTGTATTTGCAATGACAGAAGTGCTCCAGAGTTGAACTGTTTTTTGAAATGTTAAGTTTTGATGTTTGCTTGGGCCCAAAAATGATCATTTCAAGAAGATCACTCCAGAAAGTTGTTCCAGTGGTGCTTTGGGGGAGAGGGATATGAAGAACCTGTGAAAACAAGATGACAAGTAGATGGCATGTAGGTTTACAGTGATTGATTTGAAGCTGCAGCCTGTAGGATGTTTAAGTGCTGGCTGCTAAGAAACTGAAGCCTTTGAAGTTGTTATAACACTCCAGCCCTGCAAATACTGTGAAAAATATCTGTTGATAGAAAGATGTGAGCATATGGTAGATAATTATCCTGTGCCTTCTTCTGTGAGCAATTTCCCTGTGGTGGCCTATGAAGAGTAGAGCAAAGCGGGGACTGAAACCAGATATGCCAGTTTCTTGTCTAATACTGTAACCACTGGACCAGCATCTCCTCTGAAATTATGTGGAGGATAAGTGTTAATATCACACTGTGATCTTTCTCATTTCAGGTAAAAACTTATAATGGTACTGATTTTAAGCCACTGTAGGATGCAAGTTGTGTGCATGTGGTGTGCGGAGATATAAACAAAATGCAAATCTGTACTTAACATTATTCTTTATGATAATTCTGGATGAAAGATGCTATAGAAATGCATTACCACTGTTACGGGCTTGGGAGGTTTTGTTTACTGACATTTTCTCATGAAAGTTAATTTCTTGCTTAGAAATATAAAAGTACACTAACTTAAAATAAGATCTTGCTGTTATTTCCTGTAGTATAGCCAGGAAAAACAGTTACAATCTGTCTTCTTTAAAATCACATTCCTGGAAGATATTCTGGCAACCTGGGTATTTAAACACATTTCAAAGAAAAACAACTTCAAATCAATTAGAAATTGTTACCGTATTTTCTTTCTGATAGTGTAGAATTATATTTTGCTGCAGACATTGCCTGGAGTTATGAAATAAGCAATAACCTGTGAAAGAGTCTATGAATTAGCAGCTTTATGGAACATGAGGCCCATTGTATTGTCAAAAAAATGGGGAGTAGGTAATCATGGACACTGAGTAGTTTGCATAGGTTTTTGATTAGCTTTTTTGGAAGGATAAAGGAAAGACTACAAAGCACAAAATGTTCCAGAACAAAATTTAAATGTGGTTTCTCTGCCAGAAGTTGAATAGTATGGCAGCTTTGGAAAGCCAAACTCTGCACGTCTGCTAATAGGTCTGAGAAGTTACTTTGTTGGAGGTTTTTCATTTGCCTCACCTGTAAGATCTCACTAGAACTGATACTGTCAGGCTGCAGATTTTCCTTGTTTCTTTTGGAAATCCAGTTGGTGTCATTGCTACTCACTTAAATGAGTTACTGTTGAAATGGCTTTAATTGCACTCTGTGGGTGGCCTTATAACAGCTCTACTCTGCCTTTTATACCGATTTCAAGTGAATTAATTTTCTCAACTCTTTGGTCATGTCTGATTGTCGAAAAACCTTTCCCTATCAAACTGTTCACCTACTATGCAGCCAGCTTCTGTCAGCAGACAGGATCAGGAGCCAAGGAATTCACAGATTGAATTTGCAGCCCGACTAAATCTCTTGGGGTTGTACATCTTAGTGAAAATCAGTGCTCCTTGGTGAGACTGTTTAACTTAATATCTGGCAGATCGTCAGAGCAGATCTCCTGAATCACTTGGATTTCTCCAATGTAGACACAGTTTGATGGACGCCTATGGGCTATTAATCTTTGTATAATAATTGAATACTATTCTTCCATTCCTATTGCCACACAACATAAACTAGAGGGCAAACATAGTGAATGTACATGCTATTGGTTAATCACTTTAAGGTCTAGATAGCTGTTTTCTTGAATACCTTGTCCTGAAGCTTTGTCCTATAATGAAAAAAGTCAGCCAGGAAAACTTCTGCCATGAAGGAGCATTTAACTTCCTTATGTTGAATTGCTTACTTAGGGATAGGTAAATAGTTATTGGCCATATTCTGTATGACAGTAGCTACAGCTACGTGAGCAGCAATGCTCTGGAGTCTGGTCTCTATCATATGGAAGTTCTCATTCCATTACTTTTTCTGAAGGCCATTTTGAATTCATTTCTGTAGATGATTTTTCATTCATTCCCTAACTGGAAAAATGGGGATTACCCAGTCCTCACAGATGACATTACCAAGCTTTTGTGTCCACGAGAATATACAGTCATCTATGGATGCTATTAAAACTGCTACTAAAACTTCTGTACTTCTTAAGATGAGGCAACAATTGATCTTTTTAAAAAATGGAAGTTACATAAGTTGCAGTATGGCGAAGCCATAAAAAAGTGCTATAATTAAAAACTAAAAGGTTGAAATTAAGATCTGATGCATGAAGTTGCTCCTAGTGTTAGTGGAGAGATCGTGGAGAGACATGCAAGCAGTGTCTAGACAGAGGAGAATTGTTTAATTGAGCCTCCATCTGTGTGCATAGAAATGACGGGTAAGTTCTTCAATGGTAGGCTGAAAAAATGGTAACATTAATGATGGTGCTGACCAATCTGAGTTGTGCATTTAGGCCTTCATGTGAGATCAGCACAAATGCAGAACTAGTTGCAGATGCAGTTTGGGTTGATTCATTCTTGTATATTGTTGTACAGTGGGCCACTTTCAGTCTAACTGGCTAACTATTGAGTAACTTAGGGAGTTTGCACTGCAGAGTTCATTTAAAGATATCTATTGGCAAACAAGACAGGGGATTGTATCCAAGTCTGGATTTCTTTATTTTAAATGCATTAATGATTGTTCTATTAAATTTTATTAACTCTCTGGAAAGTCTGCAGAAATCTAATTTCAAATTAGACAGGATTTGTTGATTGAAATACATAGCTTCGTCTGTCAATACCCCAGTCACTGTGATCACGTTTTCTCTATAAAATTCATTTTATTCACAACTTTGTAGCAAATTCAGAAAAAAACCCCTCTCTTCAGCATGCATGTGATTTTGGTAAAATGATAATGTATAGATTTGTGAGCAAGGCAGAAGAAGATTTTGATATAAGCCACAGAAAGCATTAAATCTTTTTCTATATACATAATTGCTTGTTATTTCTGTGTTTGTGTTTTTCATACCTTCTTGGCTTCAGTGATCTGTTTTCTTACTTCCAGGGTTTTTTAAAGTTGTAATAACTAAACCTCATAATCTTGAAGTTGCATCAGATCTTAACACTTATACAAGGTCTGAGTTTTATAGCAGAACGTGAAGCCATGAAACACAAACACCAGAAGCTCACTCTGTTCTCCTAATGTTTTAAATCTTCTTAAATACAATCTCTTAAAAAGCTGGATAGGCTAGAGCTGGAATACAGCCTTCAGACAAAAAGTCAGAAAATAAAGCGCACTGGTTACTACTCTTTTTGCTCCAAGTTTAATATTTTTCTGATTTCCAAAGTCTAGTAGTGAATACAATAGTGCCTTGCTAAATAAAATCTTAGTTAGAAGATCCTTTACCTCTAAAGAAGAAGGTCACCTTACTGTTGCAGGGACACTACTCTCATCAACTAAGGGGACTAACTGTGTGTCCTCAGAAGGATCTCTATGACGCTGAAATTGTAGCAGTGTAGACACTCTAAAAGGGGCAAACTTGACAAATCAAATTCTGCCTTAGATTTCAACAATGTATTTTACAGGTAGTCACTTACTTTATCTCTGATTTCAAAAATAGAAGGAAGATTAAAGAAGGTGCTGTTTGAGAACAATGTAACACCTGTTTTGACATCTTGTTGAAACTGGATTACAGTAAAGTTGTTTAGAAGTATTTTCAGGTGAATGAACCTAGTGCTTAGGGCAAATAAGTTACACTACGATATGTAAAAAGAAATTTCATACATAAACACAGCATTGTATTCAGTAGTGTTTGTGTTAAAATTTATGAGTTTAGATCTTCTGAAAAGTACAGCCCTTCTGCAAAGTTAACAAAATGGATGGAAATGTAGTGGCCAAATGCCAAATAACAAGCACTACAATAATATAATTCTAAAGCTAAGGATGGTTTATATAAATCAGAACTTGTGTTTCAGAAAATCTGTGTAGCTCTTGTATGTTTATTCTTTCATCAGTGAGAATCTGTTATAATCATGTGTGTCCTGGGTGGGTAGTTGAATTGTTCTTCAGGTGATTTGTTTTTATAACCAGTTTGTACTTTGAAACTTGAGTTGCTGAATGAAAGGTGTTTAGTAAGGATCCTACAGTCAAATCATTCCTTTAATTCCTGTAGCTTTAAGGCAATACAGAATAAATACTGTTTTGATGCAATGTTCCTGAGTTCTTTGAAAAGAGCACTACTTCAGCTCTGTGCTGCACAAATGACAATGGATTTCCTCTTGCTCTTTTTTTGTTCTGTAGTGTAACATTATTTAAAAAACAAAAGGCTCAGTTGCATTTAGGTCAGTTATTAAAATACCGTTGGTCATTTCCTTTGACAGAACATTTCTATTGTGTTATACCAATGTCATTAGGAGGAAAGGTTATTCCCACTTGTCTGGCTGATATCAATACATACTGGCATATTACATCCTCTGGCTTTCTGGAAATGCTTTATTTGAGCAGCAGCTTGGGAACAGGAAATTTAAGGTTATATGCAGTCTGGTTTCAGACTGCATGATAGAAAATGTGTTTCCTAGAAGATGCTGTCTACCTGACAAATTGTCTCTAGTATTTTGTAGAATTGGATAAGCTTATATGGGTTCAAGTTGCAAACAAGTTTTCACCAGCTGTAGGTGGCAGACAAGGTAGAACAAGGCTTTCAGTCACTCTGTAGTACTTGAGGAACTTATATGAATTGCATTAGTATGTCTCCAATTCACCAATTCCTTTGGAATGTAGTTTACCTTCAAAGACACGGCAATGATAATATTCCTGTTTCATAGGTGTTCCTACTGTCTAGAAGGGGAAGAAAGCAGAGTACTTTTACATCAAGCCATGGTCAAATGTGAAGTCTCTGACACTGGGGTAACTTCTAAAGGAAGAGGTTCAAGGATAGCCTTTCAGCCATGCTGAGCAGCCCTTTTCTGCCAGAATCAGCGTGAGCAGGAGGAGTACAGTCCAATCCTGTTGCTGTTCCTGCATGTAAAACACAGGAATACATACTTCATGTTGCTTTCACTGACAGATTACACTGGTATATTATAAGTAATGATGCTGAAAATAAGAAATTGATTTTGGTAACATCTTTATATATATTACTTCAGTGGGAAAAAATACTAAGTTGTGGAAAGAGAAACGCTTGAAATATTAAGCCATCATACACATACACTGAAGTCTGTATAAAACTATTCCATAGGGACATATCTAAAGTCATCAGAAATAATAAGTTATAACCCTTTTTAGTGGAAATAGCCACCATAGTTAAGAGATCGGGCTACAAGTAAATTTCATTGTAGAGCTGAAGCATGGTGCCTGATGAGTAACTGATTAAACTTTCTATCTGCCTTTCCAGGGTATCAGAAGATAAAATTTCTGCACAAACTCATTCATTTATTTTCAGGCCGGAGCTGTGGAATCTCACCTTGCTAAGATCCAGTTTCAGTCTGAGCTTTTTTTAAACCTCTTCATAAAGCTAAAAATAGCTGAGGTTGGAAGGAGCCTTTAGATAGAGATCACTAGCCTAGCTGCCCTGCCTGGGCAGGATCAGATAGATCAGGCTGTCCAGGTCCTTGTCCAGTCAGGTTTTGGGTATGTCTGAGGACAGAGACTCAACAACTTCTCTATGCAACCTGTTCGCTTGTGTTTATTACATGTGTTTATTACTTTCGGTGTTACACAAAATATAAATTTGTTTATGAAATGTCTACAACTTAACAGGAAGAAGTAACATGCCATCTAACTACACTGAATATAAATATGGATAAGAAATTTTATGAAGCTACTATATTATATCTTCACTTAGTTGTAAAATGCAGACATGTGTGTTAGTTCTGAGTTTCTTACCTGTACAATTCATGCCATTTAAAATTCTGTTGCAGCTAGTTTATCATCAGATGTCTGTGTGATATACAGCCTTCTAGTACCTAAATGGGCCCTCAAGAGAACTGGAAAGGGAGTTTTTACAAGAGCATGGAGTGATGGGAGAAAGGTTAATGGCTTTACATTGAAATAGGATAAATTAAAATTAGATATAAGGAAGAAATTATTTACTGTAAGGGTGGTGAGGCACTGGAACAGGTTGCACAGAGAAGTTGTGGATGCCCCATCCTTGGAAGTGTCAAAGGCCTGTTTGGAAGGTGCTTTGAGCACCCTGGTCTAGTGGAAGGTGTTCCTCCTCTGAACTACATGATCTTTAAGGTTCCTACCAACCCAAACCATTCCACGATTCTATGAAATGCAGATTAATTTTGCTTATACTCAAAGCTCACCAAAAGCCACATGACTGTGTTAACATGCTCTGAGGTTGTATCAAGGACACCTCTTGAAGATCCAAGTGCAAAGCATATGAGCACTTAAGTACTTTCAGTCAATGCTGTCTCATGTCTTAACAGCATGGACTACAGGGTGAGTCCTCATCTGCCTTTCACATAGGTCCATTTTTGGTCACGTAGATGCAGGCATGCAACATTGGTCTTATTAGGTATGGTCTGCAACACAAAATACTGCCTGAATAAAACTTAACTGTGCACAGAAGACTGATCTAAGCCAATTACAGGAGTGATAACATTGCTACTGTGCTACTGGCACAGTTACCTTAATTGTATTTTCATTTTTATTTCTTTTAGCTGTATTTCTTGAAACACAGTGAACCTGTAATAAAGATTTCTGCTAGGCAGATTAAAGAGAATTCTGTCTATGGATGACATTTCTGTTAAGGGGTGAGTCAAGGTTATTCTAGCAAAGAGACGGTTAAGGTGAAATAAATCACAAGGTTGAGGCAAGAGAAGAGAACCCATTTGCTGTACCACTGTGAATGTAGCCACTATTTGACATAATGGAGCAGAGCAGTTTCTGTAGTTGGTAATTTGCCATATTCACTTGGTTGACTGCTTTTTGAATCAGCTCCTGTGCAAGGCTGTACTCACCTGCTTCTTTTGTGTTGCATATCAGTTTAAATTTAATTCAAACTTCCCAGTTCTCAGATGCAACAATATAATTTTACGGAAGAATGGAATGATAATTTGGGCCTTATAAGCCTGGTAGTAGCCCTGTTATCAGTTTTATGGTAGGTCTCCTATTTGACATTAAGCTTCTGCTGTTCACTTGTTTCTTTTCCAAAGCATGGTAGAACCTTTGTATTTTAACCTTATGGTTTAGCTTTGTCATAAAGGTTTCACATGCATATCTGACTCTGGTATCAGTATGGAAGGGGGATTGCTTGTCTTTTATTGCTGTAAACAATTTTGGTCTTTGTTCTTTTCTACTCAACAGAATTTAGCTTCCTGGAATCCTTCAAACCCTGAATGCCTCCTGCTTGTTGTGAAAGAGCTTGTGCAGCAGTATCACCAATTTCAGTGCAGCCGATTACGGGAGAGCTCTCGTCTCATGTTTGAGTATCAGACTTTACTTGAAGAGCCCCAGTATGGAGAAAACATGGAAATCTATGCTGGCAAAAAAAACAGCTGGGTAAGCTCTTACTTCACCTGAAATGCTTTTAGCGAATACAGCTCTTGCTTCAGAAAACTTAAGTTCTTACTGTGGATCTCCATACTTTCTGTTTCCAATGGAGAAAACTCCTGTTTGACTCCCGCTCATTTTCTATACTCTCTGTTCGGTATATTGCTGTATTCCATTACCTTGGTTGAGCCAGATTTCCAGGTGAGAACTGGTTTTGAACCTGCTGTTCATTCGTCTGGTTTATAGGTGAAAACTTTGAAACTGTTAAAAAGCCTGAGCTATGTTTAGAGGGCACAGTACAACATTAATGTGGAAGTTCAAGTTAGCTTTGAAGATCTGAGAGGCAGGAAAACAGTGTTGGTATGACACCCTGCCAGCCTGCTTAGGGGTAGGACGTATTAGGATGTGTTTCCACGTTATGATTGAGTTGATTTAATTGGTAGCTGCAGCTGCCAGAATCTCTCTTGCACTTCTCTAAGCTGAGATGAGTTGTTCCAGGAACCTAAACTAACCCAACTAATTTTCTGCAGGAGGAGGCAAGATGGACCAGAGCAATGACTTTGTAGGGCCATGCTTTCATATGACAGTCAGACATTAAACTGGCTTGTGTTTCCTGAAGTTATATCCCATGTTCCCACGTGGGAAATGTGCCATGC
The DNA here is from genome assembly GCA_013400235.1 of Oriolus oriolus. Classification (NCBI taxonomy): domain Eukaryota; kingdom Metazoa; phylum Chordata; class Aves; order Passeriformes; family Corvidae; genus Oriolus; species Oriolus oriolus. Next base: position 233,068 of record VXBT01008725.1, on the reverse strand, counting down.
TGTATAGAAACACTGTATATACCATCTCTAAGATGTGGTCACTGGCAATGTAGACATTTTGGTTACTGTGTGAATTGATTTTTTTTCTTTTTTTAAATTGATCTCTGCCACAGAGTAAGCTTTGCAAAAATCAGGTTTTTTTTCTGCTGGTAATATATTTCTCATAGGAAGTTTGGAGTAAGATACGTCAGGAAGTATCTTGTGGTATTTATGATTAACTTGTTTCCCTCTTGCTTTCAAAAATAGTGTACTCTTAAGATAAGCAGGCCTTCAGAAGCAGTATCTTCTGAAATAGGTGCAATCTGAAAATTGATGAAAATTCAGCACTCCTGTTATCAAGGCCTAGAATTGAACTTTATGTCACTTCAATCATCCTTAAGTTACAGGTGATGCAAGGATGTTTACTTTACAACTCACACATTCATCTGGTTTTCTTTTCTTAGACAAGTCATCTAGGCTTTTTTTATTTGAACCCATGTTTAATTTTCTTCATCAAAGAAATTCAGACCTCTTTTTTTAATGTTTATAGATCAGAATATTTAACTGAAATTAACTTATTCATGGATGTTATTGTCTGTAGCTTGCATCACAAACAACTTGCTATATCTCTAAATTTCACCAGACTGGTTTATTGAAGTGCAGAGGGCTTTCTGAACTGTACTGAGATATTATCAGTTTTTTCCAGTTGCAAAAATTCTACTAAGATTGTAGGAAACTAGGGGTTTTCATCCTTTTTAAGAGGAAAGACATAGCTACTCAAGCCTTTCGAGTCTTTTTTCAGTCTTCGGTAACTGAATAAAAAACTTTCTTTTCTTTAATTTTAAATGCTGTCTTAATTAAAAATATTCCAGTAAAATAAATCTCAAATACATTTTGAGTCAAATCCTTTTCATCATTGCAAAGGTATTTTAGATTTTTGCATAGTGTGTACTTTTTTCCTAAGTCTTCATTCTCTGTCAAGAAGACTCTTGAGAATCTTGAAGATTCTGTGAACTTGCTATACATGACAGAGGCTTGTTTATTAGTGGCCTAAAACTAAACTGTGAACCTGACTTGTGTAGTTCTCTTTCCTGTCCTTTACAACTGTTTTGTTTGCCTCAAGGATAAGCAAAATAGGTGTGTTTTCCTTAAAAGCAGGAGGTAAATGGCCTTTTATCTCCTCTGCCTAGAACTCATTGAAATTCATGTTGTTGCTGTCTCTAAGGGATCAGTAGTTGTTCATATTTCTTAAATAATCAAGTATGAGCCTTGCACAGTGTTATGAAAGCAATCACCTTAGGTGCATGAGTTAAAACTTTGAAGAGAAGGCCTGAATTCAGCACTGTGTCCCAAAATGGAACAGAAATTTGCTCTTATACTCTTTGTTTTTTGTTCCACTGTCTCCAGTTTCCTAAAGTGCAAGTCTCCAAGATATATGACGAATTGACAAACTATTATCTAGCTTACTAGCTTCATGTTGGCAGAGTACCAGCAGATGCAGGAGCCCATTAAATATCTAATCGCTCGGGGCTGTGGCCAGAAATTCATCTGTCTCGACCCGATGCCTGCATCCAGCTGTTTGGGGCTGGAGGTGAGCACCATGGACAGGGGCTGCTCCCTGTCCAGCCAGAACACCTTTGGAAGTGTTAGTTTGCAAAATAATCTTGATTGAATTACATGAAAGATCTAGATTTTTTGGAGCAGCTGATGATCAGAGCAGCATTGGTCAGAGGCCATTCCTCTGTTCAGTAGCCATCCCAGTTCATCAGACTTGGTATTATATGAAAAATAATTTTCTGGATTTTATGGCAAATGTTGTGTGGCATTTTTTGAAAGTCCAGAAGAGAAGCACTACTTGTAATATCCATTTCACTCTGGTTAAAAAGTGAGGACCCTGACTGTCATCACAGCAGTCTTCATGTTATACGTGCGCAACAAGTTGGTGATTTTTCTGCATACGTCAGTAATACAGCATCAGAAAGTTGGCATCTCTCCTCACAAGTAGTGTAATCAGGAAAGGTTTCACAGCTGGACTTTAACATACACTCACTTTTTGTTGCATAGTGTTTCTATGAGCAATTTCTTTGCCTATTTTGTGTGACTACCAGAGACAAACTGTAAGGGCAATTCTTAGCTAGCTGGCATAAGGGTGGATTACAGCCCAACATCAGGCAAACCCTTTTGACAAATGATATAACTTGAAAGGTACCATTGGAAAAGTTTCAGTCTCATTCCAGATCTTGTTTTTTCTTGTTTAGTGACTTAAAGATAGCATGAGTTATCTCTAGTTCATGCCTGGTAGATAGACCAAGAAACAAATTGGCACTGACAAATTGGCTAGCTTGTCTCAAATTATCCCAGTTTTTTGTACTTAATTGCATAAACTCAATGTTGAACACTTTCTTTACTGCTAACTCAACCTACCTACCAGATATAGCTGCTGTGTGGCTACTTTACTGAACTAAAACAACAGAGATAACAAAAAATTAATATGGAGGAAATCAGGCAGGCATTTGTTTTTAAAAAACAGTTAACTTCGTTGCTTCATAACCAGGTGGACAAAGTCTGGTTTTAAGGAAGTGTATGAAACAGAAAGGAAATCCTTTCCATTTCCTTCACATACCCTTTATACATAAAAAAGAGCAATGTGTATGGGACACTTGGCAAATTTTCAGTAAACGGTTGTCTAGGTGTTTAGAGTTACATAATTCGGAAAACAAATTATTTAAAACCTCCTACTTCAGCTCTTTTCTTCTAAGTTTATTCAGAGAACACTTTAGATACAAGCTCAGCTTTCTAAACACAAATTCTCTTACATATATCTGCAGTGTTTGTAAAGACGCCTCTATTTTATCTATGCTCTTACCAATTTGTCAGGTTTTTAGCTTTGCTTTCAGACTCCTCGCAGGTCTCACCAGACTTTTGTCCGGAAATAAGTACAGCCAAGATACATCTATATTTAGGGTGTAACAAAATATAGTCTGATTTTTTTTGTCATGCACATTGTTTTATTCTAACTACTTTTTGCTGTTCACTGACTGGCAATGATGGTTAATGTTTTTTAAGGTGTTTTTTCATATGACACCTGTGAAATCTGTAATTTTTTATCCTCTCCAGTACTTCTATTCAGCAATTTTGTTTTAAATCTCAACCTATCTCTTTGGTATGAGCTCTTAGATGTTTTTCTGGATAGTATTTAATCCTCAGAATATTTGTGGTTCTGTTTTAGCTACCAGGTCTCATTAGTGTTACCTTTTTTCCACAGACTGGAGAATTCTCAGCTCGCTTCCTCTTGAAGTTGCCTGTTGATTTCAGCAATATTCCTACATACCTTCTCAAGGTAAAATGACTGTCTAAGTTGACAGTATTTGTGAGAGAGTATGAACTACTGCAGTCTCCTTAGTAATTATTTTGACTTCGCCGCCTTCCTGCTCTCCAAGAGTTTGAAAGTTTACCATGTCTAAATCTGATTGGATTATGTTTTGGAAAGGTGATGTTGGATATACTGTTGTTTTGTGTGCCACTTTAGTGGGATCTTTTATATGAGTCTGTGGAATTTCATGATATGTCAGTGTTCGGATTTTTAATTAACAGTTTCAGTTGTACCAGTAGTCTTGATAGAAGCAGAAAAACAAACTAAATATACCATTTCTTAACAGGGAATGAAAGCAAATTCTGGTTACTTGAACTGAAAGCTTCAGGGATTACTTTGCTTCATTGTTCACAGTGAACACAAATTTGTCCAGATACTTTTGAAAGTAGGACTATAAAGTGTTTTTGCGAGTTGGGAAAAAAAGCACATTTATTTCTATGCTAAGAAGAGAAAAAAAACCAGAAAAAGCAATTTGTGACAAACTACCACCATGGAGGAATTTGAAATTAGTGGTCTTCACAGCATGGGGATAGCTTCTCTTTGAAGCAGCTACTGTGGAAGCCCATCATAAGGTCAATGTTACTATACTTAGAGAACACAGTGAGAGATTGGGTTTTTTGTCTATCATGGCTGTCAGAATGAAGTGCCAGAACTTCCACTGCAGACAAGGTTTGAGTCAGTTGATGTTGCCAACACTCATCTTTCCTTTAAACCATGTGTCTGCCTTCTTAATCAGCTTTTTGCTTTTAAATATTTGGAAAGAGGAACAGCTACTTAATCTTTAAAAACTAATGTGTTGAGATGAAATTGTCAGTGTGGATTCCATTACCTCCTCTTCATCTTATTGTTAGAACTGTCTTCAACTATTGTTAGATCACAATTGCAAGTGTGAGTCTTCAATGTTTCACCAAATAAGATGTCTCAAGCTACAAACCATGAAAATAAAGGCAGGCACAACTATTTGAAATTTTTGATGGCAGTTTGAGGTTGGAATCCTATGATCTTTCTCCCTTTTGTAGATTGTTTTCTGTTTGAGTAATGAGCTTCTTCTCAAAAGTATGCAGATTCTTTCAGTTTATTCCGGTGTTCATAAGCAGCAGCTCTTCTCTCAGCTGCTGTCTTTCATTGGGCTTTTTCGTCTCATTTGAATGGGAGTGTTTCCAGTCAGATGTAAGAGGCTTGGCTAAGGCCTTTTTGGAAAGGTTGGTGTTAAGCACGACACAGCAACAGTTCACCTAGACTGCAGGAGATAGCTGGGATTTGTTTCTGAAAGCTCTGTGGGAAAAAGAAGATCGAGAACGTATAATGTGAACTGTGCTGTCTGCTCCTGCCAGAACTCCCAAGTGCTGTATTTTTCAGGAACAATTTTAAATTATGGGAGAGATGGGATGGATTTGGGCTGCAGACTGTGCCTGCAAAAGCACACGGGAGCACAAAGGAGCACATGGTAGCAGGGACCCTGGGGGGAGGAGCCTGCCAGAAGCTGACAGGCAGGTCACCCAATACAGAGACACCCAAAGGGTGTACTGCTGACATGGCAATGTGTGATAGGTCGTGTAAGTGTGTAAAACCAGCTTGTTCTTTGAATAAAGCGATTCAGTCTCCCTGCCAGACTGGGTCCATGTTTCAATCACTGACATTAAATGAGTCAAGAATTTCAGGACAAGTGCAGAAGCAATATGTTCAATAGCTTCAATTGCAGGGCTGTCTTGTACCTCTGTGTTCAGTTTCTGGGGTAACTTGCAGGTTGGAAGGTGATGTATGACTTACATAACTGTCATCATGTAGGAACCCTGTGATAGAAACAGAATCTGCTGTTGTTTCTGAAGAGTAATGCTTTAATGCATGACAGCATACTCCTCCTTACTGTAATTCCCAATCATGGTCACTAAACATCTTCTCTAAACAAGGTTCGTATACTGTGCTCCACAATCATTAGTGCTCCACAAGTCTCGTCCTGGAGCTTTGCTCATCCTGAGTACTGAGTGATTCATTAGTTTGAAGGAAAACATGTATTTATTTTGCATGCATATGTAGTGTGAGGTGAAGAGACACGCAGAGCAGGTAGCAGAATCAAAGTTTCCCAGTCTGCCTTTATTTTGACATTTCAGAATTCTTAATGTCTTCATTTTGGGGTTTGAAAATTAATGTATTTTTGTAAGTAATAGCCTAGTTTTTTACAGCAGCAGATCCTTCTTGATGGGCAATGTACTAGTGAAATGCTTAGTTTTCTTTGTCAGGCTTCTGCAGTGCAAACTGGCAAGTTTACTGTCTGTACCAGGAAAGTAACATGTAGTCTGGCTTAGTAGCCACAGGAGAAGAAATACTGTTTTATTCCAGAAGTGTTTGTTAAGAGTAGAGAAATGGTTTGAGTTAGGCTCCAGCACTGGTTATGACAGAGTGTGCTTTGTAGCAGGCATGGATCTTACACCCTTGCTGCCTTTAGCTTCCTGTATTCTGAGCTAGAGGAATGTCATCTCATGTGACAACAACATAAACAGCATAAAAGCCAGTAGAATCAGAACTACTAGCTGAAATAATCGTGCTCTGGCTACTCCAAATTCATAAAGCTGTTAAAAAAAATAGGCTTTTTTTTTTTAAGCTGTCCATGTCTTTTTTTTGGACGAGACTTTTGTCATAAATAGACCTTTAATGTATTCCAATAAAATAGTTTATTTCCCATCATGGCTGCCAGTTATGCTGCTTTCAATGCTACCTGCTGGATTGTGGTACATGACTGATACAGCATCTCTTGATTGATTGAAGTGGAGATAATTGTTAATATATTACCCTGAAAGGTGGAAGAGCAATCAGTAACTGACGGCTCTTGAGTGTATTAACAGCTTAATACTTTACTGCAAAATTTAACGTGTTTGAATTATGTTCTAGTCTGTAGCCAACCTTATAGTGTTCAGTAACTTCTCTGTAATAATTTGCAAAGTTCAAACCTGTGTTGTGCTTTCTCTGACACCCTCTTTTTTATGTTTAATTAATACTACTTGTATTAAAATCTTGTGAAATATTAAAGACCATTGTTTTTGCCCGATCAGTCACTCATAGTATCCCAGTGATTTCTAATGCTCTTCTGAAGTTTTTATTGATGTCAGTAGGTAATTACACTACAAGCATGACTCTATAAAGCTTTGTGTCATAAGCCAGTACTCAGGTTTGAGGATGTAAGCTGTGAGATCACTGTGCAGTGTTACAAAATCTTTGGAGTTGTTGAGAATACACTCTGGAATCATAAGATGTTGTTCTGTCAACTTTGTATTGATTGTGGTGAGAGTACTTTTCCTATAAGGAATAAAAGTTTGAAGGTGTAGCATAAGTTGGATTTTTATGGACTGGAGAGGTGAATTTGCCAGGTTATTTCAAAGGTATTCATGGCACTAAATTTAAAATTGAGTTTAAGTGTGTGTACATTTTAAGTAAAATAGCTGAGTATATTAAGAAGACTGAGGATAGTTAAAGGAGCAATGCAGAGTACACTGTTTCTTCCTTTGAATTCTAAAATTGTAGCAAAATTTTTTCAGTTATTCTAGTAAAATTTCTTCAGATTTTATTTAGTTGGAAACATTAATACTTGTTATAATGTCTGCAGCAGATAAATCTCTTCATAACTTCTCTTGGCATATTCCTTTACATTTGAAAGAAGAAGCATCATTGTGTATTTTCTATGCTAAAGAGCTGTTCTGAAAGAAATGTTGGCTTACACTTAAAAAGCACATTCATTATTTTTTCTTTTAGAAAGTTATACTTTAATGCAAAGGTTTTTAATTGAATGTGGACCTTTGTATCCACTTTCAAATTGTTTTCTTATGCAAATCCATTTGATATAAGTGAAAACCTTGTGTTGAAACAGCCGCAGAATCAAGCTGATGGCTCAAACTACTGCAAAGTTTATTATGATAAATCTTTCATTAAGGTTCTCTTATTTGAAAAGAATGTGGCTTTGGCTCAGGAAAATCCTCATATACTTTTCTTTTGCCTTTTTTTGCGGTTGGATTTTTAATCAGCGTGTTCATTTTGAATTAAATTATTTTCTGTTGGATGCAGCATTTTTAATTTTCTCCACAGTATTTTGTAAAGGGAAGTATTCACTGTACATACTCGTTTTGAGAGTCAGTCTCTAGTTCACATTTCTCCCTCTTTACATATACTGTGTACGCCGCAGTAATAAAAAAGGTAATAGGCTCAACATCTAAAATACCTCTTTCAAATTTTCATGAATTTTTTAGGTTAGAAAAGACCTCTAAGATCATGAAGTCCAACCCTGCCAAGTCCACTAATAACCCCATGTCTGTTCCTGAGCGCCCCATCTACAGATCAAATGAACGCTTCCAGAGGTGGTGACTCCAGCACTGCTCTGGGCAGACAGTTGCAGTGCCTGATCACTCTTTCAGTGAAGAAAATTTTCCTAATATCCAATCTAAACCTCCTCTGGTGCAGCTTGAGGCCATTTCCTCTTCTCCAGTTACTTTTTACCTTGGAGAAGAGGCTGACACCCACCTCATTGCAACCTCCTTTCGGGTTCAGGCTCCTTGAGCCTCAAATTCTCCAGACTAAACAACCCCGGATACCTTATCCACTCATCATAAGACTTGTGCTCCAGACCCTTCCCCAGCTCTGTTGCCCTTCTCTGGACACGCTCCAGCACCTCAGTGTCTTTCGTGCACTGAGGGGCCCAGAACTGGACCCAGAACTCAAGGTGTGGCCTCACCAGTGCCCTGTGCAGGGGGACAATTGCTGCCCTGGTTCTGCTGGCTGCACTATTGCTGATACAAGTCAGGATGCCATTGACCTTCTTGGCTACCTGAGTACATTCTTTCTGTGTAGTTTTGTGTCATTCCTGGTAGTTTTTGTCAGCTAGGGGCACATATGTAACCATAATGACAAATCATTAAAAACTTCCAGCTCAGGAATATACAAATTGTACTTGATTATGTGCCTGCAGTATGATTGCACAGTATTTGTGAATTTCAGACTATGTTTCCAGTGATGCTGTTAAAAACAGGACATTTAGGTATTTTTCTTCTTATTTCCATGGGGATTTTTTAGGATTTGACTAAGTAAGATGTTCCCTGATTAACACCACCTTCTTGTATATATCTTTTAAAGTATTCATTTCCTATGTGTATGTGCCTGCTTGTTGTACTCTGGTGCGTAACTAATACTGGGACTAATTTAGCTATGGTGCTGTGACCAGCAGCCTTCCAATAATTTCTCACTATTGAAGTGCAAAGGAAATACGCAACGCAGACTTGTTTCTTTTGAGGATGGTTTTTTTTGTGATGACCATTGTATTTAGTGTGTATCTTTTAGAACTGAAATAAATAACAGACATTGTCTAGACACATTGCCAGGGGCCAAACAGTTGTGTGTGAGACTGTCAGTGGAAGAGGTTTATCCTCAAGTTCAAATTGAAAGATAAGAACATATTTGTGTTTTTTTCCTTACTCTGATTTCATCATTTGGAGGTCTCTTAAGAGACTTCACTGCAACTTTTGTTTACGACATAGACCAAATTCCAGGTACCGTGAAAAGGCTGCAATACTTGTCTATGTTTGAGTAATTAACTATAGTAGTGAACAAACAAAAATGTAATATGCGGGGTCAAACAACATCTTTTTCCAGGCCAATTTCTTTACTGCTGTGCTTTAGCAGTTTGATTTATTTGACAGCATTTAAGGTTTGTGCTAAATTGCTGCAAATACCAAAACACAAGTACACTTGTATAAAAAGTTCTAATGTTGTTTAAAAAACCTGAGCTAAATATTCTGAAAAAGAATAATATTTGCTTTTGCTTTTAAACTTCATTGATTTTGTTTGTAGCTGACTAACTAAAACTTGATGTGTAGTGTGTTGAGGTCACAAAGTCGGTGGCAAGAACGATGTGGAGTTCAGATCTGACTTGATCTTTTTGCACTAGACTGTTTTAGTCTGTGCCAGGCAGCTACCTCTCAAAGGAGCGTAGGATGTTATGCAGCATGTACTATTTGACTACTTTCCAAAACGTATTTGTGTTGTGTTGGATCGAACGATGGACCTGCAAACCATATGAAGCTTGTCAAGTCTGTGGTGCCTGGTGTCATTTTACCGCTTTTACCAATAGCAAAAGTGGAAGTTTACAAGTCTGATAGATAATCCTGAAATAATATATAGTTCTCATAATTCACAATACTCTGACCATGCTTTACATAGAGATCTTTTAGGCTAATTTAGATTGCTGTTAATATTATACTGCTTAAGGCTTTGTGACAAAGGCACAAAGTTAACTTCCTGCATTGCATTCCGTAATGTATTCCTTACCTTGAGATGTATGCAAGCATTTGGAGCAAATAGTTTAAATTCTAGAAGTAGATGACAGTATGATATTCACCAGATTGATTACTATACCAGCATTAACTTACTTAAACAGAATATTGGATCATCAAAGATTGTCTGGATTTCTTCTGTTAATAAAGGCAGACTTTAGAAGACACAATTATAATGAGCCATTGAGATTTTAGATTAGAAGTGGGTCTGTGCAAGTCAGTACTGGCAGTGTTTGAAACAGTAGAGTTTGTAGCAGCTGAAGACAGTAAACTGCACGGTCTAGAGGCTGGGAAAATAAATATAAGCTGTGTGCAGAAGACATTTATCGGTAATAGATGTCATTGATGCTTGTCTCTTAGAATCTTTCATTTTAGCCTGTGCCCAGTAATCTGCAGTTTATTTTTGCTGTCCATGTTTTTCATTGAAAATAATAACAAAGTACCAGTGAGGAAGTGCTCCTTTACCTCGATATGTTGGCCGTTGTCAGAGTAGGAGCCGAGTGCCAGAAGCAGGCAAAACTCCAAGCAGTGGACCTTACATGTTGACTGAGGCCAAAAATGAAATGAGGAAGGAAAAAAAAAGTCTTCATGTCATGAAGTGTTTCTGGTAGTTTAAAAAGTTGTGGAATCAGAAAACTAAGACTTTTTTGGTGCTGAAATATTTTAAGTGTCTAGTTTTCCATTATAGCTTAAAACCACACGATGTATCAGCTGTAAAGGTTTGGGGGTTTTGTTTTGGCTTTTTGTTTTGCAAGGTATTTCACTTGTCACTATAGGTAAAAGTGTAGAAGATCTTTCATGTTCCACTATATTATGCTTCTTGGCCGATCTTACCATTGTAGTCATATTATTGACCTCACAGAGTTTTTCAGAATAAGTCTGCTCTTGTTTTGTCACAGAATCTACTGATTCTGGTACTGGAGAGTTAAGAGTAAAGTGATAAGTGCTGTAGTTCAGTGAAGCTGCAGAAATACTTACAGACACTATGATTTAATTAGTCATCCTTTCATGATTTTGTTCTTAATATCTTCTGCCCACAAACCAAGGGAAGCAAAGCTCTATAAAAGTGTACTTTATGATCAAAACGTTACATTTGGATTCTGGAAAAAAAAAAACCCTCCCTTCATTCTCGCTAAATTTATTAGTACAACTTTTCCAAAGCAAGTTGACTTGTTTCTAGCATCCAGTCACTAAAACCACGTAAAACATGTTAGTGTCAGGAGCACCTTAAGCTCCAAATGATGAAAGCCAAAAGCAATTTTTTAAAATCAGCTTTTTCTGTAATTTATTGGAAGATTTTGTTAATAAGATCTGTCAACTGGAACAGCTCATTCTGCACAGCTGATGATTTTTATAGGTTATGATCTTAATATGAATCATAATCTCCAATCAACTGTATTTCTGCTGACATTCCTTTTATTTTTAAACATTTTATTTTTATAATGCAATAGTAAAGAAAAGGACCACCACGTCTACTGATAAATCTTACAGTATTCGTCTCAATTTCTGTGAATTCTCCTCAAATTTGGTAGAACTATTAATTTGCTAATCAGATATGTCTAGAGATAGGGGGGATTTTCATTAATTTTCTTTTAAAAATTAAGAAAAATAAGTTAAAAAGAGCAGCTTTTGAAAGCCTTTTTTGCATCTGGTGGGAAAGTTTATAGACACGTTATGTTGCGTGACTTGGTTCAGATTTACTGCCTTGTTAGGGCTTGTAATTTGTACTATTGCTTTACATTTGCATTTTATGTATTGCATAGGAAGAATGGAATTCAATAGCCATAAAGATAATTGCAGGTTATTACATAATGATGGTGCTTGTTTTGTCTGTCATGGTCCGCCCATAGTATGTAGAACAAGCAATGTACAGTGGTCTTAAACTGGGAAGTGGATCTTGGAAATGTATGTTTTTAAAACTCTTGCATTTGTTCTCCACTGCTGTTTCTTCTTGAAGGAAAAAATATTTGAGAAGTTGTGGAGCATAGAATTTGAAGATAGCAAATAATCTGTAAAACTCATGAACCAACAGATCTGGATTTTTATACAGAATTATACAGAAGTGCATAAAGCATGATGGTAGGATTTTATGGAAGATATTTCCATGCTGAGCCTGCAGCCAAGAGCTGTACTCATTCTAGAATTGGGGTTCTTCCTAAGGCTTCAGATCAGGGCTTAAATCCTACAGCAGCTGATATGTTGAGGTTTTAAAGTAAATTTACGAAAGTGCCAGTCGCTGTTACAAGGACAAGGTTGGTGTAATGTTCTGGTACTCTTTTGTTCTGTCTTTCAGCTTACTAGACTATGTCTTCTTAAGAAGGAATAGTACTAACATGAATGTATGCCTGTGTGGTGATTTCATATGATTCTTACTCATGCTTGGTTTGAATTCTGTGATTTGCATTGGTAGCTTTTATTTTTGTTAAGTATACCAAATCCTTTGATGGCTGTCAGTCTTAAAAGGAGGTTTCGTTTAGGGTTGTTTTTTAATATATGTCTGTAAAATAATCATGTAGTGGAGTGTGTAACACTACTCACTTTTGCTTGGTTTCATAGGTTTAGAGGTTTAAGCAAAAAATAAAAATAAAAAAATTAAAGCTTTAATGTTGAATAAGTTACCCTCAGCAGTAAACATTCTGAGACTGACTGATCCATCACTTTAATTTTTGTCTAATTGATACTGGCAATGTCATTAATCATAATACCATAAAACATAAAGTAAAAATACAAAAAAATCTAGGATGTTCTGCTCTTTTTCTTCCATGTTACCAAAAGAATGCACTGCATTTTCTCCACCAGTTGCTAGCTAATAATGTGTCATGTTCCTATCAAGCTTTTAATTTCTGTAGTAACTTCTATTTAGGAAGGTAGTTGCTTGTTTACAGAAGGTGTAAGTAGGTATTTTCTATTTTAGAAGGAGACTTTAGATGGAGAAAACTGAAGGAAAGTCTGCCTTGTCCAGCAGCATCTCAGTGAGACAGTGAAAAAACAACAAATAAAACTTAGACCCCTTGACTCTCTATTTCTGTTTTAACAGTTTAGGTGTTCATGCTAGAACTTGTATGTCTTTCATGTGCTGGGACCTGTAATCATTGCAAGCAGCACATCCATGGGAGAGAAGGGGCAGTGGGGAAGAGCATTAATTTGGCTTCACTGGGTGCAATAAGGTGCGCTCCTTAGGCCTTAACCGGTTACCAGTACATCAAAATTTGGGCAGAAAGATGTCCATGAATTGAATGTTGATTATGAGTTGCCTAATGAACTGTCTCGAGTGCACATATAATACTTAAGTATACCCATATAATACCAATAGGAAGTCCTTCTGGTGAAGGAAAAGAGTGAAATAGAGTTAAATTGATAATGCTGTTCCATCTCTTGCCATATTTTTTCATTTTAATTATTTGCTTTTGTAGTTATCTTGAGTAATAAACTACTGAAATGTATGGGCTTTTAATATACCTGAATGTGTTTATATACTTGGAGATATCAGATATTCTGTGTTTTACTGTAACATCTTTTCTGGTGTAGAAAAATGTTAGACAGATATGACTGATGTCTTGACTAAAACTGATGACTGACTGATGGTATGTAAATAATCAGTGATTCATTTGCAAAACCCTGAGGACAATGTGTTGGATAACAAAGAATAAACACGCTCATTCCAAATTATTATTCTCATTGTTTAGCATTTTAATGTGTGTCCTAGATAAAATCATTAATTCTATCTCATTTCACTTAGACTCATTATTTTTTTTAAGTAATAAATCTTATTCAATTTTCATTTTACTATTGTTAAGTGATTAGATAAGCTCTTGAGATGTAGGTCAAATTATACCCAGGTTACCATTTTGACATACGTGTAGGTATTGTCACTTTTTCTCCCTGCATAGGTTAGATGAAAATAGTAACTGATCATCTCACAAGTTCTAATTTAATATATTGTTCAAGGAGTTGTGACATATGATAAATCGACCTCTATTTTTCAGACAGGGCTTGAAACACAAGCTAGCTGTGTGCAAATTTGGAGTGGAATCCTGAGCTGTGAGTAGAGAGCTCATCCAAGGATTTAACCAGAGCAGTGTTCTTCCTCTCCCCTCTCTTTCTCTAACCTTCACCACTCATCACAGTTACAATTAGCAGTCTTTTAAGTCCAGTTCATTTTGATACACTTTTCTTGAAGGAAGAACAAGCCACGCCTGTCAGCAGGAAGAGTTTTATGACTTCAGAGTTGCTGGAGATTTTTCTCCTAGGCCGTTTTTCCACTATTGTGGGTTCTTACTGTTGTGCCGCTGTAACATTCTTTACTGTTCTTGAGTACAATAAAGACACCTCTTCACATTTGGACAATAACTGTATCTCTGAAGATACTTAGAACTGCAATTGTATCTTCTTTCTAAAGTGTACAGAATCGAGCTATGTTCTGCATGAAAGAAAAGCACTGTAACTGTTCCACTTATTAAAAAAAAAATTTGAAAGGCAAATAAATGGCAGAGCAGAGAGCGGAGTACATGCAATCTGACTTGCAGTCTGCGTGAGAAATATTTAAACTAAAGTACTATTTTAGTTTTATATTCTTAAGGCTGTGTTTCATCTTTGTTTACAAATGGAACACTTACCTTTCTAGGCAGAATGTAGTTCTTTGTGTATCCATTTCAGTTTATGCATGTAATTTATTTTGACAATGTCAATAAAATGCTGTTAAAATGGCAGTAATTTCTGGGCTTTATTCTGTGTAATTAACCTTGACTGCACTAGAGCTACTGAACAGAAGAGCAGTTTGTCTTGTATTAATATTCTACGTGGCAACTCAAACTGCCTTTTCAAGTTTTGGTTTTTTTTAATAAAAAATCAGAAATTGTTGAAACTTTATTTCAAGATGTGGAAATTATAGGTGGATATTACTTGTTTGGTGGAAATAAAAGACTGAGGTGTTAATAATACAGTGCTTTAGGACTGAGTGCTTTATGAGCTCTCCTAAAACAAAAGAAATGTTGGAATGAAATTACCAGAGAGATTCTCTTGATGCAATAGCAAATGTTTCATAAGAAGCTGTGAAACTGAATTTATAATAAACAAGACTGGCATTTTACGACTGTGTTCTTGCAGCATCAGTTTTACTGTATGGCAGCAACTTAATAGCTAAAATATTCTCTTTGTTTTGTTTTTTTTGTTGTTGTTGTTTACCACATGTTGCCAGTTCCTTCTTGAAAAGATGTGTGATCACACTGCAGGCCCATTTACAGGCCTTCAGGCAATGATAGTATCACGTTTAGGAGACTATACCTGTTAAGGCAACTTGGAGGCATATATTATTTCTCTGACTCATATGAGGCAGCATTGCAGTATGCAGAATTACTTTTCCTTGGCTTCTTTATTTATGGATTTTGTGAATATAGCTGGATAAACTTATTTCTCCTGGAAAAATGGTGTAGAAAGTTATATGCCACTGATATAAAAATGTTATCACTGTTACAAGAAGGTAAGTGTGTATGAATAAGCATTATATTAATATAGTGCTTCAGTACTAAATATAAAAGAAGGTACAGCACGAAGAGATAATAGAAAGTAACTGAGAGTCATTCGAAGCCTATTAAGAAGCAAAGATCCATGTAAGTTTGAAAAAATTTCAGTCTCTTAGGTTTGGAAGGATGCATTCCCAGGAAACTTGAATAATTGTAATAGTGGGATTTGAAAAAGAAAAATTTAATTAATTTTGCCATGCTCTTCATCAACACAGAAAGTGTGTGTATGCTTAGCAGGACTCCTCTTCTAGAGCAGTTTTCTGGCACACACAGATACAGGTTTTAAGTAAAATCACCAGATTTGTGAGCAGTAGAAATAGTGAAGCTTCGTTCCATACAGGTTTAATCCCTCATCTTCTTGAATCTGTACGCTATGCTGTTATTGTTCTGCCATGTGTCCTGTGTAGCGATTTATCCAGTGAGAAGATGGGAAGTGTTTTCAGTATTTTGCCCCTCCCTTGCTGCCGTTCGTAGGAAACTGAATTTACCTGTCGCAGTATTTGGTGGAATAACCAGCTGTGTCTGTCCTCTACCTGACTGCTGATCTTCATAGAGCTTCTATGAACTTACTTATCTTTGGAGACTAAAAGTGAGTCAGGGAAAGGAGCGAAGAGAGTGGAGAGGCATCTGAAAAGAGTGCTTGCATATGCACTGAATCTGAAATGAAATTAAATGGGAGAAAAATTATTACAGTATGTCTACACTAGAATGAAAAACTTGCTGACATTCAAAACTTCTTCATCATCCAAAAACTTTTAGAACAACTTGGCTCAAGTGGTATGAATGCCGAAGTAGAGTATTTACACTTGCTTAGCACCGAGGCATTTGGTTGAATTTGTTGGTAAGCTCCTTCCTGCAGCTTAATCATCTGTCAGTGTTGTTTAAATCAATTTGGGAATGCCCATCTGAAGGATTATAAAGTTTAGAAATAAATCTTTAGTCAAGTGTTCAGTTTGGGAAACATTTGTGGTAGATCATGGTGCAGCTGATTTTCTTCTTCCTCCACTGAGTTGATCATCGCTGTTACTGTGAAGGAAATCTCTCCTTTAATGTAAGCTAAGATAATCAATTGTAAGTTTTCAATCAACTGCTCATTTAATATGCAAAAGCTATTTTGGGGTTGGACAGAAAAAACAAGAGTCTGAATTTGTAGAGAAAGATGAATAATCTCTGCATTACCATATTAAGGCAATTTTGGAATGTACTTTCAATTAAGATATTTACAGCTGTACAAAACATAAGTGTTTTTTGAATCACAGAGAAAGACTGGAAACAAGTCTTATCTCTTCATCTTTGTGTTCTAATTTAGTATTCTTTGAAAAATACAATGAAAAAGATTCTTCTTGAGATTAATATTTTGGAAGCTTATTGCATGTCAACTTTCAAAAACACTGTTTGAAACTTTGATGGTATTAATTCCAGATTTTATTTGTTTCTTCTGTGCATGAGGGTGTACAGATCTTTGCAAAACTGTTACATGGAAAACAAAGTATTTGGAAATGCTCAATTTATCACTTTAAATAAATTATTAATCCAGGACTGTTTACTTTTTTTTTTTTTTTAATGCAGCCATTAATTGCAATCCAGCTTCTAACATGCTGAAAGCTAGACAAATATGGAGCCAAGCACTTATTAATGCTGATTGAGAAGGGAATATTCCAAAATTGACAAAAATACCTTGACGGTGTCCTGTTAAGTAACCATCTACAAATATATTAATTCCATTATTTTAATGGACTCCTTTCTTGATTAATCAATGACCTTATTCTCTTAAGCATATCTGTCATGACATGTCTTCCTAACAAATCTGTTCAGCCTGGAGCATGGAAAGCATCATCCTCATCTTCAAACAGTGTTAAGTCAAGAAAGTGTTGTGGTAATGTGGGCATTGCTTGTCCAAGAACATTAAGAACCTTGGTCAAGATCTTTTTAACCATAAAAGGATGTCTGTTATGCTTTCTTGTTTGGTATAAGTTGGAAGGGAGTGAAAAAAAATACAGAAGGAATTTTTATTGCAGAGAAGTATTTCCTTCCAAATAGCACATGAAGGAATACCGTGTCTGAAAAAGAGATTCTGTTGGCAGGGGAAGAAGTAGTCTGATAAATGGTGCTGATAAATGTTTTAGCTTTAAATTAATATTGGATTTAAAATTCAAATTCTTCTACCATCAGAAGCATAAAATGTTAATTTTTAGGCACCTACTTATTTTTCATCTATTTGTGTAAATCGTTCTCTGGATACTAGGCCTGATTTCTTTTATTATCTTTTTTCCCACCATACTTAGAGGCTGTTATCAATTGCATTTCTTTAGAAGCTTGCCTGTAAAATGAAGAAAAAATAAACGAACTTGATGTTGTGTGTGTTCCAGGAATTTGCATATGAAGATAAGAGTTTTCAGAGCAGTTATGTCCTGGTGGTTTACAAACATTATTGTTAGCAAAATGTTCATTTCTTGTTTTTCAATATGTTCTGTATTCTTTTGAGAATGATGACAGATTACTGGGCACTGATATCTATGGCGGGAAAATTACACATTTTATTTTAAGATTGTCATATCATGAAGTAAGTTCAAAGGTGAATAGCCACTGTTTTTCAATTTGCATTCCATTTTTAACAGTATATTTCCTTTTCAAGTTTAGCAGTGACACCAGAATTCTCAAACTCACCTTTAAGTGACCAAAACTGTTGAGCACAAAAAGAGGACAGTATATGCCCTTTGCACCCCTGTGTGTCCATGAATGGTGCACAGATTGGTATATTACAAATACGTATTTTGGTGTATTACCAAATATCTTTAAGGCCTCAAAGTGAGCATCAGTGTCTTCTCTTTCCTTGTGTCATTATGAGATTATCAACGTGAAGTACCACATGGTTTTGTGGGTTGTTTTTCCACTGAGGTTCTTAAAGAGATTCCTTTAGATGCTGAGAGGGTAAGTCACATAATTTCTTGGATTTTCATATATAATACAAGGGGAAAATATTTAAAATCTATTAATCACATATAATTCCAAATTGATACAATGTTTCAATTCTTATTGCAGTCTTAAATTTCTTTCTACAACAAATTATTGGTTGCACAGCCGTTCAGTGGTTTGGAAACATTTACATGTTGAAAAGCAGGTAGACAGCTTTTCAATAAACGAACTTATGCTTAATGTGTGCTTATAATTTCAGAGCAGTAAAAGGTTTAATTTTTTCTTGGTTTTTTGTTTGTTTTGTTGGAGGTTTTTTCTTTGTTTCTTTGTTTTTTTCTATAAAGGACTTGAGCAATGAGAGTAAAGTTTGCTTCTTTCTATTGTATTCTTCCTACTGTGTGTTTTATAGAAAGTTAGATATGGTACAAATATGAGATATAAAACATAGATTTCGATCAATAAAGCCTACAAAGCAACATATTTATAGTTAATTACACAGTATGGAATGCAAATTGCCGTATAACTTTTTGGAGTGATGATGTGGCTTTGCTAAATCTAGATTCTCAGTTTTTCTTACACGAATACTGAAAATAATAGTACAGTTACACAGAGTAACTGATTATTCAGTAATGAGAATGAAGTCACTTGCATTTGGAAACAAGGAGTCACTGATATACCTTACTGTCATAAAAAAGAGTTGATTTCTAGCTCTAAACCAGAGTTTTGGCTATAGTGAAGAGCAGGTGTGTACCTCATGGTTGGTGGGTTTTCTTCCCAGTTTTTCAAAGAAATTTTCATTATATTTCATGTTGTGGGAAAGGACTAGCTGGTAGTTTCACTTCCCTGTGTTTGTGTTAGAAAAAAAAGAAGAGGTTTATGATTCTGGAAAGTGATCAAGGCAAGAAGTGTTATGTCTCCTGTTATGAAACTAGTTGCGTGCAGTTTTTTAAAAACAAATATTTCGGATAGCTTTATAGAAAGGCTGGTCTAATTGGCCCAATTGGTGCAGTTCAGGCCAGTCAAGAGACGACTGTGTTTTTTATTCCATGAGGTGGACTCTGCCCTCATTGAAGTCAACAGGATCATGATCACAGAACTATATTCATAAACACAGATTTTCAAACCATCTGAAATGTGAAGGGTAATTATATGGCATTATATATAAAGGCTTCTTTGTGTTATGTGCTTGTTCTGTGTTTCAGAGGGATAAATATATACAAGAATTGTAGGCGTGTCAAAGCAGCAAAACTGGTTCAGACAGGTAAAAGCATTTGAAGTGGTGTCTTTTGCACCATTAATAGTTTTGAGTTTGTCTCAGTATTTCTGCATCAATATTATGAATCCTGTTTTAGAGATTTATTATTCCTGTAAAAGCATCAGGCTGAAATTTGTCTCATCAGACGAATTACTCTTGCATTCCTTTTCTATTAAAATAATTTTGAATTGCCAGTGATAGTTGTCTGATACTGGAAATGCTTCTGCAACTTGAAATCTTTTCTTGTTCACAGAGCAGTTGGTGGTAGTTGAAGGAATTGAGATTAATATGTTTCTTTTCTGCGGCATTGATGGAGAACGTTACAGTCAGAATCTAAAGATTTAGAAATACTGACTTAAGCCATGTAACATGACTGATAAGGTGTGTTAATCCCCACATTTTAAAATTGGGAAACTGGTATATGAAGTTTTGCTAGACTACTGTAGTGACAAACCAGAAATAGATTCTGGTAGTTGTGATTTTTAAGCCATAGAGTATCAAATACAATAGTTACTTCATCTGCTAATTTAGTTGCGGCTGTCAACCTAAATTTAGTATGATATTTATTAATAGATGAGTACAAGCTATACTGTGTGCTAACCTTTGTCCATTTGAGTATTTGTTTATCATGGTTGAACTTTATGCAATTTAAGGAGCTGTCATTCAGAAGTAGATGTTTTTAAGTCTTCAAGTAATATCCTTTGATACAGCAGTGTTGGAGGTAGAGAGGAAATGAGCAATTTTATTAATTTCAAACAAACTGAAAATGTTTTTAATTAATGTTTTAATAGTTTTTTGCTTTAGTCATAGGCTGTCTTTTAAATACTGTTTTAGTCCTTTTCAAGTAATAGTTTCAATTGCTACTAGTAGCTTAAAGTGCATGTATGTATGAATTCAAGACTACAGATATTTTGAATGATAGTACCTTCCAAATGCTTTTGTGCTGCTTTATTTAAATTATTTAATGTCAGTTCAATATGTCAAAATGAAGTAGAAGACAGTGGAAATTATATTCTAGTCTAGCCACGTGAGCAATGGCATGCATCAAATTCATTTAGCATGAAGTAAGCTTTCAGTGGTGAGACTTAGGTGTCATTCTCTTCCTGCTGACATTGACAAGTGAGCATTCAGGTCTTTAGGTGTAAATGGCAGCTCAAGCTCTTGTGATCTCAGGGTGATCAAACCAAAACTGAGTTCAGGATGGCCTCATACCTCCTCTGGCTACGCTATGAAAGATCCAGCACTTCATGAAAGAAGCTAATTCATGAAATTTTATGATACCAACTATTCATTGTACAAGCGTTGCCATTCCCAGTGCTGAGGTGGCTGTTACCAGTGTCAGGATAGCTGATGGCTTCAGCATCAGTTCAGACAAGAACGCAAAACCTGCCATTGTCATTTCTCTATTAGCCAAGTTTTCTCAACACACAGCTCAGGCCTTAGCACCAGAAGTCTGATTGATTAGTGCCACAGTATTTCATACTCTTCTGAAGACAGTGGCTTTCATCTTCTTTCTCACTTGCTCTGAACTGTGCTGGAACCTGCTAGTCCCCCAGTATGTCAGTGGGAACAAAACCTTCCTTATATGGAATTTATTTAATTAATAGAAGTTGTTTATTTAATCAAGTGAAAAGCATAACAGGGCATCTTGACTTCGAGAAGCAGTATTGGAAAGTATATTAGTCTTACCCAGAGTATTCTTTGCGAAATCCTTGGAACTTTTATATGCCTGGAGAAGTTGTGTGTTGGTCTAAGACCTGTTTATTTTCTGATTATAGACTCAGTGCTGTCTTTCAGACAGAACAACACTGCAGATCCCAAAGCAGATCAGTCTTACTCATGCCTAACTTATTGTTGGTAGTAGTGTCCGCAGTTTGTTACCTTTCTTTTTGAGTTTTGTTTTCTTTAATAATTAAAGAAGGTAACTCAGTATGAGAGCTGGGTACCCTCAGACCACATTTCATTACTTTTTCAGGTGCTGAAATGTGGAAGGTACTTAACTTCCCTTGTATGAAAAAAGGAAAAAAGCTAGGACTTGATAAAATATGAAGGCAACCAGAAGTTTTTCACCAATTCAAAATACATGAAGTGACATAATTTTATAATACAAGTGAAATTGAAGATCAGTGTTTACTTTATTTGTGATATCCACTAACAAGGATTTTCTCAAAGCTGGCAAATGTCTACTAAACTTCTTTATTAGGATAATACTGCACATCATTTGTGGTGAGGACTAGAACATCCTAAGTTTATTTAATTAAATTTAACTTTAAGTGGGAATTAATGCAAAGATATATATTCACCAACTGCCTGAGGCTCATAAAAAGATAGTCTAGTAAGCAGACACCAGGTAACTACAACATTGCTTAGGGTTGCTCTGGTTACTGCAGCTAGGA
Source organism: Oriolus oriolus (assembly GCA_013400235.1). Taxonomy (NCBI): domain Eukaryota; kingdom Metazoa; phylum Chordata; class Aves; order Passeriformes; family Corvidae; genus Oriolus; species Oriolus oriolus. Next base: position 211,313 of record VXBT01008725.1, on the reverse strand, counting down.
TTGTGCCAGCACTTGTTTAAAGCTCAAGATTTTGATTCCATTACCTAAAGTCCCTGCAGAATTACAGCCAAGAAAAAGGATCTCCTATTGGACTTGGCATTAACAATAATTTCACTCTGTTAGATTAAAGAACAGTGTTTAAGTCACTGGGAATGTACATATTCTGCTAAGAATAAACCTTTTTTTTAGCTGAAGTAATTGAACATGAGCATCACAGAACGAAAAATAGTTGATGTATTGAAATGTTGATACATTTTTGAAGAGTCAGTGCAGACTTATCTACGATGTCATGACAGTTAAGTTGTGGTTCCATTCATTGTTCTGGATAATGCATTTTGCCTTTGAAAATATGATAGAAGAAGGGTGGCATCACTTCATATTTCATATGAAATTGGTGGAAAAATCATGGACTATAACTAGGAATGAACTTCTGTACCATGAAGACTCAGCAGAATACTTCCTCTATTTTGCCTGTTTCAAAATCTAATCTGATACAGTATCTATCATCTTCAAAGGAGACACATGTTTCTATGTCTTGTTCAATTAGTCCACCAACAGTTTGTGTGTAATCAAGTTACCAGGTCACAAAGTATGGGGCTTTAGAGAAAGGTCTCTTCACGTAAGCTTAGTGGAACAAAATGTTTCTCAGATTAGAAGCACTTTGAATTGTATTAATCATGTTAATGAACAGTGCACTGATGCCTTATCCTGGTCTTAAAATTAAGAGAGCTGAACACAGTTAAGAGGGAAAAGGTTTTTACCTTGGTATTTATTTAAGGATCCTTAGGTGTGCCGAAATGTACATCGAAATGCACCCCGAAATCCCACCGAAGAAATGGCCACGCACAATGTGATGTGTATCCAATTATATGCCTTGCAAAAATTAGCATATCTATCAAATGTTCCCCAATGAGGGACTTGGATGAGACCCCCCCCACCTGAGTGACCTTCCCCCTGGATGGGCCTATCTTTGTTTACAGAATGTGTTCTGGAGAGGACCTTGGTTTCTTGGGCTTTTAGAATGTTTAGTCTCTAAACTTAACGAAATACTAGGTCTAAGGGGAGTTATCGAACTTAAAGAATTATAACTATGTAAGCTAAAGGCACAAGGAATATATAAAGCTATGTAAAAGAGTGTATAAAAGGGGTATAAAAGAAAAGCAAAAAATCGCCATGGCATCAGCACCAAAGCATTTTATTTGAACTGAAACAAGGGGACAGTTGTTGACTATATGAGATATTATGTAAGGTGTAGCACCTTTGCTCCAGTCTGGTGGTGGGGGGCTCTTCACCAGCATAAGTAGGTAGGAAATAAAGTTTTCAATAGTGTCCTCTTAGCTTTCTTCGAATAGCAGTAAGGTAAGACCTCACCTGCTTTGTTCAGGGAGTACACTATAGACTGATGAGCACTAGAAGTGTCTATGCCCACTCTCCATTTCTCCTTCACCTAATAGACATCCAGTTCTTCTGTTTCCAAAGGTAATTTCAATCAAGAGTTATCTAAATTATTACATTCCTCACATGTTTATAGACTTTGAACTTTTATTGCTCATACTTACTTCTGTTCTGTTTTTCACCTCCCTGTTAATCAAGGCAACATTTTGTCTTAAACTGTTTTCTCAGAAAATGAATGGATGACTTTTCTGAGGAGCTATGCAAACAATGGTCATTTCACCATCAAACCTGAGCCTTCACTTTCCAGGTTTATTGGACCTTAAGTACAGCATATAATGGACTTAGTACAAATACCTGTCGTAGTCATCTCAGACATCTATCTACCTGTACAACAACAGAGATTTTCATTTTTCCTTCTCAAGAATGGCTTTTCAATTGGAAATGACAACCTCTAGAGGGAATGAAGTACTGCTGATATCCTCTGAACACATTTCCATGAAAGAGTTCTTTATACATTTTTATGTCAAGGCTTTCCCTGCCATATTTCAGATAAACCAAAGTGTTCATTTAGCTGCAGTTTTAGCTCTGTTTCCTAAGGAAATATGGCATCAGTGTCGGAGTGTGTCTGTTCTGTTCTCCCCATTTTTTAAGTAACTGTACCTCACGTATCAGGGTGTTCTGCAGTGAAACTGGCTACAGCAAAGAATGCCCTTCAATTAGTTCCTTTTCTTGTTCTAAGATAATTTGTTGTGAGAGCTATAAAAAATGAGTCAATTACAATATAAAACAAACAAACATTAGGAAAAAAACTGGGATGTTTAGTTTTGTCTCTGGACTTTCCTGGTATCTTTATACATCTGCCTTCCAGATAGTAAAGACTTATGAAAGGGACTGCTCTTCTTTTAACAATAGAGCATCAAACATGTGGTTGCTACAAAACCAGTTATTATAGTGCAACTAATAATTATAGTAATCTTGTGAAGATTAAAGTTTTAATGTAAAGCATCTTCAATTTCATAGATACAAAAATACCTGCAGAGAGTATTTCTTAATGTGGGAACACTCTATCCTTGATTAATGCAGTGGGGTTTAAGCTCCTCTCAGAAAGAAGAAAATAAAAGTTTTGCGGGAAGAAAAGAGATACAAATCTGTAAGTATTGACTAATCCTAGTGGAAAAAGATATCTTTTCTATGTTTATTAAAAGCAAACAAATAACCACTTGTCATAAGCACATCTGTTTGGACACAGATAGCCTTAAGACAACCTAGTGTTAAGTAAGTGCAGTTGTTCCGAGTGAAAAACAAGACGGATGTGTTTAAGTAGCCAGTTTGTATTTCAGGCTGAAGGAGACCAAGCAATTGAAGCATCTGTTTCCAGAAAGATTGCTTATGCCATGGAAATCAAATTTAAAAATACATTTTAAAAAGGAACACCTAAACCAAACAAAAACTCTTAAGAAGCCTTTCATTTAGTTTAGGATATTGAGGAGTTGAACGTAGAGGAAGACAAAAGGAAATGGCATGATTTTTATAGGGGGAAGAAGGAAAATATTGCAAGTTTCTTTTCATGTATGTATAAATATTGCCATTGAGAACACTGGGAGAGTGTTAAAGCCCAGATGCAAAGCACTTTCAGCAGCAGACCTACTGGCAAACTGTGAAGGCTGTAGAAGTTTTCATATTGATTGACATAGACTACAGGGGCTAAAAAAGCATGTGTTCACAGGGAGCCAGAGCAATGGTTATTTCCAAAGAATATTAGCAATTTCTATTTAATACTACTCAAAGAGTCGGGGAACAATCAAAAGAAATGAAGGCTTGGTCTAGACAGCTTTCTGGAGATTGCTTTTGGTGCCAAGTATGGATCAAAGGTGTAGGTTCTGTTGCAGACCAAACAGTTAACAATGCTGCATGGAGAGGGAAGTCTTGAGCTTCATAGTTAAGGGGAAGTTTGTGTTCATGATGTGAGTAACTGTCTGGGCTGAAAGGTCAGAACTTGGCAAGACTGTAGTGTGAATCCCAAATGAAGCAGCAAAAAAGTGAGAGAATGGAAGGATCTTCACTTCTGTTTCATTTGAGCTAATTACTGCAGTGCCCATCTGGTAACTAGAGCGTAACTTCTTTGAAAAGAGCCTGTGTACGTACATATGGGTAGGTGCACCTGTATATGCCACAGCTATGTCTAACGAGTTTTATCATTGCAATGATAAAATCATTATCATCGCAACTTAGCACTGTGCAAAGGAAGGTGAAGATAAATAAATGGTGATCACTTCTCTCAAAGTGCTGGTTTTGAACATACTCAGCTGTAGGACACTTTACCATGGATTGCAGTCAATGTTATTTCTTGAACTGTTTGAAACCAGTATAAACATAATACTATGCATTTTATTGTAGCAAACAGATACACTTTTGAAAGAAGTACCCAGCATAACTAAAAATGAGGGTCTATTCCCAGTGCATGTAACTCTGTGAAGCTGTATTTAGATTGTAGAATGAAACTGGTGTGAGTTCGGGTTGTATTTCTAGGTAGGTTGATTTGTTTTCCAGGATTTACTGTTTTCAGTGATGCTAAGATTACAGTGACATTTTCTGGATTTAAAGCATAGGTAAGTATTGAATGTAACCGTATGTTTAGAACAGTTTTTGAAGAAAATCATTAAATTATTTTTCCTTGCTTTTACAAATATAAATAAAAATGCCGATAGATTTATTTGAAGAAGTCAAGTCTATTAAATAAACATGAGTTGTTATATTTCTAATGAACTGCACATAACAGAAACATATGGTTATAGCTTTGCGAGCAGAATTTTAGACTAATCCCGTGGCTATAAAGGCTGCAGAAGTGGGAAGTTAATATAAAGGAAGGTCCATTCTCTGCATAGCTATAAAATAAAACTAAGGTGATGTTGAATTTCAGTAATGATGACTAGCAGTTCTTTTTATTGTGAGGACAAAAAAATATTTGCATGCTCCATGGACAGCTCATAATTATTTTTATTTGTTGAAATACACAGTGTATTTCTATTACTACGCTCACAGTTCTAAGTTTTTATGTTCCCTAAATTTATCAGGTCTTACATTAGAACTGGTTCTGTGTGACGTTGAACTGATTTTATGTAGCTGTCTTTATCTAGAACTGGATTCCATATGTGATGTTTTTTGATTGTATGATATTTCAGTTGTGACTCTAACAGGAGACTCTGACTTGTAGATCTTAAAAGGAACATACTGCAACCAGTTAGTGGTTTTATTTATATTCAGTCTTAATTAGAGCGGACTATTAGACTTTTCTCTGATGGCTAAAACTTGAAGTATATAGTTAAAGCAGTGTTTCTCAACCTGTTCAGTTGAAGCTAGAGGTGATACCTAGTTTCAAGTAGTTTCCTACGTCCCACAGTATATTTTCCAAAGATGTGAAAGTTGATGTGTGGGTAGTTGTGAGGGTTGGGGCATAATGTGCATGTAGATGGTTTTCTTTTGTGACCGTTGTGAAGATGTTGTGTACAAAGTGAAAAGAGTGGGCCGAAATCTCATCTAGTCTTAATGTTCAGAAAATAACAAGAGAGGATAAGCTTCTAGCATTATGTTTGAACCCTAGAAATAAAAGGTGAGACACTTCATTTCCAGATCAATGCCATAATGTAAAAAACAAGGAATCTTGCACATGAGATATCAAGATGGTAGAATTTTACATAGACTTGCAAAAATCAAATTGCTGAGAGTGGAAAGATTAATTAGAAAAATTGAGCTGAATTTGGCAATTTCAGAGAGTTCCCAGAATGCATGTGACTTGAATCTTCCTTCTCACTTGATCCTTAAAATGCTGTTGAATCCACTTTTGTCACTGATAAAACACAACTGTTTTCTAAGTGGCTTCTTAGTAGAAAAGGCTCGATGGTTTCAGACTTACAGTTTATTAATATACATAGGAATTTAAATATTACTATTTACATCATGTGTTTAATCTGTTCTTTTTTACAATGACACCTTAAGTATTGGCTTCTCTGGTTTTTAGCTGGCACTTACTTTGATTTTCATGTGCTATTTTGAAAGAACGTCCAGTACTGCACTTTGCTTAAGCTTTTTTTAAAATTTTTAATGTTTTCCCCGAAGAAGTATCATAGTGAGCCCCACTATAGGTGTATGTGCAAGAAAACTAAAGGACTATATTATTTTAAAATCATTGCCTGTAGGGGAGCTGAGGTTCATGAAGAAGTGGGAAGTAGATTTACCATTGTCTGTGTGTCCCCATGAAATCTTAACTGTTCATAACTACAGGGTGGAACCAAATGAATAACCATCCAGCAAATCCCATCAGTTGTGAAGTTTGAATATCAAAATTGCATTATTTCAGAAAACGTCTGAAAATAATGTAGTCTTTAATTTACTGCTTCAAAGAAAAAGAAAATGAAAAAGTAAAACAAAACAGTCAAATGCTCTCTCCTATAGGACAGGGTAAGAAGCTTCCAGTTCAAACTTTCCTGCTGTGATCCAAGTTCTGCTTGTATGTAATCAGATCTTCCTCCATGACAAAAAACGTACTCCTCAATTTTATGGTCAGAAAGCTGAATATCAGACCTGGAACAGAGGATATTCTTCTCTGTTGATTTGTGCATGCTGGGATGCTCTGCTAAAACTATTGAGCTTGTGCAGGTGACTTCGAGCCTTGTGACAGCATTAAAAGTTGCACTTACAGAAAATTATCCCCTGAACTTTGGAACAGGTGATATGAGAGAAAAAATGTCAGGAAAGACTTTGAAAATTCAAGAGTAGTATCAATATTAGTAGCCTTTGAACACTAATCTATTTTATTGAAATACAGCTCCACACACCATAGAAGAGTTTAACTATACTTCTCCAAATTCTTTATCCTAAGTTGGTGATGGATGCACTGATGGAACAGATAGGACAAAAGATTTGGTTATCTTTTCTGAGTCAGTTATCAGGGAAATGTCAGTGGTGGAGTCAGTCTTCCATCTGGAAATACATGATGTATTGTTCCAGCAACCACCCCATTAACTCAGTGGGACCACATCTGAGCTGGACACCCCGTGTTTCAGTCACTGTCTTGGGCAAGGTAAACAACAACAGATGATTCAGCCTTCACCTGAGCTGTGTGCTGAAGTACGGGAGTTACTGTCTCACACAAGACTTCTCTTGGCACAGCATGTCACCGAATGTGACTTTTTTATTATATATAGAAAGAGACTACCCCTGTGAATTTTTCTCACATTATGTACCTGATTTACATACCAGTACAGATGTGAACTCTGAAATACCAATGTCACAACGATTTTTTACAAATACAGCTTTTATCCCTTGTTCCAGTGTCCAGTTTCATACTTGTATCAGGATCCACCTTCACAAAAATACAAGAGAAAAGCTGTGTTTCTCTTCTTACTGCAAGAATTTTATTTTTATTACTGTATTAAGAGTTATTACTCTTTGTCACATCTGTATACATTTACACTTGTGTGCAGACCAAGTATGTTGTTTGTTAGAAAGCTGAATGTTTGTAAATTGGGCCCAAGGGGGCAGGATGCTCTGACTTCCATATTCTTTGTCCAAAGCAGAGAATGCCCCATGCAGACACACACTCCTATTTTTAAGATCCTGTAGATATAAATGGAATAATGAGACAAGGGGATAATAAAATTCTTTGGAAAAGAAATAAAAATATTATACCCTTGAAATGGGAATGCGTAATAACAGTTTGTGAATCGAGGGGATAATAGAATTCTCTGGAAAAGAAATACAAATATATCCTTGAGATGGGAATGCAGAGTAACAGTTTGTGAATCAAAGTCCTGTGAACTTTAATAAGTAACATTCCTGTTATTCTCGGGAAACAGCAATTGACAAAACAACTCATAGCAGTTAATATTTTTTATATTGACATTTTCTTTTAAAATAAAATGTTCCATATTTTTAAATCAGGTCAGCAGTGCTAAACTGCAGTGGTGAAAGACCACTGAACAAGTTTAACTTTGTTTTTACCTTACACTTTGATTATTCACTTTTTCATCTGTGAAATCATGTTGGTACTTCCTGGTTCACTGAAGACATAGCTCAGGATATGGCTTTACTCTGGTGTTCTTGTTGTGACCCATGTAATCTATAGTATTTCTGATTTTGCAGAGATATTCACTGAACCAGGAACATGGAAGAATATGCGGAGAGTAGGGGAAAAAGCTTTTATTAGAAAGTTGGATTGATTTAAAAAATAAATACTTATGCTGACTTCCAACCACAACATAGTTACTGAAATACTTATGATTGATGTCTCTTTCACAGCATTTTAAACTTTGCTCTCTTTTTTTTGGTGAGATTTATTAATTGTATCAATGAACTATTTCATTATCTTTAAAACAATACTCTTGTTAGTGTCATGCTGTTGTTCTAAGAGTCAGCTCTGTACCTAGAATCCTTGCTTGCACAAATACATTATGTTCTTCCCAAATATAATTGTTACCTCCGAATCTTTCAGCCATGAGCCCTGCATACTAATCTGTTATGTTTGTTTTGTCAATCTACACATATAAATATGCATGTATAGAAGAGCTGTAGTGGGTGATTAGAAAGTTGGCTTAGCAAGAAAATGATTTTATTTACAATTGTATTAATGATTTCTTTGTCCTCTAGTTAAGTACTTGGATATTTATTAGGAGACTTTGTTTTCTGCTGGACACAAGATGACTGTTCTTTGGCCTCTCCAATGACATTGCTATTTTTAAAGAGATGAGAAATCAGTAAAATGGGGGAAAGGAATGCAAATATTGTGTTCTAAATAAATTACAGTCCAGTCAACTGAAAAGATGGCTAGAGAGTTTTGAGTCTTGGTGAAAGCCTAATGAAGGATTTGAATTCCAGGTTTTATGTATCCCCAAATCTTTATCAGGAAAACAAGTTTAAAAACAGGGCTTAGATTAAAAAATATGTAATAATTACAGGTTGAGAAAGTAGCTGTTTGTCAAGACGTGGCAGCATTAGCTTGGTTTGAATGGATGCAACTGCTGCTTGCTGTTTAAGAACAATTAAAAACTAAGCTTTGCAGTCTCTGAACACTTTGTTCACCCCATTATCAGTGGTAATGGCAGAGGCAGGTGCTCCTGTCAACCTCAAGGTGCTTTTCTTGAGGTTCTAGGAGAGATATGGTGGTATTGGAATCTCTTTCTTGCCTACAAAACTTCATCAGAGTAATGGGGCAGGGGGTGTCTCTCAGGGTAACTTGCTTAATGGCAAAACTGTAGTGTTTTATAATAACTTAATGGTTTATGTGGTCTGCTTAGAAGTTAGGTTAGAAGGAAATGAAACAAAAAATAGGCAGCACTCTGGTGTAGTGCTTGATAAACTGAAGTCCTAAATTTTCTAAGAAGGAAAAGTGCTTTTTCATGAAAGCACAGAAAATCCAGGTCTGAGATTATTACCCAGCAGTCTAGATTTCTAATATTTCTTCCTATTTTGTGTTTGGGGGTTTTTTTTAAGTTTTAATTCATTTGCACATGTATTCCAAACTCTGTAAATGCTGGGTTTCAATCTTACTTTAATCTGAATGTGATACTTGATAATGGAGTAGGTAGAGCAAATGTACTCATACTTAAGTTTCATTCATTTCATTTCATTTATTGAAATTTAAGATCATCAGCATCTTACATATCAGTCTCTTCTAAAAATATTAAATAATCTCTACTGTAGTGTCATCAAAGCATACTTAATAAAGACTTAGCTTTAGTCAATATGATACAATGATCCTTGTTTGCAAATGTATTTTGTATCTCTTGTATGTGAAAATGAGTGTGTAAAAACATTTTAGCTTGCTTGAAATCAGTTAAAAAATATCAACTTTATACTGCATCCAGTACTAATTTTATACTGTGCCACACCTAGATTATGTATTTCAGATTTGAGTCTCAAACTTGCCAAAACATGTTTTTGACCATTGGTGAAATCTGCCTTGTTTTCTGAGACTGTTTTTCAGACCTAAGCAAAGTGTTGTTGTGCTGAAAGTGTCAACACAACCTTTTCCCCTGTCAAACTAAATTAATTTTTATCATCTGAAATTTCATTATTCTTGAAAGTTTTGAATCTAACATGTATTTTCATGGAAAAGAATGTTACGCTTTCTTTTTAACCATTTGTAGTTTCTTATGCTTTTCCTAACAGCATTCTTTACCTAACCCTTAACAGTCAATCATACTGTGAAAGTAGTGGTAAATTACCATGACCATAACCAAAGAAAGGAATATAGGCAAAACAGATTTGTATGTAAAAGGCAAACAAGAAAACTCGGAGCAATGACAATGAAAAGAACCCCTGGGATGTCACACTGTTTGTGTAACATCCGTCGTTTTCAGGTTCAGCTGTCGATGCCCAGTGGTGTACGTGGAGGTCTTGCTGATAGTTTTAATGCTCAGTAGATCCTTGTTTTATTTTGTTTAATGAAGAAAACCCTGTATGTTGTCCTAGAAGTTTGCTTCTTAGATTTTACAAAGTTGTTCCCAGCCTACAATTTTCATGTGGCTTTTAAAATTGGGACAATGCTGAGCTCAAACATGCTTTGCCTAGAGTGTTTGCCAGGCGAGTGTTTTGCTGCATTACCTTGGGAGAGGGACTGTGTATGGAATGCTTTGATACCATGAGCAGTGCACTCAAGGTAACTGCCTTTGTTTTCATTAAAGATCCTATTTAAAGAATCAACACTCCTTGATCAGACCTGGTGGGTTTCCTGGAAGACAGGAGAAAGAATTTCCTGGAGTAATTAAATATTCTCCCTAGAGTGAAGCAGATTTCTCGGTCTCATTTGCCACTCCACATTCCTTAGCCTGCTTTCCCCTAGTGTGTTTTGTTATTTAAGAAAAACAAGCAAAAAAATATGTAGGAAAAGATTGGGAGAACTTGTAGCTGCTTGTATCAAAGCTGACTAGTGAAACCGCTACACAATAAGGGTACAAGTTGCTTGTGCTTTATTTTCATGTTATTGCACACTGCCATTTGATGGGAAAAAGCCAAACATTGCTAACTCTTGTGAAGGAAGATGCCTGTTAATACTAATGAAGTGAACAGTGTTGTGTATTCTCTGGTATAATTCACATTTCAGCTTCAACACTAAATTCTTCTCTAATCAGTTGTTAATAAGTATGTTACAGGTATGTATCATGCAGAATTACATGAATTAAATTTGACCCTAAGATAACTTAAATTTTTGAATACATGTTATTCTCATGCATTTCTCTTCTGGATACCTTTCTTTTTTCAGAAAGGATCCTGAAATATAAATTTTGCACTCAACTTCAGTGAAGCTGACTGACTTGGTAGGGTTGAGAGGTACCACAGTCAAGTAGGTGTCTGTTGACAGGCCCACTTAGTATAAGCTGGCTGCAGATGCTAAGATCAAGGTCTCCTCACTCCACTCTGTTCTCATCCATATTCTGCCACCTTCCCCAGCAACCTCCATCACATCATGTAAGTTTATCCTTTGTTTATTTTAAGGGATCCCTTCCCAATTTGTTGGAGTTTTCTTTTCCTTCAGTTAGTCATACCACAAAAACAATTATTGAAGAGTTGTGAGAGCTGAGAGGTCAGAAACCTCCAGCAAAAGGTAGAAGCAATCAGCTGGGACTGGGAACTTCCCTCCTGAAGCAGATTTGGCCTCACCGTATTGTTGGGAGGCATGTACAATATCAATCGTGTGTGAGGCATCTCATTTCTCAAAGGAACATCCAGTAGGTTTAATGGTTTGTGTTCTCCTTCTTCCCTCACTTTTATCCCCACACCAGTTGCTGTATATTTTTACAGTACAAACTTCACAGCCTTACTTCACAGAAGTTCAGCTCCCTTGTCTTATTTCCTACTGTCCCGTGGGTCAGAAGCTGCTTGTCCTCCCCAAAGCATGCCAACACTCTTCTGCACAGACTTCTCCTTCCTTTCTACCAAAATCTAAGTTTCTTTTCTTCTCATTTTTGTTAATCACACTAAACCAGACTGTCAATGCCACATCCTTGATCCATGCATCATCCCATTGCACACTCTCTTCCCAGTCTCGTGCCCCTTCCATCTTGAGTCTTCTGTAGAAGGACAGGTCCTTCTACTGCCCAGGACAAGTCTGGAGTCACTTACCACTTCAAGCATTACTGTTTGGGGCAGGGAATTGCACTTGTGTGCCAAATACAGAAATACCTCCTCTCAAAAGTGTACTTTAATCAGAGGCTGCAAAGCAATTCTTTTTTTGATAACGAAGAAAAGGTAATAACTGATTTTCCATACTCTGCATCTTTAAGGAAAAGGAACTGTAATGTACAACTTGGTAGGACTCCAGGCACAAGAGGAAATGGGTTATAGCAGTTGTGACTGTGCAGAGCAGATGTTTTGGTTGGCCTGGCTATCAACCATCTGACTCATAATAAATTGTCAGTTCCAGTAAATTCCCAGTTTTCAATTACAGTAGGTAGGATATGAGAAAACAATGCCGTTTGGATAGTGTATTTAAAGTGGTTTTGATGATAATTTTCATAAACAACTCATTCTAACTTTGTAAAAAGATTAAGGATCTTGGAAAGGGAGCAGCTGTAAACATTGAAACATGAATTTGAATGTAAATTGAGATTAATACAAATGAAAACTAACAAAGGGCTGTTAAGACAGTGCTGATACAATTGGAAATAGAATTATAAGTTTTTCTTTGGAGTTTTGTGATACTCAAAGTCTTTTCATGAGGTATGTGGGAGAAAAATTTCTAAATGCTTTCAAACTTCCATTTTCATCTGTTCTGTTCATCATTTATATTTTCACCTGGTCTCTTGTTCTTGAGTTTTGAAAATGCATACTTGATGAACCTTTCATCTGCACTGGCTAAGTAGAAAAAGGGTAAATTAGAATCAAATACCGTGAGTTTTCTGTTTATGAAAAGTTTTATTTATTTTTGGAAATTATTGTTGCTAGGTTTCTATAATAGAAAAAAAAGCATATGGGTTGAAAATGTCTAGATTTTTTTGTTGTTCTTTTCTCACCACATTGCTTTGGAGGTTTAGAAAAGGATGAGGCCCCACTGTGCAAAGTATTCTGTAAACACAGGAAACCCCTTGCAGTTCTTGAGAAAGAATACTATTTATTTTCGGTGTTAAGAGGTATATCCATTTTTTTCATATTTTATTTGAATGGACATTTTCAGGAATGAGAAAAATATTTTTTTAAAAAAAGAAGTAGACAGTAGCAAGATGGCAGAAAGGCACCATGAAAGTCTGTGTTGGGTCTTTTACATTGCAGTTTTCTAGAAGTTGGGTTTTTTTACTATCAGGCATGAGATTGTTGTGGAAAAATTAATAGGTGTACATTATTACATGTTTAACTAATGATCTCAGGCGTTTTTACATTCAGTTTTTAAACCTCAAAATTCCTGTGGCTCAGGATGTGTTCTCTGTTCAGTTAGAAGTTCATTTTAATAATACCTTCTGTAGTCTTGTGTAGAAAAAGTTCTGTGAGTATAAAATGGCACTTTTATTATGTCAGTTCTAACCTTGAAATTTAATATTTATAGAAAATTGTCATTCTGCATTCTTACAAAATCAGTTTTTCTTGAATATAAAATTAATTTGTTTAATAAAAGCATCTATCATGTTGTAACTTAAACACAAATTATAAGAAGAAAAAGCATGGCTACTTAAACACTAAAAAATGAGATGTGACTTTAGTCCAACAGCCTCTTTTTTTTTTTTTTTCCTAATAGGGTATAATATTGCCAAAGCAATTGGATGTCACTCTATCTTTTTAAGCCAACTGAAAAACAAGAATAGAGGTGGCTTTTACCTTCCTACTCTATTTAGATCTGATCTATTCTTTGATATAAATACATGTGCGAAATGGGAAAAGGGAAGATGCTGTCTGTGCAGGGTTTGATAAGAAGCATTAAAACAACATTTGCCTTTGGACCCTGTGCTGTAATGAAAAGATCTCAGCTCCTGTTCCGGGCAAATGTCATGGCCCGGTATTAGAATGTTCCATCTTCTCATGTAATCACTTATAGGTTTCTATAGATGACCAGGACAGAGATCACTGAAGGAGTTAAGTTGTAACTGGCACAGACAACATCAAAAAGGTTTATTAGTTGAAAAGTTTTCCACAGTTTATCTTTAAGACATGTGGTTTTGGTTTGGTTTTATAAACGGCAGTTGTAACAGATACACTAGTGTCGAATGCAGTTCTACCAAGCAGCTTCTTCCATAAATAAAAGTAACAAAGCGTGAAAGAAATAAATGGTACGGTGTCAGATAGAAGGGAGTTTGTTGTAAGTCTGTGGCCACCTGAACAATAAAGTTGAGCAGCTTCATGGTGTTACTGCACTGCATCTTTTAAAACCTACAGGAATGCTGTTTGGGGGTTTTGGGTCTTTTTTAAGTAACAATTTTCATTTCTCAGGGCTGAAAATATGCATCCATTTGAAAAGTGGTAGTTATAGAAGAATGCCCGTTTCTTTACGTGGATTTGCACTGAGCAGTAGCTGTATGAACATAACACGATTCTCTGCTGGCAACAGGAGTTGCAGTCATGTTTGTTATGCATGCTTTTGTAAATGGAAAAATATCATGTCTCAATTTATTGCTCTTACTACACATTTTGTTTTACTGCAGCCTAACGTGCAAAGATACAGAGATTATTTATGTGGTTGTGTGGGGTTTCTTCCCCTGGCATGAGTCTTCATATGAAATTCACTAGTGAGCGTAGAAAATATAATGTAATATTACTGTATGTGTTAATGGATGCTGTAATGGCATTCACCTAGTCTGTTTTGAAGCTGGGCTTTTCTCTTTCCTTGTTTTGACTTTCTTCAATCAGTAAGCATCTGATAGTATTCCAGAAACTGGTCTTACACATGGTGTCAAGCTGTGCGTGCACATCTACTTAAGCACTAATCATAAATGCAAGACTAAATAAGGGATTTACTGCCCATGGCAGAGCTGGATGCAGCACTACAGGTGGGGTCTCAGCAGAGCAGAGTAGGAGGGCAGAATCCCCTCCCTCATCTAGCTGGCAACACTGCTTTAGATCCAGCCCAGGATACACTTGGCTTTCTGAGCTGCAAGTGCACATCACGGGGTTACATTGAGCTTCTCATCAACCTAACCATTTTATGTACCTGTCATCTCTTGAAGAATGCCCATTAAAATAAAATCTTTTAAATTGTTATTAGCATTAAAAGCATTGCTGTTTAATCTCTCAATAGTTCTTTTCATTTGATTGACAATTAGCAAATTAATAGGAAAAAGTCAGTTAATGCTATACTCAGCTTCAGGATTGAAAGATGTTCTGTATTTAATTTTTTCCTTAGTGATGGTAATACATGAAATACTGGGGAAAAGGTCGGGGTGGATTGTACTCTTGGGTATATTTTGTTGTTATTTGTCTTGTTGATAAAAGTTTTGTAATCGGTTCTGTTTTCTGTAGTGCAGATGATTGTACCGCTTAAAAACATAACACTTAAGGGAACATTTTGGGTCACGAGATCCTGTCCATTGCTGTTACAGGCAATCACGTCACGTAATGCCATCCATAAACTGATCATACCACAACAGGACAGCAGCTATTGTTTGTGCTCACCAGTCACAGGGAGCCTTGTCCTGCAACTTAGGGTTAAAACCATGCTCTGATTTCCAGCCATAGTGTGCTCGTGACCATTTTACTGGCAGTTCTCAGAGTACAGTTTTCTTTCAGCTGTCAGAAGTGAGCTGCGCACCAAGGCAGAATTTAAGAAAACACTGTCAGTTCTGTCTCATTTTTCATCTAAGACAATTAGGCTTTTTTAAGACCCATTCTTCCCTGCAGCTTATCACTAAGTTTCTTGGCATGTAGTGTTCTGCACGTAATAAGTGGTATGCAGCTCGTCTCTCTGGACATTAACAGCTACGGTCCTGCCAGAGCTTCAAATGGCACGAGATCACCTTCCTGAAACCACTCAGCACTCACTTAATTTTTTTTCTCCCCAGTTAGGGCAGGGCCTCCTAGGAATATTTAAATGGTTTGCCTGTTCCTTCCTCACAGCTGGCTGTAGGACAGAGCATACCAGGGCACTCTGCACCATGTTGATCCTGCTTTGAGCACATATCTTATTTCCTCTCCTATTTTTCCAAAACTGATAAAAACAAAGGCATCTTGGCAAGTTGCTGTGTACATATGAACAAACATGTTAAAAGATTTATTTGTGAGCAGAAAGTGGCACTGTATTATTTGCTGTCAGTGAATGTGACTGTGCTGCTAACTCATTACTTTCTAACTAGAGGTCAAGAGCTTAAATGAAGTTGTGTGTGGCAGAAATACACTTGTTCTTACTGTACGTGATTTATGAATTGGAGGGATATCAGGTCCTAACCAGAAACAATTTGCTCTAGCTGATCCCAAAGCTGTAACTGATTGTTCTGGTTTAAAGAAAGCCTCAACTTTGAATACATTAAGATTGACTTGTATTAAGCATGCTCTTTTTTTTTTTTTTCCTTACAGTACTTTTCTGGAATCTGCATGCTTTGCTACAAGTAATGCATAGGTTTAATTTGTGGGAAACTTGGGGACAGTGACTTCTAGATAAAAATTTCTAATTGCAAAAATGTTTTTCATCCACAAGAAGAGTTGAATACAATACACCAGAAAGTTTGGACCGTGAACTACTTTGAAAAATAACAAATACAAAATATGTGGTCATAACTCAGTGATATTCCAACATTTTAAAAAATTCTTTGGCATTTGTATCTGATGTCAAACCAGGAATTCCTAAAAACAAAATCTGTATCTTTACTGAAATTTATAGTTCACCTAATTGAAGAAGAGCTACAGTACTGTATACTTCAGTAATTTTATTTTGATACATTAAAGGAAATTAAGCAGAGCAAAATATCTTATAAGTGCAAATGCAGTAAGAAAGAATAAATTTGCAACCTGTTTTGCAATGGTTACGTTTAGATTCCTTACTTAAGCATCTCCTAAATAAATTCATATTTGACTTACTAGTTCTTATCTGTAAGTTTCTAAATATTCAGTTTGTTATTTACCATGTTATATTACTTTTATATGTACAGGATGTGAATGAAGACCCTGGAGAAGATGTTGCACTTCTCTCCGTTAGTTTTGAGGACGCAGAAGCTACTCAGGTTTTCCCTAAGCTGTACCTCTCCCCACGTATTGAACAGTGAGTGAGACAGGTTTTTTCTGGAATGTTTATTCTAATTCATCTCAGAACTTTTCAATTTTTTTCCTGATATATGTGGTAACGTACAAGATGATAACATACTATTGCTTTAAACTGCTTATAGTGGTTACTGTGAGAGTGTGTGTGTGTGTGTGGTGGAGAAATGACAGCTCTTCTCTCAGTTCTGTTTGTATGTGGTATTCTTGTAGTATCACAGTCTCTGAAGACTATGCTGTCCTTTTCTGTGGCGGCATATTTTGAATGTCTCCTGTGGTACAACATAGTGATAGACTTTGTGCAGGGAATCTTGAATTTTATTTTGCTTTTGGGAAGGTAGTTCTCTATATATAAACACAATACATTTGAATAAACTATTGTTGTAGAAGCTAAAGGGCTTGGTTAACTCTACTTTTGGAATTTGCAGCTTTAGTAAATTACCTTTTTCAGGAGAATATATGAATATTTCATTTTAAGGGCATTGAACCTTACTGCTCTGTTTATCAGTTGGCAAATAGGTTTGCTGAGAAAGAGATTTTTACTCCTAAAATGGAAGACTGAGGACTAAAAATCGTTCTGTTTTCATTAAATTTCTTTTCTTCCTTTTGTAGAATTGAGAATGTTTTAATGCTTCTCCTTGTCTTCAGTATCTCAGTCTTGTAATGCTTAAAAAAACCAGCTATGTTAGACATTCCAGGTATACTACATTGAAGCTGGTCTAGCATTGTTTGAGTGATGTGTTGTTTTTTTGCTAGTACTGCAGTTGACTTTCCTCTGAACTGATGATGACTCTTCTGTGTAGAGAAGAAAAGATGGGGAATACTGACTACCACAGTTTTATAATAACTTGGGGATAAAGTTTGTGTGAGTGAAGAAACATGGTATCTTGACATTTTGCTTGACAGAGTGTTGATCTGGATAAACTCTTGGATGCAGTTTAGAAAATAAAAACCAAAATTTGATTTAGATAAAGACAAGACTTCCGAGATACTTTAGGAAAACATAGGTTACATGTGCATGTGCAAACACACAGATAATATATTTAGTAGCTTTCACATTTTCATATTTTTCATCAATTCACTACTTTTTGTCAGCATCAGTTGAGGGAATAATTGTAGTCAAACATGTAATTATCCTTCCTTGTTCCAAAGGATTCTTTTTCTGAACTCTTAAAAGCAAATGGGCTACCATTAGTTTCCATTGTATTTTCAGCTGTAGTCACATGTTGATGGTTAAGTGTATTTCAGGCCACCCAGGTATATCTGTCTAAATCATCCATGAGCTAATGAATACATTGCATATTTTCCCACTTTCAACACTATCTTTAGAAAGAAGTTAACCTCTTGGTACCAAGCAGAATAGTGATACAAAGGAACTCTTTGTCTTCCTAAAAGCATTGCATTTTCTCTCAATGCCCTAAAGAGCATCTGATTTTAGATGTGTGATGTAGAGCAATACAGCAGAAAGATACTTCAGTGGTGTTGGTTTGCATCTGACATTCTGATGAATTTATGGCTTTGTCATTTATAGCTGATGCAGTCATGTTAAAATCATGCCAGTAAACCCTGGAGTTCTGTGCCACACCTTGTCACATTATCTGTGTATTGAAGTTGAGATATTTCACTCATCTAAGTCAATCTGTCTTTCTGCATTTGTAACATTTTCATCACAGTATCTAGGTACTGATAGTGCATAATTACCGAGGTTGCTTGTGAGCTGTTGCACCTCCCTTTATGCTACTGCCTACTTTTTGTGTGCCAAGGAGAAATGTATGGGTATGTTTCCAGGGTTTGTATAATTGTGCTTTAATAGAAAAGATATAGTTCTCTCTTGTTCTTTCCCAAAACGAATCTCTGCTGTGTTTAGCAGGGGCCGACAGTCTAGATATTAAACTTCCCAGTGTTTGGGAACTGAAGAAACAATGTGTACTTCTTTATACTTTTTGCCAAAAGTACAAAAAGCCTCAAGAAGCCCTCAGGATTAGTTTAATGACTTGAGGCCATGGCATGTTACTTTTGAATTGTGCTCTGCTTATAAAACTTCTTTCCTGCTGCTCACAGTAATTGGATCTACAAAAGCCATGTAAGCAAATTACCAGTGTATTTTTCCTATGCAGCAGATTTTGAGGTGTACCAAGTAGTAGTTGATAGTTCCCAACATAACATTCCCAAGTACTCAACAAAACGTGAAAAATGCCAAATTCCCACAATTATTTTGCTAATACTAAAATATGTTCACTTTAGAAAGAATGAGCAAACAGGAATAGCGTTTTCCTGACATATGAAATAACATTTCAGGGTTGTAGAGCAATAAGAGGAAGAGGGCCTGTTTGTGTAAAGTGAGTTATCTCCTGCTTTCCCAAGAGGTTTCATTGCTCTTGTGCTCTGCCATATAAACACGCATTCCCGCATTGCCCTTTCTAAAAATGATACATACCCACAGATCTTGTCAGCAAATTTGAGTCCTAGCAATGTGAATATAGGTTTTTTGCTTTGAAGGGTTTTTGTAAAACACATTTGCTCTATTTTTTTAAATGGATAGTAAGCATAATACTACTAAGACTTAGACGGCACTTTGTCATAGGCTCTGGAAGAGAGATTTCCAAAATCAGGGGAATGTCCCCCTTTAATGGTTTGGGGTGAAGATGTTAGTACATCGGTCGGCTTGAAAAAGTCCACATATTGAAGCAGCAGGTAGAAATGCAGTAGAGAAGAGCTGTGGATCGTTCAAGTCGATAGTGGTGCTTTATTGACTTGTGTGTTGTGATGTCTGGCTGCAAGAGTGTGAAGTACAGTTCTTGCAGTCAAACAACCAATCCCACATTTAATGATGGGAAGCATTTGTATTAATTTATTAAAATCTCATGAATAACTATTCATAACTATACCTGGTTTAATTCTTTCATTAAAACTTGCTAATTTGAAAAGTTCATTTTGACACTATTTGTTCAAAACACATTAACAGCAACTTTTAATGATTCCTTATTTTGAAATCAGTCACTTAAAACATCTTACATTCTATAGTTTTTAGAATACTTCTGACTTTTTGTTGCATTACATCAAAAAACAGATGCCAATAACAGTTACTTTCAATTATTTCAAAACTAGATCAAGTTCAAATGAAACATGGAATATTTATGAGATGTATTTAATTTATGAAAACTACCATCTTTACTGTAGTATGATAGAAAACAGTTTCTGCACACTTCTGGAGGAAGTGGTAAGCGCAGAAACCACACAGACTGACCACACAACTTGAGAGGTTGGTGCTTGTCAGCATCCGTGAGTGTGTCCCCAACTCATCCTTCACTTCCTCCCACCTCAGGGTAGGGGACTTGTTGCAGGATGCTCTCCATCCTCTGCTGATAGCTGCTGTGCTTTGGGAAGAGGGTCATACAGCTGAGCTAGGTAGGCACAGCTGTGCTCCGGGGCACGATAAGGACCTGCTGGGATATTTACCCTTTATGTCTCTGTTGCATTTCCATGAGTTATTTGTAGTGTCTCTAACCTGTTGGTAGAAAACATCTTGCTTGTTCAAAATTGCCTTTCTAGTTGAAGTATACTAGATACTCGTATGGGACAGAAATTTGTAACGAAACTGCCCATCATATCTTTGTTTCCCATTTATTAAAAGTTCTTAGACTCTAAATCCAAAGAATCAGTGCAGGATTGAACAGCTGATTTCTGTATTAATGCTTAAAATGTGTGTCAGCATACTACACATGAATGTGGATCAGAAGGTTTTGGGGTTTTTCCTTAAAAGAAAAAATTCAATGTATGTATTTTTTTTTTCCTTCATGAGCCATCCATGCTAAAGAACATAAAAATGGGTTCATCTTGGTTCGCGTTTTAAGAAAAAACTATATTAGGGTAGAAACACTGTTGCTCAGTGAATGCTGCGTTCCCTGTGTTCACAGAAATAATCCTGCAATAAACACTGTTGTCTGGAGGGCTTTTCTCTGATAAATACACAGACGTGAATATGCTAAGAAAACCAGCTGTCAGTGGAAGTTGTTTTGCTTAAATGGATCAGGCTCCATGCTTTGGGGACTGAAATGGTCGTTTTTTACTGGTCTGGGAGCTGTGCCAGAGGGTTCTTCGTGACTGAGGGTGGTATGCAGAGTTCGGTGACTGCGTTTAACCTTCTCATACAGGCAGGGGAGAATAACAAGAACCTGATCTGAACTCTTAGGCTTTGAATGTTCCTGTGTGTTTTTCACTAATGGAAGAAAAAATTGAAGGGAAAATTAAACGTGTGTTTGCTTTAAGGTGTTTCCCATCTTTTACCTGTGCTTTCTGCTGGGAGTTGGAAAAGGAAAACCATAGAATATTACCCACTTACTGCCAAGTTCCACCTCTTGCTGTGTTTGAAATACAGGGGAGCTGTGAAGGGCTTCACCTTTGAAGTTGGCGTGCCATGCTGCCACCAGTAGAAGCCTGCTGTTTCAGAATGATTATGAATACACGGTCACTAAATGAATGGTTGTGCTTAGGCCTTTTTATATGTCTGCTTTGTAGAAGTCAGAAGATCTTCACTTTGGCATACTAAAATGTGCTTATGCATTTGAGTTGATGATTTCAGTAGAATTGTTAGTAGTCATCCAGCACAGTCCATGGCTTCTTCAAATCCCAGAGCATGTTTGCAGACATGAGAAGTGGGAGGAATGACCGTTGCTGTGCAGGGCTTCCTGTTCCATTAAGCCTTGTTTGGTCAGTGCCTGGCCAGTGCATCAGACATATCTGCTGCCTGCTGCGTGTGCAATGCCCCCCCTAAGTCTTCAGAAACCGTAGCCAGTCCCACAGCCTGATTGCCCATCTAGCTCTGCTTTGCGACTCTTCCTGTGTCCTGTAAATCACCTGTTTTGCTGCTACCAACTTTTGATCGCCTGTTGACAGCTTCAGAAGAGATCAGGATGGACTGGGACTGGCACTCAAAGCAGATTGACTTGTACTTCTGTTCCAGGTGTTCAACTGTACTGATTGTTCTTTTTTTTTTTCCCCCCTGCTGAAGCTGCTATAGAGCAATTAGTGAAAATAGTTGTAGGAGAGCTAAGATTATGTGTCCATCATCTAAATGGTGCTTTCATGCTGGATATGTTAATGCTGTCTTTAAATGGCTCAGTTAGTGAGATTTTAAAGTCAGTTAAGAGACTAAGCAATTAGACCTATTTGTCGAGGTATGAAATACTTGAGGCAGTTCAGTGGGACTGATTTTGTTGCTAGGTAATGAGGTACCAATTTCTCTGTATAGGAAATATATAGGGACAGTTTTTAGTCTGACATACCTTTTGTGGCAATTCAGAGCTCAGTGTTGCCTCAAGTCTCAAAACAAAACTTAGAGCTGAGTATTGGGAGGGTTTGTGTCTTCTGGAGGTTTTGTCAGGCTCTGAGTGTCAGCCTGTATGTATAGGGTTCTGTAATGTGATGGTGGAGGGAGGGAGTATTTTTACATGATATATCAAGCACTTTATCACCTAAAGTATTTTTTTTGTATGGTTGAAATACACATATAGAAAAATTAATTAGTAAGAAATTACAAAAGAAAATGAAAACATGATTCAACTCAGCCCTCTTCAACTCCCTCTGCATACTTCTGACTAGGGTAGAACGGTCTACAGAAATTTCACAAGTTTTAAACACATTTGATTCCTTTAGATCGAATCTCTCCATTAAGGTGTTGCATTTTTTCACTTGTGCACATATAATTTATTTCAGGCTACCCTAATTAAACATCCAATTCTGTGTCGTGTTGTCATGTGCTATCAGTATGCCACCTTTCATTGTAATAATCCATGTTTCAACACAGGCATTTCTAAGTATCGTTATAAAGCTGTGCTCTACTAAAATATCTTCCTCAGCAATTTTATCATGGTATCACTGCTTCTAGGCATGTTTATCCACCTGCAAAGAGTGATAATGAAGGAAAAAGGGAACAAAGTAATGTTTTCTTAAGACATCAGACATTATTATTCATAAAGGTGTTCCTGATTCTTTACTGTTGCCCATATGTTTGGCCTCGTATCTTTGTACAGTGAGATTGTCAAAAGCACTTTTAATTAGTCAAAACTAATCCTGGCAACAGTATTGAAAATTGCTGTCATCTTCATTATTAGCTAGGTCACTACTTAGTATTTTTGAAATCCTACTCTCTATCTGCAGTAGGGTTTATTTTTAAAATTATTTTCTTAGGTTGTGTTTACTTTAATACTAAAATTCATTTCAGTTTTACAAAAAATCTTACTTTTCTTTTGATACCGCCAGACATTTTTGTCTTTTGTACTGCCTCTGTTGTTCTTAGAGTTTAGAGGATTGGAGGGTGTTTTTATTGCCATTCAGACATTCCTTGTGCAGTACTGAAGTGCCTTTCTTGGATATTTTCCTAAGACATTAGAGCACACAAAGCAGGTTTCATCTTCATTTCCTGAAATGTTTTTCTGGGGGAAAGAAAGCCTGCTGAACAGAACCAGTCCATGTTGGTACTGAACTGTACTGGCTTTTTATCTTGGTACTGATTTTTTTCATACCAAGGAAATAATAGGAATATTGGGGGGGGTGGGTTATAGGACCTTTTGTTCTAAGGAACTCTGGGCCAATGGTAGGGACAGTTTGAGCTCCTTGAAATGTTTTCAGTGACATTAATTAGGCTGATGAAAGAAATTTGAAGCGGGTGTCACCTTTTTATTCTGTGGTATTTGGTATGGCAGTAATAGAGCAAGCAGGAGCGTCTGGTAATGGATTAAATATTAACCTAAGCAATTACTGACTAGGTGTTTCTTCAAAATGCAGTGGAAAAATCAGGTCCAAGTAAAATTTCTGTGGAGGGGAATTGGGAGTTTCTCTAGTGCCAATTTATTTGTCCTTTCATTGATAAGGTACTGGTGTTGAATTCTGCTTTAAAAGAAAGCAACAGTTAGATACAGAGTCGCTGGGAAATCACAATTGAAGCAGTAGTTTCTCTGTTGTTAAACAGACTTAATTCCAAAGACTGCCTCTTTGGAGTTAAATTGCTCTTGCAGAGGAAAAGTGCTTCAAAGTGACTGACAGCATCAAATTTTAAAATTACCTGACAAGCTTGAGGCTTCTGGTAATTTATCAGTAAATGTAATCATAGAATCATTTAGGTTGAAAAATACCTTTAAGATCATCATGTTGAAATGTAAACTTAATACTGCCACGTCCACCATGTCCCAAAGTACCACAACTACACGTCTTTTAAATACCTCCAGGAGTGGTGACTCCAGCACTTCCCTGGGCAGCCTGTTCCAATGCTTGTCAATCCTTTAGGTGAAGAAAATTTCCCTAATATCCAATCTAAACCTCCCCTGATGCAACTTGAGGCCATTTCCTCTTGTCCTATCACTTGTTATGTACGAGAAGAGGCCAACTCCCACTTGGCTGCGTCCTGCTTTCAGGTAGTTGGAGAGAGAGATAAGGTCCCTGCTGAGCCTCCATCTCTCTAAACTAAACAACTCCAGCTCCCTCAGCCTCTCCTCGTAGGACTTGTGCTCCAGACCCTTCCCCAGCTCCACTGCCCTTCTCTGGACATGCTCCAGCACCTCAACGTTCTTCTTGTAGTAAGTGACCCAAAACTGGACACAGCACTTGAAGTGTAGCCTGACCAGTGCCAAGTACGGAGAGACAATCACTGCCCTGGTCCTGCTGGCCACACTATTGCTGATACAGGCCAGGATGTCATTGGCCTTCCTGGCCACCTGGACACACACTGGCTCATGTTCAGCCACTATTGACCAGCATCTCCAGGTCCTTTTCCACTGGACAGCTTTTCAGATACAGTTCCCCAAGTCTGTAGTGTTGCAAGGGGTTGTTGTGACCCAATTGCAGGACCCAGCACTTCACCTTATTGAACGTCACACCATCGGCCCCAGCCCATCAATCCAGCCTGTCCAGATCCCCCTGCAGACCCTTCCTGCCCTCCAGCAGATCAGCACTCCCACCCAACTTGGTGTCATCTGAAAACTCACACAGGGGGCACTTGATCCCCTTGTCCAGATCATCAATAACATTTTTTAACAGGACTGGCCTCAACTCTGAGCCCTGGGGAACCCCACTAGTGACCAGCCGCCAGCTGGATTAACTCCATCCACCACCACACTCTGGGCCCAGCCATCCAGCCAGTTTTTTACCAGTGAAGAGTGCACCTGTCCAAGCCACAGGCTGCCAGCTTCTCCAGGAGAATTTGGTGGGAAATGGTGTCAAAGGCTTGTCAGTGACAACATCCACAACCTTTTCGTCATCCACCAAACAGGTCACCCTGTCACAGAAGGAGACCAAGTTGTTCAAGCAGGACCGCTTTCATAAACCCATGCTGGTTGTGCCTGATACCCTGATTGTCCTGCATGTGCCATGTGGTGACACTCAAGATAATCTGCTCCGTGACCTTCCCCAGCACAAGGCCTAACAGGCCTGTAGTTGCCCAGATCCTCCTTCTGATCCTTCTTATGGATCATTATTACATTTGCTGATGTCTGGTCAGCTGGGACCTCCTTGGTTAGCCAGGACCATTGGCAAAGGTTGGAAAGTGGCACAAGTAGGTCATGGAAGGCTTTTCTTTCAGATCAGAGCTGAGATTTAGTTGTTCTGCTGTATTCATTCTAACTGGGTATTAATTACCAAAACTGTCAAACAGTAGTTAAATGAGTTAATTAGAATCTTGGCAGCAAATGCAGTGGGTATGGAAAGGCACATTTATTCAACAGTTACGAAAATTCAGATTTCCTAGAGTACACTTTGAACCCACTTTTGTTGCTGCGTGGGTATTTTTCCCAGTTCTTGATGTAAATGCAAACCCACCACTACAGAATGTGGTATCTTAACAAAGTATGCTTTCTTGAAGTTGTTTTTTGCATATTTGGGATATGTGGTTTGCTTTCTGAATATGGTGATTAAATCATTTGTTTTCAGAGAACTTAATTCTGATTGTAATCTGCACATTAGTGTTCTGTCTTCAGACTTTTTCTATTTTGTTATTTAAAACAACAAAAATTCAGCTACTGTTTAATGCTTGCTTCCAGATGGCCACATTCAGTTGGTACAAATATCTGACCATTGGGAAGGGAAAAGTTAAGGATTTTCAGATATAACCCCTGACAAGTGTGGAACACAGAATTAAGTTGTATGTGGAAGACCTCAGTTTTGACTGTCTGTTGTCTTCTCCCTCTGCCTCCCATCCCCCGCATTGGGGAGAGCTGGTAGTACCCTCTAGGAACCACATTCCTGTTACTGGTGTTTCAGTAGGGAATGCGGTGGTACAGGGAACATGAATTGAGGAGTATGGCAGAGGAGCTGCCCTGTGGGGAATCTGATGGGCAGGAGAGAGAATGTAAGTGTAGGGGTCTCAGCCCCACTGTTTTTGTGATAAAGGATTGTAGTGCATTCTTTGACACTACCAGAAGGGCTGGTTCCCCTGCCAACTTGCCTCTTTTCCGTAAGCTTCTTGACCCCACAGTAGTACTAGGTACCACCTCTTAGTTTCCTTTGCTTTCTGCCTCCCATCTTCCCTGCAAATAATCAATGGCGTTTTAAACTTGATGCTTTCTTGAAAGGAACATTAATACCTCCTTAATTATCCTTTTTAGGAAGATGCCATTTTCCCAAAATAAATTGTGGCTGATTTTTCAAATGTGACTACAGAGTTTCTGGGGGTTTCCTTTTCTCTAATTATTGTCAAGAATGTGATTCATTGTATTGCTTATTTTATTTAAGGCATATGAGACAGTCACACTCTGTCCTGCTACTTAACTACTACAAGCTGCTTGGCTGATGTGAATGTTAGCTGAAACCCCAGCTCCTTTCAGCATTTGCACACTGGACCTACCTGAACGTATAAAACGTATAAAAGACATTATCAAGTGTGAGACTTTTTTGTTGAATAGTCTTTTCCTAGATAACAGATTCCCCTTCAAAAATATTGAGAACTTCTTTCCTAGGAGCTTTACTCTGAAGAGTCCTCTTAACAAATCACAGGGATTTGTTGAATTTTGAACCTGCCACAGGCATCCTCTAACTATACTAAACTTCAGCTATGTTTAAATGAAGGTGCAGATTATAGGCAACGAATCGTGTGGCCATTGTGTTAATGAATGGGACTCTTTTTATGTATAGTTTGGAAAAACATACTTATGTGTCAGCAAAGAATGTTACAGAATTTAAATGAGAGATCTCATGTGTGATATTTAATATGTGCATGCAGTACGTGTCAAACATCCCACAGAGCAAGACAAGTTAAATTTGGCAAGAACCAAAAATTTAGATGATGAAAGTGTAGATTCTTTTTAGTTGGATTTTAAAACTAAATTCTTTGAGCTGGTTTCTGGTCAGGGGCCACTCAAAATACATGGAGAGGAAACTTCAGCTGTTTAACAATTTTAGTGGACAAAACTCTGTTAGTACTGAAGCTGCAGACACCACAGTGCAGTGGAAAAACCTGTACAAATAGAGCGAAACAATTCTGCTTGCAGATATTTGCTGTTGAAGCCAATGAAAGGGCTGTGCTCTTCTGTGTGGTTTAGTGATGTCAAGCACTACTTGCTGGAGGCAGCTGCGCTACTGCAATGCTTCCCTGACCTTAAATAGCCTATATGCTGGGTAATGCAAGTGTTCAAATATAAATACAGGGCATGTAAGGACAGAGGGAGGCCAGAAAAGCCATCGAGGCCCCTTCCCTCCCCTGAATTAGTCAGTGTCTTCCTCAGTATTCTCTTCTGGTACTTGTCCAAGATATTTACAAAACCGTTTAGACTAATTGTTCCCTTGTGTTGCCTCAGTACTGTTTATTCCATATGTTAAGCACTGCGTGCGAAGCAGTTCTGCTCTTCAGTGTGGCTGCTGCTTGCTTTCCTTTCCTTTTCCTTTCTTTGAGATTGCCTTTGATATTAACCCAAACAGCTGTGCAACCTCTGTCTGTCCTGGGAGGTTGTGTGTGCTGCAGCAGCAGCAGCCCGCTGCTCTTCCCTAGACCTCTCCAGGCAGGCAGAACTTTCTGGGACATTCTGTGGAGGTAGTTCCTTCAGGTCATGCTTTTGGTCGACTTCCCAGATTTTTTTTCTTTTGCTCTGTAGTGGGAAGATGGTTAGATGGCATGTATGTGTAATTACGTAGTGATCCTCCTAATTTGTTCCAGAGCTCAAACACTGTGTTTCTGTTGTAGCTGTAGTGAATGTGCAGCTTGCTTTCTACCTCCTCAAATCCTGTTGTTATCAATTGGTACTCTTGTTTTTGTTCATCTACCTATCACTTGGGTTTCTCATACTGCCTTCCATTGTTTTTTTATTTCTTTACATTCCATCTCTATTTTCTGGTTTCTCTTTTGGTTGTTTGTTTTCAGCTCTGCACACATCTCCGAAAATTTGTTTGTTTTTCAAGAAGTGAGGCTCTGGTTTTTGCATGTCAGGTAGCAGTTTTTCCTGCAGTTGACATAGAAACTGCAAGGAGAGTTGAATGATGAATGCACATGCTGACAAAGCAAGTCTTGTTGAAAGTTTAGGCAACATTTGATGTACAGAAACATAAGAGCCCTTTTAATTGTCTGATACACAGAATCAATGCATGTCCAGAACAATAATTTAGTATTGTCTATGATTTCAGTGCCTTTGTTGTTCTTTATTTTAAAGCATTTTAACATTTGGTTTTTTTAAACACTGTTTATTTTACATTTCTTTTAACATAATTTCTCTTCACAATTAATTGTTTCCATTTATGAAAGGTGTGAAACCTTCAGGACTTTTATGCAACAGTGAAAGCAAAAACATTCCATTATATTGTATTTATCAAAGCCTGGATTGCATATAATTGAGCAAACTTTTTTTCCCCTCTGTCATAGTATTCTATTTAGACTACATGTCTCAGCATTAAAAAGATTGTGTTTCTCACTACTGTGAATTTCTTCACTTTCTTTTCATAGTATTGCATTAAAATTTTGGAGGTCACATCAATTCGTAAAATATATCAAATTCCTTAACCCAGGATAGCTGGAGTGGTTTTGTAGAAAATTCTTTTGCAGCAAGTGAGTGGTAGTTCTCACATCAGAGTCATAGAGCCCTGTGTTGGAGAGGAACTCTGAATTATCTAGGCCAGCTTCCTGCTTGGCATGGGACTACCACTAGCAGTAGCTCGGATTTTGTGTTGCAGAGTCTTTGTATCTTGAACACTTCTCAGTGGAGATCCTACAGAGTCCCTGAGGAGCCATTCTGCTGCTCTGCCACCCTCCTTAGGGGAGGACCTCTTCTGAAAGTCCAGTCTGAGAGTCCCAAGGCCTCAGTTGTCCCAGTCCTTGAGACATAAATGTCCTTCAGACTGAAGCTGTGCAGTTGGTTGTAGCAGTGTTATACAGTGTTGTTAGCAGTATGCCGTGTATTGTGGTAGTGAGGAAGAAAAGGCTTTTTTAGTTAGTCCCATCATGCTTCTCCAGCAGCATGGAACGGTGAGTTCTTAAGGACATATTGCTGTCTAGGATTTGTTCTGGCTCGAGGTCATGGTGAGCTGGTAGAAAGTTAAATTAAGTTCCTATCTCACTGCTGTCACGGTGAAGGGATAGCATGAGGAACAAAGGCACGAGTTTGCTGCGTTCTGACAAGTATCACTAATGCATAGTCATTTTGGACTAGCTGGTACATGACATCAATTAGAGCAGTGCATGGGACCAAATATTAAAGAATTTGGGTCAGTATTATGGATGGTGTTACGCCTTGCAGCAACACCAAAGCACATAATACTGGGAAATCTCTTTTTACTTTTTTTTTTTGGCTCTGTATATTGAAAGCTTCAAGTTGCCTTTTCAATACACAGATGCTAATTTGTATTTTCCTTTCTTAATTTCATATACTATAGCAGAATTTTAAAAAGTAAATAAATACCCTGAAATAGAACACTAGTCACTAGCAGTGAATGATCCTGGCAATACAACTGGCATTGCTGAGTACTTTCCACGTACAACTGAGTACACTTAAAATGTTAGAAAAAGGATAGAATTTATCCTGATTTTGTTTGTTATACTAATGTTACGAAAGTCTAGCATTCTATTTTTGTTCATCCACCAATCTGTTCAGCATATTTTGTTTAATAGTT
The DNA here is from genome assembly GCA_013400235.1 of Oriolus oriolus. Lineage (NCBI taxonomy): Eukaryota > Metazoa > Chordata > Aves > Passeriformes > Corvidae > Oriolus > Oriolus oriolus. The sequence goes on along the minus strand of VXBT01008725.1, from coordinate 181,667 downwards.
TAATGGTAGAGTCTATATGCAACCACCCATGTTACATCAGACTCTGCAACTGGAATGCTGTTTACTTTTCACCAAGGCAACTCCCTGTTTTTCTTAATTAATTTCTAACAAGGTCCAACAGCTGATTCCCTTTAAAGTCAAGAATGTAGGGGTGTAGAGGGTTTATAAGCACACTGTGTTAGCAGCCGTGTCTTTTGTACAAGCGACCTGTTAAAGGACATGGTTTGGGGTGGCTTTTTTCACTTTTATATGTGTGTATATCCTTTTATTCTTCCACAGTTATCTTGGACAGGTTATGTTTGAAGTGGACGTGCATAGCCCATTAATATGTGGTGCCATGAAGTTATTTTCTTAAGCCATGGAAAGAAACTGACAAGATTTGTGGGAAAGTCTTCTGCACCACTCTCTCACCATTCTTTTGGGGACTAATGGAGAACTCACGTTTCTGAGGTGATCAAATTGACAATAGTGGTTCATGTCTAAAATGCATTTTATTTTTTTATTTTTGACAACAACCCATCCCTCGAATGTCTCAATTACCACAGTACCAGAAAGGATTTTTTTTTGTTAAATGTTTAGGAGTTTTATCCAAGCTTCATTTAAAATTATCCAAGGAATACAGTATCCACAATTTCCTTAGTGCTCTTCCACTGATATAATGTTTTACTGTTTTTGCAACCAATTAATTTGTTTATCTTCTTGGTACCCTTCTGGGGTAAGATAGTACTAAATACTATCAGGATGTGTGTGTCTATCCATGTGTGTCAGAAAGACTTCACGTCTGGAAAACTAGAAGCAAGTAGAGTCTCCCTTTGATAATCTCAGTCTGTACCAGATAAATGTTGCAAGACTTAGAAATGTCTTCTTTCTTTTATAGTCAATTTTTTAAAATGCAAAATGTCTTCTCAGTTACCCTTCTCAATCACTGCCCTGCCTTAACTGTATAGGCTGTCTCAAGGCTATCCACACTTCGATGCACTGATACAGATTCCTCTGGCATCTCCACTGGTGTCATTTGTGCTGTGTCCTCTAAAGAAATGGAAATAACAAAATTCAGTATGTGCAGAAGTACATTTTTTTCCACCATGAAAAAGGTCTTTTTAATAATTTGGTATGTTTTTGAGCTTCAACCCCACCAGTATATCTCAGTAACCTAGTGATAAATAGATAATGCAGTTGGCAAGCTGATTAAAATTATATCTTCAGCCAAGAAGAAAAGACCTTTTAATTTAATTCAGTCCTTAAAACCTGTAAAAATACTGGGTTCTATTTTAAGAACAAGTAGTAGGTAAATAGTGTTCCACCCAAAATCTGCCAACTACTGATTGTGTTTGTGTTCTCTTTTTTTTTCATAAGTTCTTTTGTTGTAGGAGGACATCTTGGCAGAGCTTCAGATATGTGGTTAAGTGCTTGCTGAGCCACAAGCGAATAATACTGTACAGTTAAGCATTTCTTCCTGCATCACCAATTTCTATTCTCTTGGGCAACAGGAGTTCAAATCTGGGCAAAGATGACAGGCATAGACCTGTCTGATTGGATTAATAACATAGAAACTGTTGTTAGCCACCATAGTAATATTTTACAGTTGATCTTGTGGTAAGTTTCTCAACCCAGATTTTGATTTTATTATTCTAGCAAATAGATAGGTGGATAACTCTTCAATCCTAAAGGACAAAAGGAGAATTTGCTTCCCATTTTCAGGTTTGGCAGATCAGAATTCTGCTAAAGGAGGTGAAAAAGGGTATGTGGCAACCTGAAGGGCACTGATGATTCAGAGATGACTTCCAGTATATTGACTGTGGGGGATTTCTTTTTAAATGCTGTGTCATTTTTGCTTGTGTGGCATTTTTAGGCTAAGTCCCTTTGTTTGAAAGTAAGAAATCATTAGTCTGAGGAAGTGTAAGTTTTCCAGTCAGTGTGTTCATTCACACCTGGCATGGAGATGGAAGTGGAATTAGTTTGCTCATCACTTGGATAAAAAGTTTTTTGGATGAATTTATTTAATCATAAAATCAGTGCTCTACAGGGAAAGTCATGAGTTTTGTTATGTGTTACTAGGGGGAATGACTTCAAATTGTTCCTTTATCATAACTTTTCAAAAAGCTCAATTAGTGTATATTGAGTCTATATTTTGGATCTATATTTTGGATTGTACCATGAAATTGAATGCATGTGAAAAATCTGTCTGCAACTTAAAATTTGCTTTTCTGTGGATTTGTAGTTGTCTTGAAGTGACAAAAATAGCTAAGACTTGGGAAGGTAAAGCTGTGTTACAGGAACTCATAGGGAGCTTTTGGGAAGGTAGTTCTGAAATTCAGGTGATGATGTTCAAGGAGTTTTGAACTCACTTTACAGGGAGGGTGTAGAGCAGGTTGCCCAGGCAAATTCTGGATGCCCCATCCCTGGAAGCGTTCTAGGCCAGGTTGGATGCGGCTCTGAGCAACCTGGTCTACTAGGAAGTGTCTCTGGCTGTCTATGGCAGGAGTGTTGGAACTAGGTGATCTTTAAAGTCCCTTCCAGCTGAGTCTGTGATCCCGTGACATGCCTTATTTGTCATTTCTTACACTTATAACATGGCATAAATTCAACTTCAGTTCTCCTCAGAATGCTGCAGAAGCCTTGATAAATTCACCTTATAATTTTGTTCGTGCAATGTGAAACCTAAATCCTTAGGAAGGAAAAAGATAAATATATTCTGGAAATTAATTTAGTCCTTTGAAGTTGCTGCAGTGTCTGGGCAGTCTTGATGTGGTATCTGCTGAGGAGACTTGCACCTTGATTAGGACACCAGTCACAGTGACACAAAATCACAGCTGTGGCTATTTAAAACTTGTTTGTGTTGAAAATGTGCAAATGATCTGTTTGAATTAACTGTTGGAGAAGAAATATCTGTTTCATTTGTCTAGCTTTGGTACCATATGAAAAAGGGAAAATAGTATACAAGGTAACACAAGGAGGGCGAGTTTTGGGTTTTAGAGCTTTTTTTAACAAAACTAAGTAAAGTTACGAATTTTAAAAAACCAAACCGTAAACTATGTCTTGTTCTTCTAACTAATAGAAATACTTTTTTGAAGTATAGTTCCTTTTTTCCCCAACTAGGAGCTTTTGCTCTTTTATTCTCTAGGTCTTACTACTTTTGGAGTTGTCTGTGTTTCATCTCCCCTTTAATGTGTATTTACATTGAAGGAAAGATGAAAATACCAGGTCCTGAAGATCACTCATAAGAACTGAGCAGTTCTGGGGATTTCCTGGTAGGCAGATAGTAGAGTGCTGGATTTTCAAGGCAAAGTATGAAATTTTAAATGAAAAGAATTTTTGTATCTTTGGGATTATGAAGCATCTACCCTGAGACTTGATAAATAATAGTTTATAGTCAGCTGTTCTCCAGGCTTCCCTTGCTTTTACATGTACTGCATTTTTATTTCTTCTTGCAAAGTTAGAAAAACCAGACCATGGACGTAAGTTCCAACCTTTCCCAGCATTTGGTTGGAAGAGCTGGAGTTAGTTACTTTTAGTCCTGGCCAGGTTTGCGTCAATGTTCTTCGGGTTCTGAACTAGTTAGATACTGAATAAATGCATCATCCCTTGAAGGCTAGATTGCCTTTTCCAAGTACTGACCACAGCTTTAGATTGGTCACTTTCTAAAGTAGGTCTCCAAAGAGAAAGTAATTTGGAGCAGGTGTTACACAAGCCATAGGAGTGTAAGTTTGACATGTAAAGACTTGTGTGTCTTTCTTTTTCCCCCAACTAATACATGAATTTTGAAGTCACTTACTTAGGCAATAAATTTGTGCATTTCAGATGCTATTTTTCATGTATTGTCAAGTTGAAAGATGAAAATTAGATGTTTCCCAACCAATTTTGTCTTTCATGCTCTGAAATTATGTACGATGCCAATCATATCAGAAACTTCTGGAAGTGCTAAATCAGTTGGTAACAGTTGTGTGTCACAGGTTTGGCAGTCTTGAAGAACAGAAAGTGGTGAGTTAGTTGCAAGGAACAATCTAGATATTAGTATGCAGTACTTGAAAAGTTTGTGAAGTATATAACCATGACCTCCAGCCTCTTCAGTAATACTATTGCAACTGCTAATTTCTAACAAAAAGCTCCTCTCAGGTAGTCAGGTCAGTCAGAGCAGAGATGCAAATCATTTCTATTTCCTTTATGTTTGAGAAGTGTGTCTTTGTGTAGCTCAGATGCTAAACCCAAGCAACACAGTTTTCAGGAAATCTGCCTCTCATAAAAGAATGAGCTAGTTCCATTCTTCTTGACCACTTCTACCTTTCAGCAAAGGATTTCAATGTAATTACAAATCTGAAGTGTCTCAAATGATGACACCTCCTCTCCCCTGGCCTCTAACTTACACGATTCTCGAATAGTACCCACCTTCAGATCTTTCTTCAATGTAAACTTGAAGTGTCTTCTTTTTTTCCCTTGGTATTCTTTCTTTTCCTGATCTTGTTTGTGCTTAGAAATACAACCTATATTCTTTCGCAGTAAGAAGTTGCTGGTAACTTACTGCAGGGACATTGGCAGTACTTTAGCAAGGTAGCATCAGTTCAATAACCTTTTACAGTGATCAAGGGTGGCAAAAAGCAAGAAAGAGAGGGCAGGGGAATCTGTTAATGACTGATTTTCATCTGATTTGGGTGTAGCAAAGAAATGGAGGGATAGTTTGGAAGTGGGTTGGCTGTCTTTTAATTCCTCGTCAACAGACCTTTGGATTGATAATCTCTTCTGTACTATAATTCTGACAAATCTTGTTTAACTCCCAGTGAAATAGCCAAGGACTGATTTGACCGTAGCTAGTAAATTTGCCTCCCATACTTAGCCAGACTTCCTTTGGGCTTTTATCTTAAGTTTAGAGGGCTCATATGAGATTGTTTTGTTGTTGCTGTCTTGTGGGATGCTGTTTCATGGGCTGTGGACTTCAGCACCAAGGTGTGCTGATTTGCAAGGATGAAGTAAATGGGACTACCTAGTTATACTTGCTAATACTTTTACCTCGCTTCCCTTTACTAAAATGACCTCAAGTATCAAGTTTGCATTATAACTCTCCCAAACAGCAAACAAAGAAGAACGTTGCATCAAGTACAATGTTTGTAGTTGTCTTCCCTTTCTCTCCCCAAGCCTGTCAAAAAAAACATTACACAGAGGTAGCTGTATCTCATCACCCACATCTCTGCTCTATACTGCAGTGGCTCAAAAACAAAGAGCACACAAACAGAATCAAGCAGCAGCATTAGCTAACTACAAAATTTGTTCAGTAACAAAGGTAAGAGGCCTCAAAACTCCAGCACTACCTATAAGTGGATCTTCACTAGTGCGTAAGTGCATCCCGAAATCATGGCCGTATTTGGGGGATGGGGTTTGCTTGTGTGGTGGTGCATCCTCCCTCCACTCCTTTCCAGGGACAGCTTGTCCTCCTCCCTTGGCATCTTGCAGCTAGCCATACCTGTATGCGGGGTATCACTGTGTGCAGCAATTTGCTGGTGGTGTCTTTAGGCTAATTGTGTCCTTACTTGACTCCACCTACTCTGAGAAGTTTGACATACCCTGTTTCCCAAAGTAAATAGCATTTGGGGTTTGGTTGTTTTGTTCATACTGTTTCATCCCCACAGAGGAATGAATAGAGCCATTTTGTAATCTTGATTCTCAGTTTACTTCCTTCAATCCTCTCTTAAACCTCATCACAGTAAGTGTTAGTGTTTCAAGTTCTCTTTCAAGCACATGCCATCCAAATCGTGGTGGTATGTGAAATGTCATGTTAGGCAACTGTTGATATTGTCAGAGGGATTGTATGTTAAGCTGGGGTGGGGAAGGTAGCACAGTGTGTTTTGCAGAGCTGTGCATTTTTAAAATTATCATGATCCCTGGCATATCACTTGTACTTGCAGAAGAGGGCAGGGTCCTTCATCTTCAGATGGGGTGCTTTTCCAGATGTTCCACCCAGCTTGAGTTCATGTCAGACAAGTCAGGCCATTGCTGCAGAGCTATTCAAGTTCTCAAAAGAGGATCTTTATTTATTTGAATGTTTCATTAGGTTCATTGAATCTAAAACTCTTTGAAGGTATACCACATTTTTCTGATCACAAAATTAGTTACTTTAAAACCTTCTCTGGGAGAAAAGAAAATGTACCCACTCTAAAGTTGTGCCTTTTTCTCCTCATTAGTTCAGGTTGCACTAACAACTACTTTTACTGCAATTTTAAGCAAATACCATCATTTAAATGATTAGTATCTATTTTAATCACATAATAATACTGTGACAATCCTTTTAATTTTTTTATGTAAATAGAGAGATACATGTTTGTGATTAAAATTTTGCACTGTAAATTGCCTTGCAGTATCATCTAAATATGCCACCCCACTAGAAAATCACATGCATGTGCAAAATGATAAAGTTCATAGGAACAGGGCTAGCACATGTGTTATTTTGCCCTAAGAATTCTCAAGCCCTAAGCCATTGGTGGCTGAGGATATTTGATTGATGTGTAATCCTGAACAAATTTTTCTTTCATGTGCTTGTCCAGCCTAGCCTTTGCATACATATTGCAAAAGGGAATTTCATAGCTCCGCTACATCTTACATTAAGATGTACCTCCTTTTAGTTTTGAAACTAGCTCTTCCTCTTAGCTGGGTGTAATGCTGGCCACTACATTTGTATTGGAAGAGACAGCAGCTAGTCAGTGTTTATTCACATTTTCAACATCACTCGTCATATTATGGTAATCAGTCTCCTGTCCTCTGGTTTCCAGACTGAGTTGTGCTGCAGATGACTTTTTACTTCTTTCCTCGTAATCCCATACTTCTTTTTGGTTTGGCTTTTTATTTTGTGCTGAGTTGACATTTCAACTGAACTTCGGTCAAAACCCTGAGAGCAGCTGAATGTTCAGCTTGGTGTCCATTTTACGTTTTTGGTTAGGGTTGTTTTTTTCTGCCTATATCACTTCATACTCATCTGCATTAAATCTCCTCTTTCTTACTGTCATCCAGTTCCTCTGCTTCAAAGCCTGTTCATTTTTCTTCATGGTTGGAGCTTGTTTTGGTTACCCTCAATAATCTGTCATCCCTGGACTGCCACCTGGCAGCTCACCTGTTTGTCAGGTCATTTACGAACATTTTAAACAACACAAGTCACTACTGAACCCTCCTGCTGACTTAACCCCACTGTTAGAGCTAATTATTTACTTAGGCTTCTTAGCGACTCTTTCTAAGAGCTGCCGTAGATGTGGGAGACAGGACTACCCCTAACTGCAAAGGAACCAGTACAGCTTTTACACAGTGCCTGTGCACACATACGTGCTGGGAGGGAGGTTCTGAAATGAATCCATTTGCCTAAAACTTAGGGAAGCCCTCACAGGAAAAAACCCAGCTTTCATTGTGTCTTTGTCATTTCCATGGCCACCTCCTTTGACTTTGTTTTATCCGAGTGAAAAACCTTAGTTTTGCTCTGCTTAAAACCAGTAGTGATGATTCTGGAGATACAGGTGGCTCTTGAGGTACTGTTTGCTAATGTTAAGTGGTCATTGAGTTGTGATGTCCATCATCAGTACAGCAGAGACCACAGTGCTTGAGATGACCTTCATTGGCTCCAACAAGGGATAATCAGTCTTTGAGCAGCCTTATGAGAAAACAAATGAAAGTTTAAAAAAGAGTAAGTAGAACTACATTGTGCACTCACCAAATGAAGCCATTGCAGTTTAAACTGCAATGACTTGTGCTGGAGGGCTTTTGTCCTGCAAGAGCTAACTACCCTTGCGTAACAGGCAATTGTTTTACAGTAAATCAGTAGCAAATCAAATGGTGAGTAGCTTTTGCTAGAAAATCTTGCTAAACAGAACCCCCTGAGAGCAGGTTCCTGGTTGATTCCCCCCGCCCTTTTCAACGTATAAGAACAGAAAAATCTCCTCAGAGTTTTCTGAAAAGTCAGGTGGTGGAAAAGACAAGAGCAACAAGGACAGGTATCAGTAGGTCTTTCTTTGTACAATGTTTTTTATATGGCATTGGGGTTGGATAGTAGAAGAACTGGTTTCTGGCATTACTGGACCTTTCCTGACACATGCATTTTGCCTTAGATTTTAAAATTCTAACTGGAGGAGATGGGCAGAGTAAAAACATATTTTCTAACCTAAGAAGTGGTAAAGCTTTTGTATTTTCTGCTGTACACAGTGAACATAGGCAAGTTTCCATCACCTTCTGGTATTTTTACAATTATTTTCCTTGTGTTGGTTCATTCACCTTCTTTTCCTACGCACTAAGCAAAATTAGTAAACTTACTGTGAAACTACCAGAAATTCTAGAGCCTTTTCTCTAATACAAATTCCCAGCTTAAAAAAAAAAAAAAATATATCTGTCTATCTATCTATATATATAAGCCAACTGGCTGGTGGAATCTTTTAAATTTTACACCATGGGTACTGCCCAAGAAGAGAGTCATAAATACACATGTCCAAAACTATAAAGATTAATAGATTCCTGCTCTGGACCTTTGAGGGAAAAAAAGGTCATATCTCTAAACTTAGACTAAAAGGCCTTTGTCAGATGTTTTCAGTGGTATTAAGCAACTCCTGCTTTCCAGTAAAGCTGGAAGCTGGGAGAGCGAACAACCTTTGAAATTTGCTGCAATTGGAAATTGCCTCATGTTTTCCATTATAAATATTTTTCTTTTGTTTCTTACATTTAAAAAATTTTCAGTTGCGGGCTGAGGTTTTCCATATGAGATAGCTGTTTCAAATGAGTCCTGTTTTGAAGCTTCCTTAGGACTAACATATTTGTCTTACTGATTCACTTTCCATCCCTCAAGAGGCATCATTATTTTTTTCTGTGACAGTGTCAAGTTATACTTTCCTTCAGCACTTCAGGTGTACAGAACTTTATATGAACTTACTCTTTTGAGTATGCACCTGTGTGCACTAATGGTAAAGGAAGCAGATTGCTAGTATTACATTGGCACTCCTGGGATTGTGGTTAAGAAGGCATTTGTAGAAGCTCTCGGAACAGTGGTTTTGACAAATGATTTACCTAATGGGATGAAGTTTCCTATGCTTGTTCTTATTCAGGAAGTGTCTGAGGAAAAATTCTTCCTCTCTCTGAACTGCATGTGCAGTTTAATCAGTTTAATGTGAGTTTAATCAGTTGATTTTCGGTTTTTTATTTAAGCTTTCAGGTTAATCAGTGGGGTTGGTTTGGGGGTGGGTTTCTTGGAATTGCTGTCATTTTCTGCATAGACAGAGCTTGAGGTCTTGGCTCTGTTCATGCTGGTTACCTCTGCCAAGGACTTCAGTTCCTCCCTGGATATGTTGTGTGGTGGGAAATTTGGGTTATTTTTTAATCTGGCTTCCTAAGAAAATTGGTTTTGTTTGCTATAAAATTAATATGATCACGTTGTCTGTACATACAGGTATCTGTCATTTTTGTCTTGAAAATAGGAAATTCCCATAGTTTCATGAATATAACCACTAAGAAGAGGCAGATAACTGTTACTGCCACCTGAAGGAAAGGCTGAAGCCCCCCTGTATTTAGTGCTGAATACAGTGCTGAAGCTCACTGTATTCAGTGAGCAGAGAGTCAGTATGCGAGAAATAAATTACAAATATTATAATCTTAGGAAGTTCTTCAATCAGAATTCATGCCTTATTAAACATCAGGGAGAAAAAGCCTCTCTTCAGTCAAGATCCCTGTCCTGGATGCATTCTCTGATGTCTTGCACGGCATGAACAGCATTTGAAGCTTTTTGTTTGGCAAAGGCATTTAGGACATCTTTCCAGTGTGGTTTCTCTGATGTTTATAAGGACTGAACTCATGCTGTGCTGTGGCTTTAACACAGCCCGCATAAAAAGTCAGTCTGATGCATTGTAGAAGTCCACTGGAAACCAGACTTTGTTACTGTGCTACTCGTGAACTTCCTTCTTACTTGTCCTGTGAATAGTCCTGATTCATGCAAATACAGATAGGTAAACATTGACTGGCAGGTAGTCAGGAATAAAAAAAATACAGAGATTACATCCATGGAATATTATAGCTGATGTTTACCTATGTAAAACTCATAAAGAAGTAATTCATCAACCTTTATTAGGTCATGTCCATATACTGGTATGACATTAACATTGGTAATGTTGTGTTGTTACAGCTCATGTGCGGAAGAGGATCAAATTACTGCAGATGTGTGAACCAAAACTTTGAAATTGTGATTCTTTTGGGGGTCTGGGGAAAAAAAAGTGTTGACTTAATATTACGCATTTTGTATATGAACTTACGTATGAGGTGCAGGTGGTTATAGGGGTAAAAAGGCAATATCTCATTTTATCGAGGAGACATTCAGATAAGGATTTATGTGTCCAAGGTTGTAGTAACTGAAATAAATAAATAAATAGTGTATTGTATCCAGGATATACAAATGCCGAATTTGAACTAGCGAACAAGAAAAAGGACAAAAAAGAGAAGTTCTCAGATTGGCTATCCTTTGTGAAGTCAGAATTAGATTAATAGTATTAAAGACTCACATCTTACTATTGCTTTCTTTTTAGCTTGAAAACAATATATTAGGTACAGTAGATCCAAATTGTATGGTTCTAAGTACATTGTTGTTTTAAACCAAGGTGGATAAGAATTTACTTCAGTAAAAGAGGATCAAATCTCATTCCCTCATTTGTATCAAAACAGCTGATTTTTTTAAAACTCTATGCCTGATTCTTAACCTGAAGTGAAATTGGGCATGTATAGTATCCTGGCATTGCATCATCACCCTGAGCTCTTAGTGAAAGGTAAAAAATCTGAAAGTGTGAGATGATTTCTTTGCTGTCAGTGTAACCCCTGCAATTTTTAAAGAAATTAAAAATGACCAGTATCCAAAGAAACACTAACTATAGTACTAGTTACTAAAGGAAAAGCCTTGAGTCATTTGCAGGAAGGAAGCCAAATGAACACAGGCTATATACAGGAAAGTTTAGATTTAAATTCACAACTGTATTTTTTTGGTTTTGTAGAAACCAAAGAAAGTTTTTTTTCTTTTACTCCAACTTCAGCAGACCTAAAATCTTCATAAGCTAGCACATTCATTATAATTCACTTTAAAACATCCAATGATGGCCTGTATGCTGAAGACAGGAAATAGTAGAAAAAGCAAAGAGCATATGATTTCTGAGAACTTCTGTCTTCACAACAAAATAATAACCTAAGCATACAGGGGCCCCAAATTAGCTATTTTTGCCCCAGGTAAACTAGAATTCTAAAATACTATTTATAGATTTAAATAATATGGAAGGTTTCATTTTTTCCATTCTTTAGTCAATTCAAAAATACCTTTTCATGAGTGACAGATCTTCACAACAAAAAAAGCTTGTGAAGTTGTCTCAGTCTGAAATCATGTGCTTCTGTGGTTACAGATCGATAGCACAGACAGTGTGCAACGTCTTCTTTAAATTTTGTAAAATGAGAAAACAGTTAACCTGCCTGAGTAGCTAGCATCCAAGGGATTTTATTGACACTGTGATGTTATTAGTTGATGGAAGGCAGAATTTTGGATAAACTGCAATGACTCAATAGCAAACTTTGCCTTGAAAGATGCTGAGGACCTGCTTGAGAAATTCTGGTCATTCTCAGCTTCTGAAGTAGTTGTGAGTTCGGCTCAGCTTTTATTAAAGTACAATAGTATTAATTCCCTGACATAAATTATATCAAGGATTGTATATTAATGTATTTGAAACAATCTGTAGAAGCACTATACACAACTTGTATTATGTGTTCTTAAAACACTTTGCATTTTTAGGGTAAAAGGTATTTTAACAAGACATGTAGTACTTCTTCAGTGCTTTTATTTTTAGTAATTGTCTGATTTTTTTACATATCTGTATGACTCAACAGCCTTAATATAATTTTCAAAGAGAGAAGACTATTTAGGAAGCAGTTCTAGATGTAGAATCCTAACATTTCAGTCTTACTAAAAGACGGAACAGAAATTATTTATAAGCTGACAGTCTTTCTGAAAATGTCATTCTTCAGCTAAAGAGGCTGGTTTATCAAAGCATCCGATATTTATTCATAAATACATCTACTTGCAGATGCCATTTAGGCCATCCTGTTATCTTACCACTCAACATCTTAAATGTTAAGTAATATTATTCAAATCCTTAAAAGGTGATAAGGTATACTAATGTAAAGGTGGAATTTTTGTCTTTCAATGGCCATGTAAGTATTTGCAGCCTCTGAGGGAAAGAGGGACAGCTTTAAAGAAGGTTTAGGGGGTGGAAGTGTCTGTGTTTGACTCATGGCCTGACTGATGTCTGGATGTGCCCTAAGCATGTTCATTATCTCTTCTGGGAAAAGCAGAATCTTTGTGAAAAGGATTTTTTGCTCCAGTCTTTGCCTTGCAGCACATGCTATGATGAATGTGCTCCATGACAAAAATCCAGGCATCAGTGTAAACAAAATCCTGGGAATATCTGTGTTCACCTTCTGACCAACTTAAACGCTGCTGTAAGTTACAAATCAGATTTCCAGTTTCTTGTGTAAGTATGGGGTCCCTGCTTCAATTTTTTCCGTTTTAAACCTGTGAGTTTATTTTCTGTCTTTTCTGTTTTAAAAGTAGACTTGTGTCTCCCTTTTTACAAAAGGAGCCTTTGTTGCTTGTGGTGTAAGACCAGAGTTTCAAAGTGCTCATATTTTCTTCTGAGAATTTTTCTGTCCACCTACCAAAGGCTGCCCTTGTTCAATGTGATCCATAGCTCTGCTTTCCTCTGTTTTGAAGAGAATGTGTTACGATGAATTTTGAATTATTTGTGTTCATAGGAACAAAACAGACTTACACAAATTCCTGTGGTAAGGACTCTGAAAGGGGCTGTAAAAACTGAGTAGATTGATATCACCTTGTTAAATGAGTAAGGGTTTAGCATGGTTCATATTAGCTTGTCAAGCCACAGTGGCTGTGTTTACATGAAAAACTGATGTTCTCTTGCCTTGTGTCCACATGTGTATTTGGCTTACATAAAACGGAGTGCACTCGGCCTCTTGGAGCATTTAGCAGGAGCACCAGACCAGACTTGTAGCATTCCACATCATTTGTGAACATAAGATAAAGCCAATTTCAAGATCTGAGCAAGAATGCCCTTTAATCATGCTGCATACACATGGAAATCAGTGTCAGAAGCCAGATGTATGAAAGAAAAACATTTTTCTCCTTTAACTTTCTGTCTCCCTCAGGCATTCTTATCGATGACCCAAATGCTCAGCTTCATATCCAGCATGTTGCTCTCATTTCATTTCTGAAATTTTTCTGCAAGTTTTCTTGCCCTCTCAGTATGTATTTCTTGTTCTTCATGTAAGCTAATTAAATGTGATGCTAATGATGCAGAGGACAGGATGTTTCACACAAAATGTTTCTCCAGATAGATGAGATTCACAAATGAGGATTACTGTCTGGCCTAAGGAGAACGGAAAAAATTACATGAGAGAGGTTTACAACACGGCAGTGTTTTAGCACAGAGGCAGAAAATAAATGCTCTACAAAATGACTGTGTCACTGGAAGTGCTGGGCATTAAGCAATATAGGAAAAGATTAACAATAAGAGATAATTACTGTAATTTGGCAAGTAGATTAGGGAACATAAATAAAATAAGGAACAATATGAGCAAGTGCAATCACAAAACATAAAAGGCTGCAAGTTATAGGAAATGACTCTTGTTCTTCAGAAAAAGGCAAGAACAGGAGGCAGGGAAGGCAATAGAGTCATGCAGGTTTTGAGAGTCATTTTCCTGCTTTGTGATAGACACTGCTGGTTAGCTGGGTTTAGTACAAGTACTGGAAAATTACCTGCCATGTGAACAATCACAGTATAATAAGCTGGATGTTATTGAATGCATGCTGGAATAGTGATCAGAAATTACAGATAAATAGGGCATATGTTTGTACATGTAACTGATACTGTCTTAGAGCAGTTATTAATTTATTTTATCCACTTCATTGATGGATAAAAATATGTACATGGATTTGTGATAAACATTCTGTTCAGTTGAATTGTTTGGGAGATCTTCATCACTAAAGGAGAGTGGATTATAAAAGAGTAGATCAGTATCTTAAATGCTGTCAAGCACTGTGTAACATACCACCCAGACTTCAGTGCAGAGAGGAATTTCCGGGGATCCTTACAATAAATAAATCCTAGGTTCTTTTGTTAATTTATTGAGTGCTGTTGTTTCAGAGGAGAATACTGCTCGCAGCATACCATCACTCCAGTGTTCTCGTTCTTTTTCTTCTTTATGCAGAAGTTTATAATGCGTAGCTCCCGTCCTCATGCTATGCCATTTTTAGTTCCTTTGACACATCTCCTACGAGTCATTACATTTCTCCCTCGAAGTAGAAGAGCCAATGCCCAGTATTATTTTACTTGCTACTTAGAAGGCCCTTAATATATTCATAGTTTAGGCGGTTATAAATATATCAGCAAAACAGGTAATACCATTAAAATTACCTTTCTGAAGAATAGGAATTTGAAGAATAAATTTTGTATAACAGATTTGACCTTCCTCTTTCATAGTTCATGACAAGGAGAAATGGGGATAGTGCATAATTTTAAACAAATTCCTGGGTTTATGTTGGCATCTCAAACCAGTGCAGGATGGAAAAGTTTACAATTCAGTTACAGTTGACTTTTTCCTCAGCCAAAATCTTGTTTTGTCATAGTTGTGACGAGTCCAGCCCCTTTCACATTTGCTTTTCTTTCTGAGATCCATACAGAAGAAAATTGAAGTAGGTTAGACTACATGGTTTTTCTCTTGGCATCTTAATTAATTTCTTTAATCTTCATTTATGCAGTTTTCAACTTCTGTGGAAATGAAAACAAAACAGGACTGCACAGTGCTCTCTTTATTTACTTATCTACCCATGTTGCTTATCTTATCTTTTGAACCTTTTCTGTTCAGTGATGTTTGCTGCTGCTGCTCTATTTGTCTGGGTTTCTTTCTTGCAGCTTTTCCTGGTTGTTCGGGAGTTTCACTTGCTGTTATTTCCTTACTGCATTGAATTCTCTGTGAAAATCTTCTCTGACGTTTGTTCACTTCTCACTCAGATTTCTCTTAATTTGCTGCCAACCTTTAAGAAATAAGCAAAATGCTTTGGAAATTATTTAAGTCTCCTTTCTGCAATATATGTACTTCCTACCCTCTCATTCAGTTCCTTTCTCTGCAGTGTGGTGTGAAATACTGTATTGTGAAAGTTCTTTGGGACAGGAATCATGCCCTCCTGTTTAAACTGTGAGGCATCTAGCAACTGATTCAGGGCTTCTTACGTGTGTTTCCTGTAAATATTATTTAATAAATTATTAATTATATAAATAATTATTAATAAATTTAATATTTAGTATTATTAAGTGGAATTAACACTAGTAAGCAGTACCTTTGGGGGAGAGGAGGAAGGATACACCAAAGTTCTTTTTTTGATATCCTAAGAAGTGTCTCTAAATTCAGTTCTTCTGTCATTTGTTATGGATTCTCATTATTATCTGCCCCAACTGACTGAGCATAGTACATTTGCAATGCACGTTGCTATTGGTGGTTTTTTGCAGAAAAAATAAGGGGGGGGCATCAGTTCAGTAAGTTGCAACACAAAAGCAAGCATTTTTTTGTCAGAAATTTTTAGCCTTAAAGAGAATCACACTCTTTTTATAGCCTGTGGAACTTCTCATATTTTCTTTTTGAAACTATTAGTAGTGTATTATGAGAAACAATTCTATATCAATACATTGAAATGGTTTGAAATATATTGCTTTTATACTTTTCGCTTTTGTTTTACATTGTCAGAATGAATAAGTGACCATAATTCCGGTACCGCTTCATAGAGTGATATTGTTGACACCAGTTAAGTTAACCAGTACACTTTGAAGCCTCACTGATAATTTCTGTTGCAGTAGCTCGGACTTTTCCTCAGGTTTATGCCTTGAGGTCTGATGGAGTTGCCAGAGGGCAATCAATTGTGCAGGGCTGCCTGCCTGCCCAGCTGTCTGCTGTAAGCCACAGGTCAGTTTATAAAAGTGGGTCCTGTCACGCAGAGAAGAAAGCCATGTGGTGCCTGTTGTGGGCAGAGTGCTTGTATGCCCTGCGGTACCTCTGTGTGACATCAAGTGTCCCATCAGCTGGGTAATAAGTGTTACCCTCTCGTGGTGATGTTTCTTCAGAGAATGTGAGATGTCAGGATGGTGAAGAACTCCCAGCACTAGCAGCCCAGGTGTTCACTCACTCAACACACAAGTAGAAATCTGGCAGTTCCCTTTATGCAGAACCTTTCTGAGTGATAAGACCCATTAAGCAAGGGAAAAATCCTTTCAGTCCTGATTTATCAAATACAGAGGAAATACTAATATTTTCAGATTTTTATGCTATCATATAGCAGTAAGAATAACTTGATACTGCAAGAATATCTGTTCTTTCTCCCTCCAGGTTTGAGTACTGTCAGTGAAGGGATGAAAAGAAACGTATTCTAATGTAATTATAGGGTTAACCATCTATTAATCTCATGCTTCTTTGAGAAGGAGTAGAATCCTGGGGATAGAGCTCTTATCTCCACAAATCTTTCAGGATTGAATCACTCTAGCCATGGTTTGCATGTGAGTCTGACAGATTAAAGTCTGCTAGAACCTAGAATCTGTACACTTAATGTAAATTTCCTTAGTATAGCCACTTTGTCTAAAATGGCTAATACATTATAGACAGCTGCTTCTTCTTGCAATTTTACCTGCAGCAGAATACAGAAGTTGGAATAACCCAAACATAATATTTATTAGCACTTACAGATGACTTCATCCCACAGCTTTTGTGCTATTCTATGAATATTATTAAACTTCCGTGTACTTCAGTGTAAGCAGCTGAACATTATAGGTGGGCAAGCAGAGAAGCAGAATGGTTGAAATAACATGCTAGAACATACAGAGTCAGCAGAAGAACTGAAATAAAGCTCAGTAAGTCTGACTTGCAGTTTTCTGCACATTCTGTGAAACTAGAATACATTCTCGTTATAGTATTTGCTCTTTACAGTGATTATTTAATATTTTTTTTCCAGTCACTAGTCAGGACAAGCTCAGAGGTATTTACTCTGAACCTCTAGTAGGTCAAGGAAAAAAAGATGGTATCATCCTTTCAGCTCTAATGGC
The DNA here is from genome assembly GCA_013400235.1 of Oriolus oriolus. Taxonomy (NCBI): domain Eukaryota; kingdom Metazoa; phylum Chordata; class Aves; order Passeriformes; family Corvidae; genus Oriolus; species Oriolus oriolus. Next base: position 164,526 of record VXBT01008725.1, on the reverse strand, counting down.
TAGATGCTGAGTCTGAGTTTGACCAGGATTCTTTCTTCAGATAAGTAGATTTGGCATAGTTTTCCCTATAGTCTGTTTGTGATTGGTTTGGGGTTTTTTCCTCTGTAAATTGAATAATACAGATGCCTCAGATTCTATCTCTTAGCTAAAAACATACATTTCTGTTTTACCTGTGTTGAAGTACAAGTAATTCTAAGTAAAAATTGTTTCTTTAAAAATATAATGGAAATTTTTTTGGACATACTTCCCTTTGTGATAGATTTGAGTGGACAAGCAATCTGTTAATTGTGTTTGCTTTAAATGGACTATTACAAGAAAAGGAAGAAAATACCGTCTCCAACCTAGACTGTCCAATTTTTCAGGACAAATGTTCTGTTATTTTACTGCTCAGCTTTGTGTTGCTGATTGAAGCACTATTCTAAGACTTCTGCCAAGCACCACGTTGTTTGTGTGATAGGAGGGATTTGGTTACAGTCAGGCAAGTCTGAAAAATGGTAAACTGACAGCAAATCTGGGATCATGGTTGGTAAGGCAGCTTTTGTGGTCACGTGCTTTTATTTGATGTGGTTCCTTGTGTCTCCTGTGCCAAATGCTGTAATGCACTAAAGTGATGAAACTGCAAAAGAAAAAAAAGTCAACTATTTACTTCAGCAACAAAGGAGAAAGAGAACAGGGAAGGAGATCAAAGCCCTTAACATGCCTCTCAAAATAGGAAAAAAGAGCAAAAAGAAGGGAATTTCTTTCCACATGCTTGAGGCTACTCTTGGATATAGCCATCATGAGTTATAAACCCTTTAAATGCTCATGTCGGTCTGCAGTGTGCTTCAGTTTCAAAATGCAGCAGGTATTACAGAGAGTTAAAAAGGGTGTATCTTGGTAAAATAAAGGGCTGTAGTCTACAAAGTCTAAAGTCTACTTTCCATCACTAGTACATAGATTTGACAATGCTTTAACACTGGCCACACTGAGAGAAAAGCTCGTAGTTACTTTAAACCTGTGTAATAGGTCTTCCCATTCAGAGGCAAGTTTTTTAATTGTTTACATTTTCAAAGTTAGACCAATCTATAACTCCATCATTCACAGTCATTGAACTTGTCATTTCCCTATTTTATGTCTGTTTTGCAGAAAGAATATAGTAGAGTTAGAAATGTTGAGTGCAGTCGATATTATGTACCACTTTCTTTTGCTATAAAGCTCTTTAATGCTATGTCACACTGTATTTAGGATATGTATGATTCTTACAATTCTGGACCTCCTTACCCAAATACACATTTTCTACTCTCCCTAAAAAAAAACCAAACTCCTATTGGGTAAGGTACCTTCTTTTAAGAGTATAAATTTTCTGTAAGTGTTCTTTTCTTTGTAATACTTGTTTCATAGAAAAGCTTATGCATTTTTTTGAAATGGGGAATCAGAACAGGTAAGGCGGGGAGCACAAAACATAAACTGTATTATGTGTGCACAGGTCCTTAGCTGTAGTAGCATAACCTGTGTTAGCACATAACTTTTTAAACTGTGATGTAGAGGGTAGTCTGAAATAATCCTTGTTTTTCAGACTTAGCTTAAAAGTTTCCCAGCAATCTAGAGAAACTTGCATTTTTTTCTCTTTGGAGAAAGAGGGAAGCAAAATTAATTGCAGGGAAGAGGTGATGTGAATGAAAGAGTTTAGGGGAACTAGGCAGGCCCAAGAGTTGTAGGGAAGGGGGTAGGGATGGGAGTAAGAGCATGTCTCTACATGCCTGTAAGTGCCTTGCTAAACACCCCATCTTCTGAGCTTGAAACTTGGACATACTCTTCTTGTCTAACGAAGTGATGCTTTTAAGGAAGGGCAAATAACTGGTTCTTTACACATAAATACTCAAGAACAAAAACAGTCACTTCTCTAAACTTGTGAATTAATGCTATGCCACTTTTTGAGGATCATTTCTTGAGAAAGACATTTTAATTAATTATAGGTTATCAAAAAATGGGAAAGAAGTTTGCATTTTGTATGTCAGCCTGAATAAATAGATCCACTGAGAGACAGACAGAGCAAGTCACTTGGAATGCATCAGTCAACAGCAGAAATGTAAACATACTCCAGCTATGCTTTCTGAACTTGTATTTCAGCATGTCACAGAACAAAACTTCTATTAATGCAAGCTGACTGCTGCACTTGTTGAATTCAGTAGTGAATTCCTCACAAAATCCAATTTAATTCACAGACCACGGATCAGAACCACGTTGTGTCTGACTCTGGAAACTCAGGAGAACAGGGCCTTGCTGCAAAGGAGTCTCTGCTGTGTCTTAAAATGAGATGTATGAAGTTGGTTTGCAGAGCTGAGTAGGTTTAGAGTAAGAGCAAGCAAATAAAATTCTGAGGCCAGCAGGTCTTTGTTCCAGCATGTTTGTACAACCGTATCTCTGAGACAGGTAGATCTACCATGTATTTAATCTTCATCTGGTACTAGTCCAAATGAAATAGCATCCCCTAAGACTGTTGCTTCGTGAATTGTTAAGATTACAGAAATATCAGACTGTTAGAATTCTGGCCTTTAAAAAGCAGCAGTTTATTGGAAAAAACGGTGTAAAAATCAAGCACAATTCAATTGATTGTGCTGAAACGAGCCTTACTCTGACAGCTGTAGGGGATCAGTTCTCTGTGTTTGAAAACAAATAACTTCCTCATCATACTTCTTGATGGTTTTTGTTTAACAGTTTTTGTTGTCTTGATAAAATGAACATGGGGGTTTTTTGTAAGGGGTGATAACACTGATACTGAGAGGGAAAGCTTGATTGTGGACAGAGGTGTTTAAGATCCAAGAGGCCCAACTATCTGGAAAGCAGATTTGACATACGGCAATATTTAGCTTGTGCTGGTGAAATACTTTGGCAAATGAAATGTCCTTGATTACAAAAAGCTTTTTACAGCACTTTGTTTGGCATTTTTTCTTTTGATTGGACTATGAGGTACCTCAAAAAAGAAAAAAAAAGCAGCCTTAGATACTGAGCTGCATGGTGACATTCCCTTGCCTAATTGTCTCCATTTTGCACCTTTTCAGGTCCTTCTTAGACATTGTGTAAGTCTCATCTTTCTTTATTTACAGGTTTATTATAAGTCAAATGAATTATTACGGCCTCTTGCCTGGTCTCAGGGTTGTGAGGTATTGCAAATATTTTCCTTTAACATGACAGAGGCATTGTAGTACAACATACTCAAATCAAACTCTGAGCAATAGCTTCTTTACCTGTTTAAAAATGAAATGTAAATATCACTTTATTAAGGCAGATTAATCTTAATTGCTAAATGTTTATAGACAGTTTTGAGATGGTCAGAGGCAAGGTCCTGTGCAGATGCAGTATTTTATTAAAATATTTAATAAGCAGATTCTCTGACCCAATAGAGGGAACAAAGAAGCCTGTCCACTCTTAATTTTCCCTACCCATAATTATTTCTACAGAATGTAAATTACATATTGTACAGCTTTATTCTGTTTTCAGAGGATAATTATACTAGAAATTCCAGCCTTCTTTCTGTAGAGGGACCTCTTTCTCAGAAACCACACCTTTTAGCAGTCTGTTTTTCATTTGAGAAGGGCTGGATTTCCATTTATGTCAACACGTTTTTACGGGATGGCTGCTTTCAAGAGATGGATACAGGTAAAATGGGAAACCCTTACTCACAAATCATAACAATTCAGTCTGGAAGATGCATTGTAAGCTGATGGTATAGGAGTGGAAGCTTTTTTTTGCATGTGTAGTCTGTTAGAGATGACTGTTAATTTCATACCTGCTATTGTAACTGAGAGAGAAGCCTGTAATTCCTGTTGCAGTCATCTGAGCATTTTCAGTGGTATGTGCATAGTGCAAGGGAACTTGGACTTGGTGTGAAAAGAGGCAAGGCAGGATGCAAAATGGACAGTGCCAGTTGCTCTGTGTATGAGATTGGAGGTTTTTATGGATATATTTACATAATATTTAAGGAGTTTAATAAACTGAAAGTCAGGGTCTTAAAGTAAGGTTCACAACCCACTTGTAACATACCAGGACGGACAAGTCTTCCATTCTCCAGTGTTAGGGATCGATGGACCCCCTATATTTTCAATTTTCTAAGAACAAACTACTGTCTCAGAAATGTTCCAACTTTCTAATGATCTCATAGTCACACTTCACTGCTTTTAACCATCCACAAGCTGCAAAATTATATTCTCGTCTGAGTAATTTTAGTAAGGGAGTAGCAGCAAGGAAACTGAATTCTGTTTTAAAAAATCCTATTCAAGTCTTACTTCTGCTGGAAAAGTTTGTTTGTGTTTTTATGTAGCTGTGGTGTACTCAAGGCTTCTTTTTTCATCATTGCATATGCAAAATCCAGACCTGCAGAACTGTTCCATGTGGTGAACAGTCTGCTAAACCCAGACTGTTTTGCCTGAGTAGCAGATTTCCATATACCTCATTATGAGTTTGGGATTTTTTTGATTTATGTAGGCTCTGTTCCTTCAAAGGGATGTATGACTGTAGACCTTTATACCTACCAAAATGATTTCTTATCAAGTACTGAGGAAAATAAAAGGCCAGATCCCATTGGAGAGTAAGAGCCTTATTTTGCAGAGAAGAACTTTTCTTTCTAGCCAGTTTAATTTGTCATGGAAACAGCATGTAAACAGGGAGGCCACACAAAGTAACTTAGCTCTTGAAGCTTATTAATGGTGTCCAAGATGGTTCTGGATGGTTAGTGAATGATGTAATCCACAGTGTGTAATTCAAATTTTGATTTGGTAAGGGACTATAAAGAAAGATTTAGGTCAGTGCTGCTAGAAGGAAGTAGCATGGACTTTACCTAGTTGTTGCCTTATACAGCCTGATTTAAATAAGTGTTAGATCTTTCCACACCAAAGAAGCCATTATCCTGAGTAATAGCAGGTGTGCTTCAGTCTTCTGTCCTTTGATAAAGGCAAATGGTTAAGCTGCCTAAATACATCTCTGGAGTTACCTTATTTCTGTGGATTCCTACCATTCAGATATCCAGTATGTGCACGGACAGAATTAATATCCTTGTTCTTGTTATTTCCTACTGGGGATGAACAAAATCATAGAATCATGGAATATAATCATAAACCAATGTAGATTGGCGAGAAGGAGCTTATCTGGCCAAGGCACTCCTCAGAGCAGGGGCCGCTCATGCCAGTTGTTCAGTTGAGCTTTGAGCACCTCTGAGGACAGAGCACCACTGAGCCCCACTTCAGAGAAGCCTCTGACTCCATCGTCTCTATAATTTTCCATTAGATAATTGAAGGCTTCAATATGCCTTCATCTTCCCTCCTCAGTATCCGCTCTCCGCAGTGTTCTCTGAAGACTGAGCAAACCCATTTCTTTCAGCATCCTCCTTACATCATCATGTACCTGATAATCCTTCTGACCCACTACCCCCTTGATTTAGTAGGTTAACATCTGTGTTCTATTGGGAAGTCCAAAACTGGAGTAGATTATATGATTGATATTTGCATCTGGCCATCTATTACTCCTCAGTCCCAGTTATTTTGATTATTCTTAGCTGGTTTGAGTGAAGGTGGTTTTGGAATAGCTGAGGACTTCAAGTCCTCTCCTCCCCCACTAACAAGATATCTGAGCTACAGTACTCCACATCTTGCTGATGAGGGCTAAGAAACTGAACTGTTCACAGTGAAAAAGCTATTTCCTGAGAGAATGTTTTGCATTAGTGATACTCTTGATTTAAGTGGTTAATTTACGGTGGGTCATGGTATAACCTGTTTTTTATAGATGGTATCACTCAATACTTTTTATTATCACCACAGCACAAAATACACTTCCTCGTGGCCCTCTCGCTTTAAGCATAGGGAAAGAGGACTGTGCAGAAATAATTTTCAGTCCCAGGGACTGTACATGTAATGTAATGTTAAATTAACTTATTTTTCTAGTGCGCTTGGAGGATCATCTGCCCTTCACATCCCAGCCTTTCCCAGTGGAGGTTGTCTCATCGACTATGTACCCCAAGTATGCCAGCTGCTAACAAACAAGGTAAGCTGCTACAGACAATCAGTTTTCCTTTCCTTTATGCACTGTACTGCATTTCCAGGCATCGTTACTCTTCTGCCAGCTATTCTAAGCAAGGCGTACCTAGGCTGAACTACACAGGGACTGCAGGCATACTTAGGCTGAACTATACCTTCTTGGTAAGAGCTGAGCACCTAAGCACAACATTGAATAGAATGACTCCTTTAGGTAAAGAAGGGAGTTTGGGATCAGATCTGGGATCAGTTTTTTTTTCTTAGTGCCACATGTTATGATTTAGGATAAAATGTTACCATCTTGTACAACACTGCATTGTAGTATACTGATTTTTAGTAAATACAGATGTGTAGTTCGGATATTATTTTTCTAGTTGCAAGTTCTCATACCCCAGTCATTACTGTAGGTTTTGAGTACTTGCTGTGATTTTTCTACTCAGATGTTTCCTCCAGATGAACTGAATCAGCAGTTTCTTTGGATGTTTATACAGTAATAGCTACTTAAGGTTACTGAAAAGGTTGTGTTCCAGTTAGCTTACTGTTTGAACAAAAAAGAATGATTATAGTATTTTGAAAGTTTCTCCATTATTTAATTGTAATTTTCTCAAGAAATTGTGTATTGCATACTTCCTATTTGTATATTATTTTTACCTTCAATTGTCTAAATGAAGAAAATAATTTTATCTTTTAGAAAAAGTTCTTCAGAATGTGTTTCCATAATTATGTTGGAATCTATCATTAGAGTTGTTTTTGTTGTGGTTTTCTGTTAAAATTACTTTCTGTTTTTAAAATCTGCAAGTACACGGAACTGTTTTTATCCTTTCTTAAACAAAGTCACTTAAGCAAACTTATCATATGTTTTCCTCTTCCCAAAATAACATTTCAGATCCTACACAAAGCCTTCAAAATAATCACAGTGTTTTATAAAATAAAATGTTTCCATTTATAAATAGAATTTAAGTTATACAAGACAGCTCTCAGCAATGCTTGTATCAAGACGTTTTCAGTAATTTTACGGAAGCATTTGCCAGTCAAGGAATTCTAGTATTGCCATAGCCAAGAAAATACTCTTCCTGTTCTTTTCAGCGGGGAGAAAAAGGTTCCTAAAATGCTAGGTTTTGTTCTGGAAAGCAAAGGAATTTACAGAGAGAATCACTTACAGAACCATACCATAAGTACTTCCAAGTCACCAGTTGTAAACCAGATGTCCTTGCAGCCTGATGACACATGCATTGTTTCTGTTATGGGTCAAACACTGCTCACACTGTTCTCCTAAGTAATGTCATGCAAATCGACAAGAAAACATACATGATGTGAGGAGAATTTTGCCTTAAGTCTCCAAATTTAGCATTGTTGGATTTTGTCTGTGCCAGGATGGAAGTCTTTCAAAACCCAGAATGCCTCAGAAATTGATGCTCGCAGTTGAGTAGGTGGCTCCCTGAGTCAGCATGAAACCAGTTAAAGAGCTTAGTGTTCAGAAGACTTTGTTGAAGGTGCAGTCTTCAGAAACCACCCAAGATCAGTTGTGAAAGATACTTGATTTTTACTTCTCTTTTATAAGCAGAATGTTATTTTGACACTTAGCCTGCTGTCAGTTCAGATAACTGATTTGCCTATCACAGCTTTCCACTCAAACTTCAGTAAGGCAAGGCTGAGCATTTCTTTCTTCCAATCTTTGTCTTGTGCAGTTAAACAGTGCCTCAATCTATTGTGAAAGACTGAGTTTCACTCAGAAGTGATTGAAAAGATTTCTTTACAAGATATTCTGTGTGCAAGATCCAGAGTTTGTTTTAAATGTATTTTAGGATTCTTCAGGGAAATAATGCTAAATGTAGGATTCAGAACTACTACCATGTCAAACATAAATCTTCCTTAACAAGAAATATATGACAAACTGGGCTTTTGTGTTTTTAATCTTTTTATAGCTCTGGATTTGTTTTCTTTCTTTTTAAAGGTACAATATGTTATTCAGGGATACCATAAGAGAAGAGAGTACATTGCAGCTTTCCTGAGTCACTTTGGAACGTAAGTTTTCTTTCGGTGAATTTTTTCTGTAGCGTAGGGGAAACTCATTTTCTGCACATGGTTTGTGGTTGTGTGGCTGCTGTCCACTGGATAAGATGAAATCTAATCATTTTTCACAGAATTGTGTATAGATTGTCTCTCTGTAGCAATACTGGAATGTAGTTCAGCATTATTTCACTTCTGTGCCAATCTGATTTTTCTAGAAAATAGGTGATGATGGGAAAGGAACAGAAGGGATTTTCTCCTTGTGCAGAAGAAATGTGTTTGTTTCTGAATAAATCACTTGAGGGGTCTTACACTAATAGGCAGTGACTGAGGTGGGAGAATGGGGAAGCAGGTATGGTTCCAAGCCTTGCAAGAGCCAGAAACCACTGCTCAGCGTAAAGGCAGGACTGGCACACCAGCTGGTCCCACCACCAACCAGTATTTTGTCTCTCAAGAGAAGAGGCTCTTGGGTCATGTTGCATTCCTGCGGATGGAAGGTCCATGGCCAGGCATGATGACAAATTAGCTTCAGAAATCAATTAATCAGGGCTACCTTGGCACTGTGAAAGGTTGGCACTTTGGTTTCCTGCCTAAATTCTGACTTGAGCTGGAGTCCAAGCCTTTAGCTAATCATGATGAGAGGTTTCTGCTTCCAAGGGGTGATACCAATGACGTGGATATTCGGGAGCCCTTCAGATCTCAGGTCTCTCGAGTGAGGCTAGGAAAACAGGTGGCTTCTAGCATGCACCCAAATTTAATACAACGATAAATAGGTAACGATGACTTGAACTGGACATGTGAGTAGACAGTCAGTGCAAGCTCAGTCTTCATCAAGGCAAGATATTTCCTTTTCTTCTGAGAATACTACATTATAGAAATGGCCAGGTGTGTGCCTATGATTATAGGACATCTGCATTGTGGTTCATGAGTTCTGATACTGTTTGAGACTTAGAGAATACCAGCTTCTGATGGCTGAAACTTTTAATTCATCTACCAAACAAGTGTTCTGTATGGAATTTTTTGTTGTGATCTCATGTTTTGTATTTTTTATATATACTCTTTGCAGTTTTCAAATTTAAACTCTTCTCGCCCTGCTTATTTTCAGTTTTACCCTCTCACTTACTACAGAAATAATAAATCTTAATTTGAGTAAGATACAGGGAATTTGTGTGTCTACAGTTTTTATCAAGTTAGGATGCAGATGTGGTAGCAGGTCTCCTTTCATTTAAAAATGTATTTTAAACTGAAAATGTCCTTTCTTTGAGTAAAAACCTCCAATGCCACAGCATAATTAAGATGATTACTAAAATTAAAAGTTTGATCTAATTTACAATTAGCTAGAAAATTGTAACTGTTAATAAAGAAAGCAAATACTGGAAGTTTCTGAACAAACAAACAAAAGTAACAATCCCTGTATTACAAAATTTACATATTCATCATTCAGTGTTAGAAGGTAAAAATTGTATTCATTTTTTGTTGTTTTTTTGTTGATAGTGGTGTGGTGGAATATGATGCAGAAGGATTCACAAAGCTTACTCTGTTGCTGATGTGGAAAGATTTTTGCTTCCTTGTTCACAGTGAGTAACACTTTGCCTCAGGCATAAATGTCTATCCTCTTGAAGATACAAGTTCAAAAGGGAAAATGTACAATTACAGGAAACAATTTAAAAGTTTTAGCTATTTTTATCCAGTGCTTAATCTATTTTTGATGTGACTTAGAAAACACAAAATCTCAGTTGTATCTGGAGAAGGGGAGAGGATGCACACCAATAGTGAAATGCTGGCTTTACAGAATGCTAAAGTGTCCTGGGAATGTTTGCTACTATTTTGACTCAAGATTAAGTTCACTGTTGTAACTTGGCCTTTCAAAAGTGTCAGTGATGAGGACTGTTGTTATTTTAGGAATACCTAAAATCATCTGTAATTGTCAAGATTTAATGCATTGATAACAACTGTAAAGACACTTCAACGTAGGGAAAATATATTACATAAGAAACAACAGCATATTGTCATTAGGATCCAAAAGTTATTCCTAGACTGAAACTGTGTAGGCACAACTGTCTTAATGATGTAGCTAGGTTTGCTGTCATTTGAAATTTTTAAATAAAGATTGTATTGCTATCAAAAAGACATTCTTAATTTAAATATATAGGAATTGCTCCATGTGGAAACCAGTAAATGTGGCTTTGATACTGCCTTTTACATATTACCCTAAGTTACAGTTTTTGGTTTTCCTTGTGGTAAGGTGGAATTCACAGGTATCAAAGATATTTTGATCTGGGGAAATTCGATCATGTTACTCTTTAGATTTGATTGTTACACTTCTTATTTATGTTTCAAATTATTACATTGCAATCTGGGCAACTGCAGCATTGGTGTTTGATAGCATTCTAGCACTGAAGTCTTTCATGTTACGTAATTTTTTATTGTGGGCTAGCTTTTCATGTGGAAAACTAATGCTGTCTTAATGATATCATAGAAATTTCTCCCAGAGTTCTTAATGCAGGAAGTCGGGATTGCTGTTGTTCAGAGAAGTCCTTCACCCTGTGTTGTATTGGAGATCATAAAAAATGGTCTCACTAATCCCTTTCCTTGCATCGCCTAAGATTACCTTACCACACATTAATGACCTTAAGAGGTCTAGAAAACTCAAACCTGAAATTAAAACACTTCCATCATATTATTATGATTTATGCTGGGGGGAAAAGAAAGAATTAAAGTGGTATCTTTGGGAAGATTATCCTCATGAAGTCTTTACTTACATTTCAACTACAATTGAGAGCTGGTCACTGGACACTTGTCTTCTATGAGATGACACTTCTTTATGTGCAGCCTTCTCGAAGGTTTCCTGCCTTTCTTACTCCCCAACATAATTGGGTTAATTTAATCAATGTTAAAATTCCTGTGGATTTGATTTGTGCTGTGGGATAATATACCTTAATACATGTTGAATCACTTAGATTTCAGGGGAATCAAAATTCAAATTTCTGCTAAATAACAGAGCAGGTTTTAACTGTGCAATATTCATAGTATTCAATTAAACTGGCATGAAAGCTACAATTATAACTGAATAGTTTATCACTATGTATTAACCCTGTGGCCTCAGAAATCATACAGTGGCTTAGCTGTGTAAGCCATTGCATCACTCACTTGTTGAACAATTCACTGCAAAAGCATTTCTGTTCCATGCACTGAAGGATATTGCAATGAAGGGACCGAAACCTGCACTTCATTTCCTGAGTGAAGTAATGTAGGCTTTCATCTCCTAACCACTGACATAACTATGTATATGATGGTTGAATATTTAGCAAGCGTCTAATACAATGTCTGGGAGAGATAGCAATAAGTTGAAAACTGTTCTACTTTATGCATTTACTACAGTATGTAGATAAAGTATTCAGAGGAGAATAAATAGGTCAGTATACAGCAAGCACTGTGGCAAATCAAATGAAAGGAACTGTAGTAAATTTTATTGGCATCTAGATTTTGGTTAAAATTTTAGATTTGAGATTGTGAGATTTATAAACACTAACATGAGTCATATTTCCTTTAGAAGATGGATTCAGAGGTTTCAAAAATAACTTTAGCATTGTTTTGCAACTGTTTGCATTGAGAGTTACAAACTTGTTTGGATACTAGGAAGCAAAAAACATTAGAAGTAAGTTGAAATTATTCAGAATGGTTTTATTGAGTAAAGTGGGTTAAAGAAGAGAGAAACAGAAAAATAGTTCTGAATTGCCGAAGCCACATATCCTTAGAACAATTTCACGTGCTAAAAAAAAAAAGACAGGTGCTGTAGTTACAGAATGAAGAGCAGAGTCTACCCACTCTACCTTAAAACACCGAGGAGCGACCTAGTTGCAAGCTCAATCATTAGACTAATGAAGCTGGTGGAGTTATTATATTAGATCAAAGACTAGTCAAAGGAACTGTTTCTTTAGTGGTTTAGTTTTAAGAATTAATCAAGTGCTTTCAAATATAAGACAGAAGAAATAAACATTTAGAGAAGTTCATGCATCCACATGGGAAAGGAAATCGTTAATCAGGCTTACTGCTTTTGATACTGGTACTGTTTATGAGTGAGTCTCAGTATGAAGCTTTGTAAGTAAACTTAAGTAGACTGCTCGCTTTTCAATAGACTTTCTCTTCTTGTTTGTAAATCAGCTATGATTAGTTTTTGGAGACAGATATTTCCTCGTATTCTTGTTCCTGTATACAGTCTATGTATTTATACCATGTATAAATTATAGTATCATTTAGGTTGGAAAATTCCTTTGAGTTCAGCCATTGATGCTATAACCAGATTAATATTAGATAAAAACACAAGTTACATTATCTGTGCATAATTAAGAATTAAGTAGCATTATTTGTATAAACACGAGTAGAACTCTGAAGCAACCTGTATTTGGGCTTTTCTTGCAACCTGTATTTGGGCTTATCTTGCAAGATTTTTAGGTTATCAGCACTAAGGAGATGGACAGAGCTGGACCAGTTTGCAGTAGTAAACAGAACACTGCGTGTGTTAGTGGTTGTTTAAGATGTCTTGAAAAGGGCAAACATTAAACTAAAAAGGGTTTGTTTCACTGAACAATATTTCAGGGGATGAAGAACGTTGAAGGCTGCCAGCATTTATATTTCCAGTTTGTGTGGGATCTCAGTCAGGGTGAAGTTGGTGGGAACATTTGGTGGAAGTGACCTCGGCTAGCTGTAAGGGATTTCAGTTTCTGTGTGGACAATCCCACTCACCCAGGAGTTCCAAAGGGCTGGTCATGTAAAAGCTCAAGTTTAATTGATGATCCTTCTCGCTGTGGGAATGCCAACTGAACTAGCTTTTTGTCCACTCTTTTACTTTCCTGTGCAGTTAGGTGGTTATCTCTGTCAGAGGATAGATCAGAAACAGGCAGCATCTCAAGCAAGAAGAGAGTTTTGAAACAGAAGAGAGAAGCAAGCAAGGGACCTAAAGCATTAATTGGCTAAGAGGAGACTATACCTATGAGTATCAGGCTTTGGGTGGACTTGTGTTTCTGGATTCAGGGTTTTTTGGTGGAAGTTATCAAGGCCAGCTTCTGATGCACTCTTGTTTGGATATTGCTGTCTACACACGTTTGTCAGTCTCTTCAAGAAAAGTTATGAAAAAATAACCTTGTCTGCCTGAGCCATGTCCTAAAAAAATAGGCCAAGTATTGAGTGGAATATTTACATTAGATTGTTTCTGTGAGCTTTTATCTAATGAGGTATTTTGACTTTCTTATATAGTGCTGTTACTTTATTCTTCTCATTCTTCCTTAAATGAAAATGGGAATTTTTAACTCTGAAAACTAAAGAAGGTAAAAGAGAACACAACCACATGAATAACAAGGTGGTATCTGGTCCTGTCAGGAAAGCAGGATAGTTCAGTAGAAATGCCAAGCATAACAAAATAAATATTTCAGGAGTCTAGAATGAGAAGTCCAGTGCTGATCAAAACAGTCTGCAGATATTATATTTCATGTCATCCTGTCATTTCATTCTTAAATGAGAAACTGAAGACTAACCATCAGCCCCAGTGATGTAAAAGTGGCTGGAGAAAGTCAAAAGCCATTTGGATCTTACTCTTGGGAGTAAGCAGAGAAGTGTCTTTTTTTTTGGCGGTCTTCTCCTCTGACTCAGTACTTTTAGTACTTTTTTAAATTCCATGTATTTCTTTGAATCTGGTCTTGAGAGTTTCTGAGAGCATGTTCTGCCTGCAGCAAAATATGCCCTCAGCTGATGGGGTTTCTTCAAAACTTTGTACATTGTTTCAATCACTCAAAGCAGAGCATTCTCTGTGACATTTCCTGTGTAATAAAGTGCGTCTTGCTTACTGAAGTCAATGAAAACTGCAGGTACCTTGTAGTGCTGTGGATCAGGCGGTGTGATGGAAAAGTAGCCTGAGTCACAGGCACACAGTTCTGCGCTAAACTAGGCATGGGCTTAGACAGGGGCTAATCACAGGACTGAATTGTAGCATTTGGAAAATTAATTAGTCTTCTGCTGATCAATTTCCTCCATGGCATGTTTTTCTCCTTTATTTATAAGGAGTACTGCCAAGTAGATTTAGTTTGAAATTTTTATTGAAAGCTGGTAATTTTATTTTTGACACTAAGAGTACTTCAAACATTTTGTTCCTTTGATTCCACCTTGGGTATTTACCTGTATGTGAGCCAAATGAGATTTTTCTTATATATAGGTATTCATAATGGATGCTAGTGAACCTGGAAAGTGGTTTTCTTTTCCTCTTTTCTGTTTCTCTGTGTTCATTTTGTTTTCATGTCACTCAGGATAAGCTAGTTGTAGGTTCCTATTTGTAATTGCAGAAAAAGGGGGAATGGACAGCAGGCAATTTATAAAACTTGGTATGGACAGAAACAAACTGGAAACAACAGTTGTGATACTAATTAGGCTTTATAAGAATCTTATAGATGGCCTGATGTGGGTGGACTGGCAAGGTATTTTAAAATGTCATTTTGCTGTGGATATTACTTTTTTAATTTCTGAGAAACAAATGTATTTGCAACACTTTAAAAACTATAGTATATTGCTGCAGACATTAATTGACGTTCTTCCAGCAACTACAAGCACTTTAGCAAATGGACTGAAAGGTTTTGTAATAACTTCTTACAAAATTGCACTTTTCAGAAAAGTGAACGGTTGATTTTTCTTGTTTGATATACATATATCTAGAGTATGACTACTATGTGCCCAAGTATATGACAGATAACTAAAATTCTCAGGAAAGGTACCTGACATGGAAAAAGGATACAATCCTATTTTATCCACTCAGTTTTTGAAAACAAGTAATTAGGTCACAAAAAGTAATTGGCAGGGGCAGGACTTGAGTACAGGTTGTGGTGCTTATTCTTCTTACTCCATGTCTGGTTTGTGTCTACATTCTTTGGTAACTCACAGATAGTTTTCCTCTAAGATGAGAACTGCTTTAAAGGTGTGAAATACAGCAAGTTCAAAATTGCTCATAGTAGCAAGTAGAAAGCAAATATCTTGTTTTCAGTCCAGAAAGGATGTGATGAGCAGTGGTCTCTTGGATGAGTCCTGGGTTCAGTAACAGGCAATGGTTTCAGAAAAGAAACAGGATGATACACAACACCACAGGATTATTAGAGATATGAAATTTCTAGAAATAAGAGCTGCATCAAGATAAGAAACATTTTCTGAATCATTCTTCCCTCTCTTTCCTCTTTCTATGCAGTGACAATTACTTTGTCATCAAAATAAATTTTTTCTAAGAATCCATATGTGACATGGCAATAGCACACAGAGGCAACTGCTGAATAATAGATAAATAAAATTCATTTTGGAATAATAAGGAATACACCTTGGTTTAGAGATGGAACTGGTCACAAACACGCATAAATGTCAAATTGGGGGAAGGAGGGAGTGCTTAAGCTGCTTTTCTGTCTCCTTTGTCAGCAGTCCCCCTGCCCCATTGAGCAGCAGTCCCATCTTTTCCCTGGTCATGCTTTTGCTGTTCCTGTAGGCAGCCCATCTTGTTGTCCTTAACTC
Organism: Oriolus oriolus; assembly: GCA_013400235.1. Taxonomy (NCBI): domain Eukaryota; kingdom Metazoa; phylum Chordata; class Aves; order Passeriformes; family Corvidae; genus Oriolus; species Oriolus oriolus. The sequence goes on along the minus strand of VXBT01008725.1, from coordinate 148,972 downwards.
CCCTTGCCAGATTCAATTCTAGGTCAGCTTTGACATTCCCAGTCCTGTCTCTTCATGCTCAGGGAGTGTCCACATCTCCTGTGATTCCTTTTTATGTTTGAGTTTTATCAGGAGTTCCTTGCTCATCCTTGTAGGCCTCCTGCTGGTACTGTTTGCCTTTCTGCTCTCTAGGATTAACTGTTTTTGTGCTTGGAGGAGGTCATCATGGGCTCATCTTCTCACCAGGACCACTATCCCATGGGAGGAGCAAGATCCCTGAACAGCCAGAAATCTGCTCCCTGAAGCTTAAGGGTGTGATCCTGCTGTTTGCTTTACATCATCCTCAAATGGTGCATTCACAAAAGAGTACCAAAAATGGTTGGTGGTCTAGAAAGCATGTAAAAGAGTATGTTCCATAAAGTGGTTCTATAGGTCATTAAAAAGTAATAGAAGACTAAGCTTTTAGAACTGTCTAAGGTGGCTTAAAGAGTAAAAGTGATAATTGTGATGTTCAGGAGTGAAAAGATGCATTGGGCCTGTGCTGCACTTAAAAATATCTGGAGTGGCTTAGCTGGCTAGTTGGGCCAGACAGGATTACACTGGGTTGGGATTTGAAAGCTGTAAGCCTGCATGAAGCAAAAGTTGAAAGAACAGGGTAGCAGGTGTGGGAGCAGAGGTTCCTCTTGACCTGCAGGTAATGTCACACTGACCACAGGTGAGAATGAAGTAAAATGGTTTCCTTTCAAATCCCAGGCAGCATTTAAAACAGAAAAAACAACTTACTTTGCAAGGCTCATAATCTTAATAAAATGTTGGCGAGATAAGACAATAGTTTTGCATATCTGCTTTTCAGGTAAAAACATGGTTTAGAAGAATTCCTGTCCAGTTGGAAAGTAATGTAAAACTTCTCAGCAATTAGCAGTGCATCTCTGCTTGAAAAGCAGAGGAATATTTTTGGCCATGATCAGCAGCCTGTGCCAAGAAAGGGCATGGCTTGCTTTTTACACCCATAACAACTGCAACTGTAAGTTTCAAGCTTCAAACAATTCAGACAGAGAAGAGACAGCTTTTAGTCACATCAATCTCATCAGCACTTAGAGAAGTTACTATAGAAACTGTAACAGCAGAAACAATGAAAGGAAATAAAAATTGAAGGAGGAGGAAATGAAGATCTTTGAGAATTTGAAGTAAAAATAAAACAAAATATAAGTAAGTAGCTGAAGCTGGTGATGTAAAAATAAGAAGCCTTTTTCTTAATTAAGATAAGTATGATTACAGAAATTAGAGAAGGAAAAGACCTGTAAGGCCATTATGCCATTTCTTTGGGCTCAATATAGAATTATGAGATATTCCACAGGATATTTTTAGGAGGTAGTCCAGTCTTGCTGTAGAAGTCCAATAAGAGTATTACGTAGGTGGGGTGGGCGATGATGCTCAAAAACAAGACAATGTTGTAAAGCTGTTTTCAGATTATCTTACATCTCTTTAGTGTGGTCTTTGACCACATAGCTGGAAACTGCTTGAAGAATATCTTGATTTGATCTGTTATTTAGTTCCTCTGTAAAACTAAACAAATAATGAGATACTCTGTCTGCAGCACATGACTGTAACTTAAGTCATTAAAACTATTTCTATCACGTTTTTAAAAAATGCTGGTTTGCATGAAGGATGGAGTACTTAAAAAAAAAGTTACAGATTATAATAAAGATGTGGGATATTTTTACAACCATATAATATGCCTCTGTTGAAAGAAAATCAAAACAATTGTAATCATAAATCTAGTTGCCACTGGTGCCTAGATTGTATTCTAGTTCCCACTATCTGTGGAAGGGGAACCATAAGGTGGATACAGAGATGTCATCCAGTCCTTCTCAGATAAAAATGGGTTACATTATATTTTAAGAAACCCAAACAGACAAAACCAACTAACAAACCAAAACAAAGAAAGCTAATTAAACAAATCTACTCTGTAATGTGTCGGAATAGTTTAATCCATCACAATTCATTGTTTCCATTTTGCCTGCAGCGGTTTGTCTTTTATTGTTTAGTATTGTATATTCTGTTAATGAAATAGTTGTTTCCTTTTTTCAGCATATTTACTTGTATTTCTATAGTATTTATTTGGAAGTATTTTGTACATAAGTCATCATACTCTTTTACTGTACAAGTGTTGACTTTGCCGATGGGGTGGATATTTCCTGTAGCAAGGGCAGACCCAATTATTTCAAAACCAGCTGTGATTACCAACACACCCAAAGTGCCATAAGTGTCTCAGCTAAAATTCCATAAACAGCTTTTCTTTTCAGATTTGAAATTTTGAAATGTTGATTTCAAAATAGCATCTTCCTGCAGAGAACCTGTTTTTCTCCAGAAGGGATGTCAGCCCTAATAATGTTTAACAAATTCAAATTCCTGTGACTGCGCTCTGTTAACCTTAAGTCCCACACTAATGCCATTGATATGTTATTTGTCATCCTTGCTCTCTCATTCTTGCAAGAATAAATCATCACACACCAAAGCAGGATAGCTGTGGCATTCAGTAATTCTTTGTGTGTTTTGAGCCAAGTTCCCCTTTTCATTTTTTGCCAGTAGAATGTAAACTAAAGGCCTTCAGTGCACACGAGTCAAAGAAAGATTCACTAGGCAAAGCAGCCTGAAGTCCTGCCCTGGGGAGCTTTGTGGTAGGCACTACAGTCCCCAAAATGCCTGTGGCTGAATCTATTCAGGTTTCTCTGTAGGAACTGTCATCAATATGATTCCGGAAAGGCCTTCTGCACTGGAATTTTTATGTAAAAACTGAAGATAGCTCTTTTCCCTTGAAGTTAAGTAAAGATTTTTCACCCATTGGACTGGCTGTCTGAAACAGCTTTCTCAAAGGAGAAGTAATGTCAGAAAATCTAGTAGAAAGTTTCTTTTAAAATAGGGATTGAGAGATGTGTAAGTGATACATATCATATGGTATATGTGTTGCCACCGAGTTGCACTGTAAATTCATATGGGTCTCATCCACATCAACACATGAAAACTGCAGAGCTCTGAGTTCAAGGAACTTTTCAGTTTGAGGCAGGGCATTCAAATCCACTGTTTTTCCCGGCAGTGTGAGCTCAATTGCAAGTAAGGCAGAGAGAATGTGAAATTCAGTGAACCAAAAAAAGAACAAGCAAAAAGATGATGAATATGTACTAATAAGAGACAGAAATGCAGTTCTGGAGCCTGGAATATGTGTTTCCTGTTTCCATTACTTACTTCATCTGAAGTACTTGAGTGCAGAGGCAGTCTCTCGCCAAAGCTGGATGATAAGTAAGGAGTGAGTCAGGGAATTTCGGGAAGAGAACGACTAGTATCAGGCTAAGATTCTTCAGTGTTCTCTGGAGATTTGAGTTTGGCATATACTTCTTGTTTTTCTGGTAAAATAATTTAAACAAAACTTCTCACATGTCCAGTAATCATTGATTCTGAAGTATCTACTATGGCAGTCAGCATTGGAAGGGCTTGTGTTTGACTACATAAAGTATTATCTATTACGTCTCAGAAGAATTGCATCCCACAGGCTGGTACTCAGCATCAGTAGACAGGTTAACTGTTCTTTCATTGTTCCTTCATTCCTGATCTGGAATCCCTAAAGAACATCTCAACTCATGAGTGTGCTGTGAAACGATTTTAAAATGTTTTATGTAGCTAACGTCATTCTTACGAAGATTAGAATCATCACATTGAAAAGCTCATGCGGAAATGAACGCATTTAATTGGAGCAAGTCTTCAGTGTCGTGCAGTAAATAAATGCAGAGGGAGAGGGTCTGTCAGATGGGAGAAGCCAGAACAGTGTCTCCTTTGGCCATCTCTGTGCAGCCTAGGACTGTTTAAAACTGGAAACAATCCTGCGTTATCTTCTGTTTGAAGGCTGCTCCATAAAGCAAGTATGGATTGAATTAAGGTTGGTCAGGCCATGAAATCTTGTCGAAGTAGAAATCTCAGCAATAAAATATCCAGGTCACGCAGTGTTCATGAGTGCAAAACAAATTTCAGGTACAATAAACTGCTGCAGATTCAAGCATCCCAAAGGTTAGTAAGATAACCAGTACAGCAGCATCTAAGGATCAAAACTATGAATTCAGTGAGTAAATGTTGGCTTTTGTGGAAACAAATATCTAGATTTATCCAGTGCCATACAAAGGATAAATAAACCTTTTCCCTAGAACAGGAGAACAGTATATGGAAAATTTTTTGAGTGTTACCATCTAAGTGCTTTGAAATATAATAATGGTCAGCATGCATTTCAAGCATGGTTTTGTTTTCCCATCTCTTTTCTCCAGTGCATAAAGGTGGAGAGGAGGGCACTGTGGTAAACCTGCCCTTTTCTTCTGAGCATTTTTCCTTCAGAAAACCTGTAGCAGCACTGGTACATGCTTTTTCTGAGACATTCCTTCTGCATTTCATATCCTGTTGAGCGAGCTGTAAAATTAGATGCTAAAGATACTATTTTAAAGTTAATAAGGTAGTCAAAATCAACTCTGTAGTTGTTGACGTAAGCTTAACAAACTAGGTAACCTGTTCCAGGCCTCATATTGCTGGTTTTTAAGAAAATGAACAATTCAGCCTTACAGATGCATTGCGCAGTTTGTTAGTTATTAATAAACCAAGATTTTGGCTTTAAGATAACTATGTTTTGAATATATGTGCGCATTAAATACTAAGTCAAGAGAAGCAAATTTGTATGTTACTTCTAGATAGTTTCTTACGTTTCAAAAAGAGAGCAACTTCAACTATTTATAAACTGTAATTAAGTTTCTTTACAACATGACTCATTCTCAACAAGCAAGTCCTTTTTCTTTTGCTTTCTTATGAACTGTGTGGGAAAATTAGGGTTCAATCAGTGAAGAATTTACTCAATGCTTAATTACCCATAAACAGCCCTCCAAGTTCTGCTCATGTAGAGCTTGCATAAAGACATGATTTTCCCCACACTATGGCTGTCTAAAAATTGACTTTTAAGAAATGATCTGTAAATTGTAATGTAGGAGAAAGCAGTGTTTTACTGGCTTCTTTCTCCAGTCTGTTTCTTTGAGTCTGGTACATGCTTACAGTGTGATGCTTAGGAGAGCCAAAGTAAGAAATCACAAGATTTAAATTACTTCGAGCATGGAACTAAATTAAAAAGCTTTACTTTCCTGAATGAGCTAATTGTTTAAATTTTCCAAAGGAAATGTTTCTATTTCTGTGACAGAAGGGGTAAATGGGACTTCCTCTGACATAATTTTCATTTTAAATCTTGAGTTTGACAGCAGCATTTTTACCTTCATAACGAAATATTACTGCTTAACTGCATGACTTGTATAAGCTTGCTAGTGAAGTGACTCACTTACGCAGATGAAGTTATTTTTAGGGAGATAATTTGCACTGTTTAGAAGAGAGGAAAAAACGGAGAGAGAGTCCTACTAAGAGCTAGATCTCTCATTATAGTTTACAGAGCTCGTGAACCCAGCATCCAAGCAAAAGATGACTAAGCAAGGGGTCTATTGGTACTTTCAGGAATTTACAGACATGAGTCATCTGCTTATTTTCTGCAGACATATCACCAGGGTACTTTGTGAGTCAGCTGTTATTTGGAAATAGTACTTGTATTCAACATGAATACGTTTTTGTAGTTCTTAGGTGACTAGCTTGCCAAACCAACACAGGCTTTTACAGTTTGCCTAGTTCAGGTGTTAATTTACAAACTGACGTGTTGTTCTTAACTGTGATGCATTCTTCATGGCAAAGTGTGAATATTGTCTTGCATGTAATTGCAGTAACACCTTTGTCACCTTAGATATTACACGAAGGCAGATCTGATTTTGTATTAATGTACAGACTGCCTACACATGACCAAGTAAAAAGAAAAATTTTCTTTAGCAAACTGTGTGTGACTATGGGCAGAATTTGACCTTTCATGTCCAACACACCTTGCCAGCATTAATTACCAGTGGTATTTGCTTATTTTTTTCATTCTATGCACTAACAGTGTCAATGGACGGGCATCCACTGGGACGGAAGCAAGTTCTTGCCTTCCTTTGCTATTGCTGAAATAATAGCTGGCTACCTTGAGATATGTATAACACTTTAAACTCAAGGCTATTTCCTGTTTACTGGTCTTTTAGGTGTGGTTGTGTTCCAGAATTAGGGACAGGTTTTTTTACTCGGTCTGGACTCATCCACACCTTGTATTAAGGAAACACTTGGGTTAGAAAACTGGAAGTTTGGCAATTTCAGGTGACAGGTAGTGTTATAAATCAAAGGCAGTTTAAATTTTCAGAACTCTACGTGCAGTTCAGGGTAATACCGCTGTTGTCCAGATGTGGGGTGCACAATTTTGAATCTAGTTTGATTATCTGATTTGTGTGATCAGTTTATAATGTAAGTAATTCCTGAAAATTCCTATATAGGTTTTGGTTAATAGAATCTATTTTGGTGGTATCTTCTCATAACAAATGCAGTGAGAGCACTGCCTTGATTATCCATTTTAAACAGCATTTCTGGTGCTAGACACTTTGTCTTAAGAGCCCACCTTTAGTTTTAGGTAACGGAAAAAACTGTTGCTGCTTGCCTGTGTTACATAGATGGCAGTTTTGAAGGGAAAGTTAATGGAAGTTAGAAATTCGCAACTAAAAAGTTAAATAGAAGGGCTAGACTATTACTTGAATGCTTTGCTAAAGTTTGTTATTCATCTCACATGGTGATGAAATACAAAAAAAAGTATACAGACTTGGTTTGTCTTAAGGAGTTGGTACTTAAGAAGGAAAAAGATGCACTAGAGAAACAGTATAAGCACTCAGAGCTGAAGTAGTGTATTTGTAACATTAAAACAGAGAATCAGTCTCCTTGTTTCTTTACTCTTTTCCGTGGTGCGTCCCTCAGAGACCGAGGCACACACACGCCATTTGTGAGGGGAGGAGACAGCTCGCTTGCTGATAAATGGCCACGTTGCTCCCATGTTTTTCAGGGTTGTTATTCAGTAATCACACTATAAAGAGGAATTCGACAGAGCAGTCTTTGAATCTAACCTTTGTTAAAGCAGTGATCTGCCCTCGAATTAGCAGAACTCTGCCCATGTCATTAGCGCTTAAATATCGGCTGGAAGCTGCTGTGTGGGCTGAGTCACCCGGACTACGGGAGCTGTCACGTGTGGCTCAGCCGCTGGGTCGTGAACTGAGCAAGCGCTGTCCTGCACGGGAGGATTTGGTGTATTTTGGGAGTGTGGCTGGAGCAGCGCCTTTGATTTTGCGTGCTTCGTGGCTACAAATGCTTTTACTCCTAGAGCTGGGAGGGTAGTTTAGGGAGAAGGGAGATGCGGTGTAGCTGATGAGCATCTGAGTATTTAGATGTGATTAGATAAACTGAAAAAATGAAGGAACTAGCAGGATGATAGCATGGAATTTGGAAAATGACACCTGCCTTACACTGATACCTCAGTCTGTGAGCAGAGGTTTCATAGGAAGTGCTGGAATCTCTGGAAGTATTTAAAATACAATTCCACTGCAGTGTTCTTTCACTGTACAAAATTTTTAAAAAGTGATTTGGAGGATAGCGAAAAGTACAGTTGCAGGTGTTTTATAAATGAAGCCTACACCTTTACAAGAAATGCACATTCTTCTGTTAATTTGGGTGATAGATTAGGCATTTAATATTAGTAATTCAAGTCTTGTCATAACTCAATTTAACTACATATTTCTGAAGACTCCTGAAATAAAAAGTAGACCAAGAAAATACAAACTATAATTCTAACAATGAAAAAGTTAAAAACTGGTTCTGACCATGAAAACATAACACAGTTTCTAACTGTTGTAAACTATTTTATTGTTCCACCAGACCTAGCTGATCATGAGACAGTGATACACAAAGGAACTAAGAGGTTCTGATTTTTATTTTTAGTGAGATATTTTGGGTATTAATGACTTTGCAGTGTGGTTTTGGATTTGTGGGTGTTTTCTTGTCTAGCAGATGACAGAAAGTTGAAATCTTTTCCAGCTCATATGACTGAATCTTTCTATATTCTATATCAAATCATTTGACGACTTCAGGACACAGAAAGCTGTAAAATGAGAATGACAATGCTTTCAATGTCCATGGGGACACTAAAATATATTGGTTAAAGCAGATAAAGATAAATTTGGTTTTTTAATGGAAAGCATATCTGAATGTATTCTGTGAATTTTTGAAAGGGAATATTTCACTATAAAAGTTTTTTTTTTTAATAACTAAATAATCCTGGTGGAAATTTTATTATTAATATAGCAATGCACAAGCTAAACTTTATTTAAATCATGTACTTTACAAAAGTGTTTTGGTAAAGCAAAGTGTCCCATACAGCAAGAGTTTGGAATCATTACTTACAAGAAATGCAGAAGGATGTTTTAGAACTAACCATCAGTTTCTCCTTTTCTGACACCTTTAAACCAATAGAATGGTCTGATATATTCCCACTAAGAAAAAAAGGAAAAAATACACTGGTGTATTTTTTTTTCTTCTTGAATTGCAGTTGACCTACCCCTGTACTTTCCTCGAGACCAGCCGACCCTAACATTTCAGTCCGTCTACCACTTCACTAACAGTGGCCAGCTCTACTCGCAGGCCCAGAAGAATTACCCATACAGCCCCCGATGGGATGGCAATGAAATGGCCAAGAGAGCAAAGTAAGTCAGATTGTTGTTTCCTACTAAGCATTCCATTTGTTTCATGGTTTTTGGTGAGTAGAAATTTCATGGATATAACTGTACATTTTCAGCGTTACAAAAGCTGAACCTGTTCTTGTTCTCATGCAGTCCTGGTGTTCCTGTGGATGGGTGTAGACAGAGACTCATGCTTATTACATTAGTGCCAGAGGACTGAACAGAAGAAGGCTCTTTCTGCTAGGCTTTGTATGGCACGGAGTGGTGACAAGTCTGCTCCAGAGAAATTCCAGTCTAAGTAGATGAGATAGCCTCCAGCAGGAGTAACCTGCATGGTAGCAGTCAGTCAAGGTAACTCCCTGAGGCTGTGTGGGTGTTGAAGGGACCCTGAAGGGAAGCATGTGAGCTGGAGAGAGTAAGGAAGAAAAACCTGAAAGATCTGGAATTAGGCTGTAATGAAAAGACACAGAAGAACAGGAGGAGGTAGAGCAAACCACCGTTCTAGCATAGGAGGCAGTCCTATCAGGTCTTGAGAAAGTTATCTGAAAACCTGAATATCTCTTGCTTTATTGCTTTTTTGTTGGATGGAAACAGAGAACCTCTGTCTCCTTCCTCTGCATTTTTTTCTTCAAGCCCTTGTTTTAGGCTGAGGAGAGACCACTTCAGTCTGTGTACCCCTTTAGTTAATGATGACAGGGCAGCCTCACAGAGAGGTTCTGTTGCAAGGGCAAGCTGCCATAGGCAGTGGTGTCCCCAAAGCTAGATATTGTCCCTGTCTTCTCATGAAGCAGAGCAGATTTTACATGAATGGGGAGATATGAGCAGCAGCCTTGCTGCAGAATTTTGATTTTGCAAAGTGTAAAAATGTTAGAGCAGCAAGAGATTTAAGCAGGCTGATTATCAGTTGTTTAGCATGTAAAAGCATCAAACTGCATAAATCAAAAGGCATATTGGGATGAACGTTTTGAATGACAGTCAGAAGATTAAATTAAATCAGCAAATATGCATAAAGAAGAGTTGAAACAAAAATAGTTCAGGCTGAGTAAATCAAATGAGTGGCATGGTCAGAGACTGTAATTTGGAAATGATGGAAGCAAACAACAATTGACTGATGCATTTGTAGATTTTTATACTAATTTAAATTCTATGGACAACATCAAATAATGTTTGATTTGGGATTTTGATGTATTGTAATAAAAATTTTTTTGCTAGTATTTGGTTTTGGCACCATACTGTTTATAGGAGCATCATTTCTTGATGATTTTTTCTGTGTGTGTATGTGTGCGTGTGTAATTTCTTCTTTTCTCTAGCAGGATATTATGAGTATTTTGTTTATTAAAAAAAAAATAAAAGGAGAAGAAACAATAGCTGCAAGCATTACTGTGGCTTTTTTTATGACCATACTACAAAATGCATTTCTTTTGTAGCTGAAACTTAGAAGTACCTATGTGCTGTCTGCTAAGTGCATTCACTTATGAGTGGGTGTATACAAATGGACTTTTCTGCCCTGTACTTGAAATTTAGGAGTATTACAACAGTTCTCATAAAAGCACTAAATGTGTACACTTACTATCACATGTACATTTGGTGAGGTTATTCACTCTTACGTTTGAGCCTCTGCATTTAAGTTTTACACTGGATACGTAATATGAGAAGGATGATGAGAAGCGGGGGAAGACAGTGTGCTGAGATGTCTGAAATAGCAATCATTGAGCTGCAAAGAGGCAGAGAAGCTGCTCCAGTTAAAAGCGCTTTGCTTGCAGGAACAGCTAGTGATTCCTGAGTAGGTACCATAAATAAATCTGTATCAAGAAAAGTATGATGTTATGATACGTGTGAGCGTATTTTAAGAAAGATTTTTAACACAATTGAGCATCTTATGTAAACAGTGTTTAAAATATTTGCTAGGGCTTCTTAGAATAGGTTAGTGTGTTTCAATACAACCAAATAACTTCTTATTCTACTTTATTTTTACCACAGACATGTTATGGACCAACTGTATGGGAATATATGTTGATATATAGGAAAGCATTCTAATGAAATGTTTTAGCTCAAACACCACATGAAAACTTCCCAGATAAAAACAGAAAAAAGAATACATGATTTACTCTTGAGAAACAATGTCATTCTGCTCTGCTGAGGTAAATTTAGCCCTTGTTTAATCAGAGACGACTTGTTTGTGTTCCTAAATACCGTCAATTAGGTTTTGCTTATATATAGTCTTTTTCCCTCTTAGCAAAATGGTCTCCCAAGTGCTTAGCATTCTTTGAGACAAAACATCTCTGTTTATCTTCCTGGCCGTTGCTCTAGGGCCACAGTATCTCCCACTGGATGTTCCAGTATCTGACCGAATTCTCCACCCTTCTTCTCAGACTTCAGGGATCAGTGTACACTACCTTCCTCGCTGGGGCTAAAGACAGTCAAGAACAGCTTTTGCTTGCTCTTGCACCAACTGTAGAAGCATCATCAAGTTTGAAATGGCATCAGTCACAGATTTCTTCATGTCAGTTTTGGCAAGCCCTGCCTCTGTTTTCGGCAACTCAACGCAGCCTCCTTATTCATGGGCAGAGCTGTCATTAAGTTCATTCCAAAGGGACTTTGATTCTGTACCCAGCCTTCTCCCAAGGTTGTTTTGCTGTCAGTTGTTGAGGTTTTTTTTCCAAAGAGGTAAGCCCATCCAGTTCCTTCAGTGCAGGGACTAAACTTGAAAGTCTTGGTATCCTCGCTTATCTCTGTGGCCCTCAGCAGAAGTAGGCATCTCTTTTGAAGTTAGGACTTAACCCTTTGCTGTAGCCTTGAGAAAATCAGTAGTAACTGTAGGTAGGAGCAAAATTAAGTCCCCTAAAATGCATACATATAAAAGTAGATCATATACATTCACACCTAGAGACGTATCACCTAAATCTAAAAGGCAAATTCCCATATCAGAGTATCAGTTTAGCTGGATCTTTTTTATTCAGAGAGAAAAACTGCTCATGTTCTTGCTGAGGTAATCGGACCAATTTATATCTGTCTTGATAAAGTCCATGAAGTTGAACTCTCTTTTTCTGCGTCCTCTTTGGCAGATTTTAAAATCACTGGATTCCTTTGCAGCCCACTGACTTAGATTCTTCACTGAGTGATAGCATCTGGTAACTGAAGCTTGCTATTGTCTTAGCCCAGGGATTGCCCTCCGGCTTTATTTAATTCTGAAGGATGAATTGAGTCCTGATTTAATAATGTGATTTCAGTTGCCTCCAGATTGCTTGTTTCTCAGCTAACACAAAATTTTAACCTGTTCCTCCAGCTAGAAACAGGGAAACCAAAAACATTAAAATTTTCTTACAAGCTGCTGAGATGCCATTTCCTCTCAGTTGGTATCTCAGGCTTTGCCTCTTTTAGGTCATTTATTTATATGTCTGTGGCCTCCTGCGTAAGCAGCTTCTCCAAAAGATTTGGTCTTAAAATACAATGGCAAGCCTAAGAAAATACAGTAAATTATGGAGAGTTAGCAGCCTTGTTTGTGGTGTACGTGTGAAGTAAAACATCTCTGTGCAGTTTCCATGGGAAAGCTTGCTTGTCTTCTTGCTTAAAAAGGCATTCAAGTGTACATAAATGGAGTCTTTAAAGAACGTGCAGACTTGAAGCCTAGGATTTTATGAAGGAATACTGTAAATAAAGCTTGTTTGTTTATAAGAATGAAATTCAGTTCTTAGATGCACTCTGGCCCAATTTCTGTCCGACCCAGTGCTGCTCTGTAAACTTAGGTTATACTTCAGGGGAGAGCAAATTAAAACTCAGTTTACTCTTTTATCCTACATAAATCCACCTACTCATCATTAAAAATAGTAGGAGCATGGAAAACTGGTATCACAATAAGAAGTTTCTCCAAGGGTTCATATTCCTTTTTTTTTCCAAGTTGGCTGATAAAATGGGTTTCTGAATAAGATTGTTGTCCCTGACCATTCATCGGTGTTTGCTGAATGTGGTATAGATTTTATATATCCCTTAGGGCATTCAGAGCGTGAAAGCTTAAAAGGGTTCAAGTGCTCTCAACTGTATATTGGCTGTTGCTTTGCCATGAGGTCAAGTGCATCTTCAGATTATATGCAGGCACATCTTGTGCAAGCCATGTATGTATCCCCAGCACGGCTGCAGCTTCGGTTTGTGCTCAGCTCTACATGGTTAGGAAGTGTCAGGCTGGTGAACTGGGCCATAGCATTTTCAGCCTCAGCAATACCTTTTACTTGAGTATCATCAAATTAGATGACGTGTATCAAGTGAATAATTGAGCCCCCCAATACAAGAAAGACACTGAGGTGCTGGAGCATGCCCAGAGAAGGGCAACGGAGCTGGGGAGGGGTCTGGAACACAAGTGCTATGAGGCGCAGCTGAAGGGAGCTGGGTGTGTTCAATCTGGGGAAAATGAGGCTCGGGGGGCACCTTATCACATTCTACAACTCCCTCAAAGGAGGCTGTAGCCAAGTGGGGATCAGCCTCTTCTCACAGATAACAAGTGATAGGAGGAGAGGAAATGGCCTTAAGTTGCGCCAGGGGAGGTTTAGTTTTGATATTAAGAAAAATTTCTTCCACAAAAGGGTTGTCAAGCCAGGCTGCCCAGGTAAGTAGGGAAGTCGCCGCTCCTGGAGGTATTTCAAAGGTGTATAGATGTGGCACTTAGGAACATGGTGGGCTTGGCAGTGATGGGTTGTTGGGGTACACTGTGTGCTGGAAGAGAGATTAGGCCTTGTTGGCCAAAGAAAGAGCCCCGTTCTCAGACCCAGAGGTGACCCTGGGATTACAGCCAGGTCACCGGGGATGGGCTGAGAGAGCATTGTGGGTTTCTGGACAGTGTCAGCCCTATGAGATGTGATAATTGCAGTTTCTGACCTCAGAAGGTATTGTGTACCTTTTACCATAATAGGCAATGTCTGGGAAATACTCCAGGTGATTGGGAGACACTGAGGTGAACATCTTTCCTGTTTATATGAGGTGATATCCTGTAGCTACTGGTATTTAAGGGAATTTCTGATACGCAATAAAGGCTTTTGCACTTTTCCTCCATGTGTGCAGAGTCCTTGCCCATGCGTGAATACTGCAATGGGTCAATGATTGGACTTGATGAACTTAGAGGTCTTTCCAACCTTAACAGTTCTGTAATTCTATGATTACATTTACAGGTAAAAAAAACTGCATTTCTTAGTCTAATGAAGGGATATTTGAAAAGAAAAAGGGACAGTTGTTGTGTTGCTGTTTAGACATATCAGTTGTAGTATGTCAAAGACTTGCTGTTGTATTCAGTAAATTTTGAGTGCCCTGATGATTTTTTTTGTTATTTTGACATTAACCAGTTTCAACTCATCCATTTTTTATTATTATTCAGATTTCTTTCACATTTTAGGCAGAATATCTATTACTATATTTCCAATTGTTTTAAAATAACAAGTTTCACAATTTTCATGAAACTTCTTAGTTCCAGCTATGCTACTATGAATCTCACTATAAAAGTTACATGTAAATATTGCTCCCGTTTTGTAATCTTCTCTCCTTGATAGGTGTAATTAAGGTAATAAATATTTTTTTATTCTTTGGGTTGTATTTAAGTATTTTTTTGCTTATTTGTAAAAGTAACAAATTGTATTTGCCTGTATTGTATGATTTTCATGCACATTAGTCATCTTCAAGGAGCAGTTTTCCAAAAACTAACTTATTTGCATTACATATACTCACCTCACAAGTCTTTTTTCATTACTGTCTTTGTCTCTGTTGCGTGTTACCTTAAACTTGAAATGAAATTCATAAAAATGAGAGTAAGGAGCAGAAGCATAAAACCCAGGGACATTGTTCTTCCCTAGGTGTGTGTGCATGTGTTCAAACATTTGCAAGGCTCAGAGGATTCTTTCTGGAGAAGAACAGCAGGACAGGTACAACTAAAGGCTGAGGTGGTGAGCTGGGTCACTCATTTAACTCTGGTTTTTGATAGTTTTGCATCAGAAGCTGAACAGAAGTGATTTCCTTGCCTGAAATCGAGTAAAGCTGACATTTTGTTGCCGCTGGTGGGCTGCTCTTCAGAACAGAAAAGGGCCAATACTCTGTGACAGCCATAACGAGAAGAGATGTGGCGACAGACGTGTGAAGCTTACGAAGAGGTTGATTTGATTTTATAGACCATTAAATCAAAACTGTGGGAGTGTCAGCTGATCAGAATTATATGGGAACAATAGAAAGGAAAATGGAAAAAGCTACGTTTTGTTAAAATACTTAGCGATTGCACTTGTCCTTGTAGTGTGTTCTGCAGTTGATTTACCAGCAAAACTTAGTAACAAAATTATTTCGATTGTAAGATATAAGAGATGAAGTAGATAGGACTTTGACTTAGAATTTTCCCAGGACATTACTTTATTTTTACATAGTTTCTCTACATACACTACAGAATACAGTACATACACATGATAGTCGCACTACTTGAGTCATATTTTTCATGTAGTTTTCTTTAAATGTCTCCCTGGATAATTAAGTCTGACTCTTAAGTTATGGTATGTTAGTTTCTGACAGGTGCCTGCCAGGGATCTTCAGTGCTGTCATGCATTATGTGGATTTCAGCCAAGACAGAAGGGCCTGGGTATTTGTTTCTGGTCACTTCTCATTAAAGCTTTGACTGTAGGAAAGAAAAACAACTATTTAAAGATGAGGAGTATAGGTGCTATAGGAAGTGCATAGAAATAAAATCTGTTAGGCAATTAGTTTTTCTGTTATTTTGTATAGATACTCTGTATATGTGTGAACTGTACATATGTGTGTTTTGATATATAGTAAATATTCTTTCTGCAAAAAAGTATTCTCATATATTGACAAGAGAAATGCACAGAAGAGATTGGAGAAGTTGGCATGGTAGAAGTGGAATATAACAGCACTTTGCTGGAAGACAACTGCTTTGTAGGAATGAAAGGTTAGAATTTAATGTAGGTGGTTCTTGGATAACCAGGATTAAGTGGCATTCTAGAAATACTGTGAAACACAGTCACTGTCTGATTTGGCTTTATTAGAGAACTCCATTATACATTTATGAAAGCTGCTAGTTTTATATTAGAGCATGAAATTACAGTTAGGAACTTAAGCAAAAAAAAAGTCCTCCCTTTCTCAAGAGAAAAGGGTAGAGAGAAATACATGGCTTTGGAAGGAGCTGAGATTTAATAGCCCAGATAAATACTGTTGCTTGATCAGTTACTAAATAAACAGCTAAATAAAAATAGTGGGTGAACTCCATAGTCTTTTCTTTGAAGTAATACTTGTAATTGTTTCATTAAGCTAGGTAAAACTCCGCATTCATTTAGCCCACTATCATGTCTGTATTAGTAGGTAGTAGTGGATGAGCATGGCAGAGCATGTAGTCATATTTTCACTGGATGTTCCCTCATCCTCAAAAATTTCTTTATCCAGTACTGGTGCATTTCTGTTAAGTAAACCTACCTAGCTTTCCTTCTATTTGCTTGCTTTTTGTATCAACATCGTAACATCATAAAATTCTGTGGCAACGGATCACACAGGTGTGGTGTGAATAACAAACTCCGATGGCTTTTTTGCATTCCTGCCTCCTCCTAGCTCAAGTTGTTTACCTCTTGTACGAAGAGAGGCAGCAAATAGTTCAGCTGCTGATCCCCTCCATAGCCTTTGTTTTATGAACCTCTTCATGTCTCTTTTGTCACCTTTTCTCTTGTTATGCTCACTCCTTCCTTCTTCAGAACCTGTCCATGTTTGTGATCACCCTTGTCCCTCTTCTTTCTCCCTTTACTGTTTCTGTGATTTTCCTTCTGAGGCAGGGAGCTACATGTTACTCATGATACATCAACCATGCATTTATATGGTGATGTAGTGATATGGTCTGATTTACTCTTTATTCTGGTTCTAATAACGTCTGATTTGGCTTTTTGCATGGAGATGTAGGTTACTTACAGTGTCATTTTAGCACCGACTTCTCCTTTCTATCTGTTTTTCAGAGCCTGTGTTTTTTGTGTGAGTAAAATTATGTCTTTTTCCTCACATATTTCTCCTTTCATGTTTGTCAGTATTGACTTTTCACCTGGTATGTTATCTCCCAGTCTCCAGTACTGTAAGAACTATCTGCAGTTCCTCGTAATTGTGCCTCATTTTTCCTGCCCTTACTAAATTGTTAGCATTAACAAACACTTCCATCTTCTTTTGCTCACTTATGTATATTGTGTAGGAATATGAACAACACAGGTCAGAACACCCATTTCTTTGCACTTCTCAGGTGACTTCACCCTAATGGTATTCATCATTTATTCCTGTCCTTTTCTTTTTATCTTGACCTGCTGTTTATCCGCTCATGGATCTTTTCTCCTTCTGTGGTAATTCAGGGGGTTTTGTGCCTTTGAAAAACCTTCCCAAGTACCTGTAGGTAAGTTGAACAGCGTGTGTCACTTGAATTTCTCTTGTCCATCTGGTTTTATACCTTAAGAAAATAGGAGTCTTGAGAAGCACAGGTTTGGCTCCTACCCAAAATATCATATTTACTCGAGTCCACTAATTTTGGACTTTTTATGAATTTATGGTTTCTATTAACAGTCTCTACCAGTTTGTAAGATATGGACATGAGATACATTGGGTCATATTGAGTTCCTTCTCTCCTCCCAGACTCCAGACCTTTTTTTAATTGACATCACATTTCTCTGGTACCAAGCTGTTTTAAGCAGGAGGTTACAGGCTATTTAAGAGTTTAACTTTCTCACACTTGAGTTTCTGTAGAACTTGAGTGTGAATGTAATCTGGGGCTGCTGATTTGGTTGTGTTTCGTTCATTTGCTCGTTACCTTTTTGGCTGACATTTCTGCATGAGTCAGATCTTTTGGTACATCTCTTGGAAAGCAGGATTCTGGTATGGCAGCATCTTTAAACACCTCCATTTCATTTATTCTTTGTGACTTTATTTCTCCTGAGCGTTCTTTTTACTTTTTGACCACATTTTGTACTGTTGGACGAGTGTTTATTTTGAGGCCCAGAGCTAATTTGTTCCTCAAATTAATTTTTTATTTGTTTTATTCTGTTTTTTCCTGTTAGTGTTAAGGTTTGTTTCTGTCTGGTTTTCCCCTCTGGATGGGTCTCCAACCTTTTGAGCGTTTACTTTTACTTCTAATAGCAAATACATATCTTTTGAATAGCAGAGAGAAGCAACTGCTTTAATATGTTTTATATAATCACAGATGTGTGGCGTCTCATCCGTTTCCTTCTGACTGGTTTGTCCTAATGAATATCCAAGGAGGTTTCTTTTATGGTTTGGTATGTTGCCTTCGGCCCCTGTTGATAAGCAATCTGGCAAAGCAAAGCGGATGGCATGATGAAATCAGTACTTTCACCTGCAAGCAAACTTTGTTTTCAGGGATGCTGGTTGTCAGACTCGTTATGGATGCATCTGTGGTGTAACTCTTCATTTCTGCCTCGGAACTACAATTAAGGGATTCAGTAATCTCTTAAAGATCATTCAAATTTTATTATTGCTACTGTGAGCTTCTCTCTTCTTGCATCTCTACGCTTGTCTTTCCTTACAAGCTTCAATCCTGAATGTATTCTTGCCCAGTCTTTTCTGCTTTCTCTTACTACTTATATCATCACTACTTTCACACATTCTTTACCCTGCCTTTTATGCTTTGAATAGGTTCCTAGTTGCATCTTGTCTCACATTGACTCTCTCTTTCAAATCTAATAAAAAGTTTGTTTAGTAATTGCTCTCCAACAGTAGAGCTCTGTGCATTTACATAGCCTAGATAAGAGGAAATAATATGTGTCTTGAATAAACACTACCTCTTTAAGAAGTTAACCTTTACCTGGAGTGGAAAAATATGGCTATGGCACTTCAGCAACTAGGAAAAATAGAGCAGACTTGTCATACTGTAGCTCATAGGACTGGAAATTTCCTGCAAATTAACACTGTATTTAAAAAGACTCTGTGAAGATTGAGTTTTTCTGTGATGGCCTTGGAATATCATTCTCATGATCCACTGATAAGGAAACAGAGTGACCATGCTGTGACAGAGATATTCCAATGAACCCTTCACAGACACTCACTACCCTGTGGGGAAAATGGAAGTTAAGAAAGCAGAAGCAAAATTTGCTATGATCTAAGACCACAAGCCTTCATCTGTCTGAAGTAAATCTATTTATGTACATTGTGGAGAAGGTGAAGGAAGTGAAGTGTATTACCTCTTGAACTGCCTGGCAAGCAGAAAGCATTGATGAAACTGTTTCAAAATGAGAGGTTCATTTTTCTATGCGTTCTTTGGAGCACTTAGATTCACTGTGTCTGTGCAATACACCTTTGTAAATTTTTAAATATCTATATCAGAAATCTGTGAGACATTAAATACCAGAATCTTGATTTCCAGATGATTTTTTAAAATCGCTTTCATAGTTACTGGCCTTGGTCTATATGAACGGATTATGTCCAGTAGCTGTAATTTTTAACTGTAATTGTCAGTAAAGACCATGCATTTGGGAACACGTATATTCTTGGAACCAAAGTTAGCATCTTTTGCAAAGTGATGACCCTACTTATGCTTCTGCTTTAAAATAAACATTAATTGCCAGCCTACATAATGATCTGCAATCCTGGCTCCACAGCAGTTCCCTAGAACTCCCTTCCTTTATATTTTGCTTTTAGTCAGATTGTTATATTTATGGTTGTTTCGTGCTTTGAACAGATTGTCAAAATTCATTTTGCTTTATGGTAAGTTGGGCAGCAAAGTAATCTTAATTTTTACAGCAGATCAATGTTGAATTCTTCACTTTATTTATAAAATTAATTGATACCATAGGTTTTTGGAACAGATGCAAATGTATAACAAAATGAAAATTTAATTTTTATTTCTGTTTGCTTCATATGGATTAAAGCCACCTGTTAGTTCTGCAATCAGCAAACTGTTGAAAAACATGTCTAAATATAACCATTTCTTGTACCTTTCTGTATGACTTGAATCAGAAATGGCAATAACTCCAGAAAGAACTTCTGGAGGAAAAAGATATTGTTAGTAAAATACAGAAAACAGCTTTTGGACGTGAGTGAATTTTAATGTTTAAACTTCTGATAGGTACTTGGTTTCACTAGTTCTGCCACTTCTATTTCCTGTTACGGTTTTGATAGCACTTGTTTCGGTTTGTTTGTAATTTTGGAGACAGGTTTCTGTCATGCAGTTTTATAAACTGAGCTGAAAACAACTGTATTTCTTAAAAACTTGCATTTTGATTGCTGCCCACTGCAGACCTCCAGTTCTCTTGATGCTTGATTACTGTTCTGTCCATCAGCCTGGCTGCACAGTCAGCGCCTTGCGTAGACTGGCAGGTAGAAACAGGCATAAGAAGTTTACTAATCTCCTTGTAGGTAATTCACAATAAAAGGAGAGAGAAAAGTCTTAGAAGAGGAAGAGGGATTGTGATGCATTTTTTTTGGCACACAGGAAAAAAAATTTCTAGCAGCATAATGGCATTGTGCACTGACTCCTTTGTATTTCTGTGTGTTTAGCCAGTTACAGTAGCAGTAATTTAAGAACTATTGTCTTGCTGTTGTATAAACACTTCAAATGTTTGCTTGGCATCACTAGTTCTGGAGATGTGTAAAATGGAGAACTGTGTAGACAGAGTGTTTCACATAAAAGCAAAATATTTGCTATAGATAAAGCTGCCTAGTAAGGAAATTATAAACCACATCCCGAAGAGCATACCATCAAGAAGCTGCCTTTAGAAACATGAATACTTGCCAAGTATCGTTATGTATATTTGAAGTGAGAAAGAAATACTGGAAGGTACCTATGTCATTCTGCCTCTGTGCTTGGATAAATTTTTGTGATGTTCGGATTTGAATGGTCGTTTAGAAATGCTGCTGTCTCCTGAGTGCCTTGTGCATTCCATAATAGTCCTGATTTTCATTAGATCCTGAACCTTTGCCACTTGGCTCCCAGCCCTGTTGTGGGCCTGCCTGCTACAAGCCCAGTTCCAGCTAGGCAACCAAAAGTTAGAGTGCTGAGAACTATTTGTCACTTCAGTTTTTGTAACATCTTAGATGTGGAGAGAATGATAGAACAATCATTTTCTGCTTATATAAGTGTCATAAAATGTCTGCTGTAGAGTTAATCTCCTGTTACCCCATAGTTATCCCAAAGCAGGAAGTGGGGTTATTCAGCTTTGCTGTGAGTGCTCATGTGTCTTTAGCCTGGTGAGGAATGCCATGGAAGTGCCTGTGAATAAATAGACAACATGGTTCACCCAATGGAAATATGTTTTTAATGCATTGTATATAGTAAAAATAGCAAAGGGGTTCAAATGTCTCGTGTCTGAGTTTAAAAGGAAAAAGCTACGCCTCAAACGTTGGCATGAGGCCTGTTAGAAGAATGGGCTTTCAGTAGATTTCCCCACTTCTGCATGCAGCCCTCGTTCAGTGCAAGGCATAGAGATGCTGGAGGAGGGCATAAGTACAGGTTAAGGACCTAATGAGCAGTCATATGGAATATGACCTAAATACATACCCACTGATGGAATTAATGCAACAATTTATTAAGTTAAGTTCCTTTTGTTAATTAGTGCTAATCATGTTAAATTAGGTAGCTCCTGACAAAAGGAATTTAGAAAGAAAATAATTATATATATAAAAAGAAGACAGGTTGGCATCTTTGACTTTGTTCCATCAGAAACAGCAAATCTTAGAAAGTTTTGAAAGTTATGGTAAATACCTTCTGTACAGGAGATGAATTATTGGGGGTTACATGAACCAAAACAGCTGGATGTGCCTGTGTGGTCACAGGAGGACAGATGCTCTCATCTGGCATCCAGAAGGTATTGTTGTAGGTGTTCAGTATTTTCAAAACAAGTTTTCATTGTGTCAAAACAAGTTTCAACAGGAACATAAAAATACAAAGGCACACTACATATGTATGTATGATCCATGCAAAAATACTTCGTACTTCAGAAAGTGAATAATCAGGTGACGTTGATAAAGCCTGGAGAAGCTCTTTTATAATTCTAATATGGCTATGCTGTTGAAATAATTTATATAACAAGATTTTATTGCAAAGTGTCAGCATAATAATACCAGTCTGGAAGGAATAGGTCAAAAACCTCAAGAAGCCTCAGGCTATCCTTCACTCTGACCTACACCCTTCTTAATTCCTGTTTTCACCAAATTTAATTGGAAGAGGGGAGAACGATGCTGTTCTAGCTAATTTATGAAGATCAGTCATCTATGGAGTTTATGTTTTTCTGTCAGGATTCAGTGGATTTGAAGAAACTTGTAGATGTCTTGAAGCAGTTCTTCTAGGGTACAGCAGGAAATAAATATGGGATGCAAAATGATGTAAATCCTAGAGGTACAATTCCTTTAGAAGAAATGGACAGCAGCTGGGACAAATGCCTGGGATTCTTGGTTGTATCTAATACAGCTGGACAGGATACAATTCAGTCCTTACCTCAGTCCCGGGATTATTCAAACAAACTCAATTTACCTGTTGGACAATTCAGACAATTGAGAACTACTGAGGAAAATGGGGTACTACCTACAGACCTTACTCCAGAAGACTTGGAAAGATTAAGTAGGACTATTCAGAGATCACCGTAACTACAGGAGTGCCTGCCCACGTCAGATCTATTAACTTGAAAAAGTTGAAGAAAACTCTTATTTCGCTGTATGCCTCGCCTAGAGTAGGAGAAAATGGATGTATTTGTCAAATATGCTGGATGCTATGATTTTGGATACACTAAGGGTCTATAATTAGAGCCAAATATTTACAGAATTAAACGATGGTTGCAGTACTTACTAAAATACTTCGCAAGAATCAATTAAAATATTGAAATAATGGGTAGTATTTAAGAATAAAGTTTGCTCTCAAAGCCAGTAGTAGGAAAAAGATCCAAATGCAACAACCTGAGTCTGCCTTCAGATGAGAAGGAGCACAATACATGTGCCTGATGCAGTGAGAGAAGGTCTCTGTGTCTTTGTGAAAAGATGAAGATTGTGGCTCAAGGGCTTTAATTTGCCAGTAAAGTCACTATGCTGGTAGTAGGAGTGTTGCTGTACTGCTAAGCCAGCTCTTGATGTGGACCATCATGATTACTTCATCCCCTTAATTTTCCTCAGATCATCTCTTGATGGAAAAGGCACTTGAACGTCTCACATCTTGAGCTGAAACAAGTAAAACATGAGTGCAAGTAGGGCTAGCATGGATGAATTTGAGATCAGCATGCTGGAAAACTTGGCACTCATGAACTGGGGAGTTTAGGGGGAATCTATTTTGTAAATGACTTGGGAAGATGATTCATCACCCCGTGATGATTATCTGGGTCCCAGACATAAAAAGCAGAAATTTCATTGATACAACATTGTGTGTGTTTTTTTCCTCACAGAGTTTGAGTCTTGATGTTCTGCTCTGAATTTACCACATGAAGATTTTAACAGAAGTAGAAACACCTAAACAACCCTTTTACCTTTATTACACCAGCAGTGGTAACTAGAACACAATTGTATAGTTGGCTATAGTACCAGTCCAGCAAAAACAGCAGCAGAAATCAAGTTGTGTTGGTGTTAGAAAGCTTTCACCATAAACGTATGGGAAGTGTTGTTTAATGGGAGATTGCAGCTATGTAATTTTAAATCTTTACAGATTTTCAGCATAGATATGTGAAGGCAAAAGATATTATCGAGTGGTCAATGCAGATTTTCTACCAACTGCATTTAAAAAATGCAGCACTAAGTTACCCTGGGAAAAAAACCTGTACAATTAGAATGAAATTTCACAAAAGCATGTGAATTCTGAGTCAAGTATGTTTTAAGCACGGCAAACCCACACCCTGGGATTTAGACATGTATGGGCTTCTGGAGACCTTGCACCACACTCAGTATTTCATATCACTGGAAAATATGTAAACAGCAGGTGAGCCAATTCTAACTTCTTTTAGATACTTACCACTTGCAATAATAGCAAGACTTTCTTTCCACTGGATAATAAGGTGAAGGAAAGTGCTTTACTCTCAACAGATGTCCTTGAGCGTAGCACCTGGAATTCATTGTGCTGTGTCAAGTATATATAGTGATTAACTACAGCAAAATGTGTTGTTTTCTGGAGTTACGAAGAAAAATTTCCATAGAAACCTCATAACTTACTACCTTGAACTTGGAAAATGACCATTTGAGGGAACAAAAACAAATAGACAAAAACAACGGAGTCTTACAGTAAGAAGCTCAACAAAGAGTTAGACATGTGTCTGTAAGTGTATGAAGATTGGCACCCACTCTAGGCTGGAAAGAAAGCAACTCTTTAAACACTATTTAAGCTGAGATCTAAACCATTGTGAGAAGGATGCAACACTCAACATGTGCTTTACTTTACATGAGTGTTGATTGTACTCACGTAAAGAGAACCTGTGGACTTTGTACAAATGAGTTTCTCTGTACTTAAAGGAGAATTTATGCAGGTCTTCTGAGCTTGGTGTAAGGTCAGTGTGATATAGACCCACCAAGAACTTGGTAGATGAAAGCAGGAGAAAGAAGGATCTCCATCTTTCTCAGAAATGAGAAAAGGCATTGGCCAAAAGCTGATGTCTGCTATTTGACACAGCCTTGAGAGACCATAGGTCAAGTTAGCTTTCTTCAGCTTCAGTGTAATTCAACAGGTACCCAAATTGTTGTTGTTGGGTTTTTTTAATAACAATTCTCCAGAGCTGAAAAGCAGATCTAATGTATATAAAAGTAATAATTTCAAAATAGTTTGGAGAGCACTTGAGAATATTGTGTGACGAAGTTTCTGAAAAAAAAATTTCAGGTATTTTTATATGAATTCATGTGGTATAGCACAAATCATGGTTATTGAGGTGTAAATTCATGTGAATAGGGTATGAGGAATGTATCTCTTTCCAAAGTTCATGTTTATATTCACTGTTTCTCTGTGCCTGTGTGTACAGGATGCTGGAGTATGAGTGTTGTCTCTTGATTTAAAATCTTTCTATAAGGAATAGCATTCCATGTGAAAGAGGCCTTTACCATGCAGTCTGTAGCAGAGTATTGTCCTTCAAAAAAGTTTATATCTCTCTTAAAGTTATTTCATGTCATCTGTTGTGACAGAATAGTTTGTGTCAAGGTCCTGTTTGGGCAGAAACACGTACACTTTGACTTCAGTAGCAGATGGTTGATAGATTAAACTTACTCAGAAGGTGATTGGTGCTTCTTTTCTTCCTTACTGGTAATCTCTGCAGAGGAGAAAAAATGTTGTAATTTCCATTTCACAGGAAATTCAGGTATTTTAACACATGGTTTTGTCCCAAACTTTGGATGAAAAGAAAAACTTTAGGAAAAATTTTCCAGTGTTCATTAAGGAGTTTCACTTACCTTCTGCTTCCCCATCTTTCCTCTTCAATCTACTAAGTGTGCTGTAGCTGATACAGTCTTATCAAGTATACTGGACTTCTGGATCTCTTAGCAGGCCCTATTTTGGTTTGGTTTGGGGGGGTTATGGGAGCAGTGTTAATTTATTTTTTTGTGTGTATGTGTGATGAACCATAATTATCTCTGATTTTGTTTCATCTGAAATATCTGAGGTGTATGGGAGAGGGACAGAAATGGAGGAACATAACCTGAGTACACTTGTGGTACTGCATTTGCTTCAGTCTGGAGAAGACCAAAATGATAAGGGCAACTTTAAGCATGTACTTTAAGGTATAAAAAGAAAAAAAGTAGACATTTAAAATGATGAAGTACTAAAGGAATTTTTGTAATGTATGGAACATCGCCAAGAGGTTCATATGAACTACCAATGAAATAACATCCTCTTTGAAACAGTACATCTGATCAGAATGTAGGGAGGTGTTTTGCAGCAAAGGATACAAGCTCTACTGCAGGAATCAGTGAAAAGAAAGGATGCAAGTGCAGATAAAGTTGGTGTGGGAGGGTGTTTGTGGTATCAGAAGCATTCGTTCTGGAATTTACCTAACAGAAAAGGCATATATAATTACTGCATATAATGCAGTAAGTGTGGGTTTAATACAAAGCACAGACATGCTATAAAGGAAAAGAAATAAAATGTAGGAAAATAGTTCTGATTGTATCCCGTTTAATGATTAAGAATTTTTACAGTTTTGGAAGAGGGAAGTTTTAAGTAATATTTATCAAGTCAGTTAAGATCATGTGCATGGAAGAGGGTCTGCAGAGAAGCTATCAGAGGGGAATGGAGAAGCTATTTAAAATAAGCAGAGAAGCATAATTAAATGTTAGGACAGTTAAAGCAATGAAAAGTAAAAGGGATAGATCCTGACATTGACAACATGCTGGTGATAACTCCTTGAGCTAGCAAAATACGTAGAATTGACCAGGATTTGCAAAAGCTACAATTTCAAAGGTATGGTAGAAAAAACACAGATACAGAAATGGCACTCAACTGTTGAGATCAGGGGACAGGCAGACCTTCTCAGCTGGTTTATGTATGAGTGTGTGCTAGCATGAGCAATCACTTTTGCAGGCATGATTATGAAGGTTGTTTTCTGAACTTTACTTCAATAAACCAAAGTGTGTTCTGTAAATACACAGCACAATCTGTATATGCTATAAAATGTGTGCATGTGCAGGTTGTCCTCTTTCTGGTTTCCATTTCTGGGATCAGCTCCTCAGTCCAGAAATGCTTTTACTTTCCATTGCTCTTTTAACCTTTAGACAGCATCTCGTATGTGTTTACAGCTTTTGCACAAAAGCTGACTGCAGCTATCTGTTAATTAATTTGCCAGGCACAACCTCACAAAGAGAGAGGAGCATTCTCTTTGTGGTCTTGCAATGTTTTTAGGAGTGAGGAAGTATGATTGTTGTTCAGTGATTGCCAAAGCTTCTACTGCAGTTATGAAACACATCATGATTGTGAAGCTGATCAGTGTGTTTCCTTCAGGAGGTAAGCCAGCAGAGAGATCAGGAATCTAATAAATGACATTGCAGCTATTCTTACCTTAGATTTTTTCTTGGTGAGGAAAATAGGAGAGACATTTATAGAGACCAGTGATACAAATAGAAAACCAAATTTAAAAAAAAAAAGATAAAGTGAAAGTTTGGTGCAAAACACAGTAGGCAGAAACCAAAGACAGAATGATGAAGCAACTTCTGCTATAACTGGCAAATGAAGGGAATCCCCAGGACACGTAAAATACATTTATTACCTGGTTGAGTATCCCAGCACAAAAAACTCAAAGGTACAGTTCTAAGTCAATTTTGGATATGTAGGATTAGCTATATGAGTCACTTGATCCTTTGTAAAGAAGATAGACTAAGATCCAAATATACAAAGCACACTTTAAAAAAGAACATTATCCTATAAATTTTGAAGTTTACTAAAAGGAATTACAGTTCATCCAATGGTGGTATTTATTTGCTACATCTCATGTAAACTGCTGCCATCAGCAGTGACAATATTATGTCAAGGTTTCTGTTAGGAGACAGATAAAGAGCTTATCTCCTGCATGTATTCTGACTTCACTATTTTCCTGCATTGTCTTGTCTGTCTTTGGGCCTTTCGTACTGTATGTGAAGCCTTTTCCGCATAGGGGAGATAGGAAATGTGGGAAACATCAAGTGCTTCAATTCATGCTTTTAAGATTACTCCTTCCTAATCATATATTTTCTGTTCTTTTCACTAGGACATATTTCAAGACATTTGTCCCTCAGTTCCAGGAGGCAGCATTTGCTAATGGGAAGCTTTAGGCGGCTTTGGGCACGGAAACTATACTGGACAGATCCTTCAGTCTGCACATCTCATCCCAGAAGAAGAATGCCTGGAAATGAGTTGGACTGTCTTGATCGGTGTTTTCTTGCCTCTGAAGTGGTTTTAGTAGCTTCAGTTTTAGAAACAAAGACCTCACTAGCATGCTTAGAACTGAATATTTGATATTCAGTCCTGCCCCTTTTTCTCTGCCACCACCATTCCTTTATATATCTATTGGTTTAATTTTAAAGGGTGTGTATTGATATGATAACACTTTCTTGTGCCAACAATGTCCTGTATGTTATGCCTTGTTTCCTTGTCTTCAGATGGTATAAATTTTAATTTTTTTCCCCACGGAAGTATGATGTAATGTATATATTTAGTTAACATTTTCAGCTTATCCTAAGAAAACATAAAACTGCCGTATGTACCGGGAATGCCTCATGGACTGTACAGTGCCATATTCTCTGCCTTGGAGGTTTGCATCTCACTGTGGTTGTTACTCTCACAGGTATGGATATGAGTTGCACACTTCAGTTCTCAGTGCCTTTCCAGTTGGTCTGAAGTTAATATGGCAAGGTGTTTGAGGTTTGGTGGTTTTTCTGATACTTCTGTTGAAAGCTCATCTTATGTGAAATGTTAGGCTTTTATGCTTTGTTTTTATTTCTAGTTGTACAATTTTGGTGTTTTCCTAATGAGCGCCCCTTGCCATTACAAAAAAGTTCTACTTCTTAAGTACCAACATGCAAGTTACTAGTTATATAAATCAGTGTAACAAAATAAAGCTCTTTCATAGACCTGTAATTTTTCCAAACAGGATAAATACTGCTAAGGAGCAAACTTTCAACAGAGGAATGAATGATGTCTTGGAAAATAACTGATGAAATA
The DNA here is from genome assembly GCA_013400235.1 of Oriolus oriolus. Classification (NCBI taxonomy): domain Eukaryota; kingdom Metazoa; phylum Chordata; class Aves; order Passeriformes; family Corvidae; genus Oriolus; species Oriolus oriolus. Next base: position 120,751 of record VXBT01008725.1, on the reverse strand, counting down.
ATGTAGGGCTTATAGGTATTTAGCTTAATGCATAAGTTCAACATATCTTCTCAGAAATTATTTTTAAGTGTATATAACTGGAAACGTTACCTCCCCTAATTCTGAAATGCCAAATGCAAAATCCCAGCTATTCATCCTTTCTTTCCTGCTTGTGTCAGGCGCACCAGTTGGGACTAATGGTCACGATGTCACTTCCCCAAATAATTTGTGAATAGACCAGGGTACTTTCCAGTAAGGAATAAAATTAACAGAGTATGTTGTTTATAAATGGTATCTGGAAAATGTGCCCTACTTCTGCTAAATACAAGGAACTAAATGAATAGTATGCAGATGATACAGTGGAACTGGAAAACATTTAATTTTAAGTTATTCACTATAGCACCACATGCAAGGAAATCTCATCAAACTACTTGATTGGCAGTATTCTCCTACCCTTTCTACAACTTGTTATTTCACATGAAAAATAGTGCTTTTCAGGGTTTATATTCACCTAGGAAGTACAGATGGATTTTGAATAGTGAAGCTTAATAATTAAGAATTATGCAAATAATCTGCCTCTAGAAACTACAGGTATTTTTAGCTAGTTTGTGGGCAAAATTTAATTTATGTTTAATACTGAAGTTCTCGGCTGAAAATTAAGCTGCAAACAAAATCAGAAGCTTTATTTTAAGTCTTCGGAGGAGGCATATTCTGTCCTGTGACCCACCTCTTTGTGACTCTCAGTGCATTATCTGAGGACTGTCAACAGTTTCAAAGGTCTGAGCCTGAATTCCCTCTGTTGAGACATTGCATGAAACTTTTGCATGCTTAGAGCAGATGTGGAAGGTAATGGGTTTATGTGAATAGCAAAATCAAAACTGAACAACCTCAAGTGACTAAGAACAAAATATTGTTTAGTATACTGGGATGATCTCACGTCTGCATTTCTTCAGGTAAAAGCCAAAGCCACAGACACATATTCAAGAGTAAGCCAACCTTGTGAATGGGGTGGGAGAAGGAGGGTGGGTAATGAAAAACATTTGTTCTCATAGTGTTCAAAATCTGATAGAAACAATCTCTAGCCATCTTCAAAAGGTGTAAACCAAACCCTTAAGTTGCATCAGTACATTCCTGGAACCTTACATTTTATAACTTTGTCTTTGATTCAGTGTTGTAGCGATTGCCCCATGAACACAGTGTGTGCTTTATATATCTGATTGCCCAAGTGGCACCAGTATTTTTTTAAATCTTCTCAGAAGTTACCGTGATTCAAAGGCTAGCAATTGCACAGCAGTTTGAAAAGAGGTGCACTCTTCAGAATTTAGATTTACTTTCAACCAAAAAAGCATCCTTCACCTCAGTCCTAGTCATTTTGGACAATGAACCGCTTTATTATTAAGGAGTTTTAGAAGCCATGTAAGAGAATATGTTTAGGGTACAAAAAGCCTAAACCACCAATTAATTACATTGAATTCAATAGTTTCCCCAACTTTTCACTAACATACATAGAAACAAATCAATAGTTTCAGTCTAATTTTAACGTCATGCTGCAATTGGTAGTATTTTGAGGAAAAAAAAAAAGGTAGAAAAGATGAAAAACTGTACTGTTTGTGTTTAAGATAAGCCTATCACATTTTAGATTAGCAGAAAATGTGGTTTTGTTACACTTAATGAACATTTTCTTTATTTCAAGGCCACCCTGCACTCTTTGACCTACATGGTATTTTATGGATCTCTTTCTAGTAGTTCTCAGAAGTATTGGGAGTTAGCTCTCCAAATGGGATACTGAGAGGAGAGACACTGAAATGAGTGACAGCTTCTCTCCAGAAGAATTGCTGTATGAATACTATACCAGAAGAGAGGGTTAGTTTGCATAATTCTGAGCGATTGGCTCAGAACTTTGTCACTCAACTCAGGTTCAAACCACGACATACACCAAGTATCCATTGAAGGCATTTAAGTTAGCCACGAAAGCTGGGATCTAATGAGTCGTAGTTAGTTCTGTTATCTCCTGTTTTATTATAATTTCCATTGTGGCCAGTTTAACGGCACTGAGGCTCTGAGAGCTTCCTTCCCTGTTATGTGATATATGCAGTTGAAGGGAGCAGTCAGACCTAGGCTATTTTCCTTGGCTTGTGAGAACCACAGGATGTAGGAGAAAAATAACAATGTTGCAAACATATAGAAAAGCCTAAGCTCTATTCTGCCGTAGTTTTGACTGAAAGAATGCAGTAAGTCTTGAGTTACTAAGCCCTGCTAATGCACGGTTTTCCAAAGATCCTTAAATCACAAACTTAGAGTCAAGCCTTCATTCATCTGCGTACATAATCCACTGTGCTAGAAGTAATACCAAATCTTATGGATTCAAAGTCAGACTTTTTGCGAACTTGCTGGAAAGACGGGACAAACAGCTGGAAGAATAAATGAAAGTTAACTATTCCGTACATGGTTTGGCCTTCATTGATCTTTCCATTGTCCTGGCCGCTGCTTTGTTGCTTGGCACTTTTCATTTGCTGAATCGGCATGTTTTGGTGTTGTCACTGTCCTTGAACATCCTCCCATTCATACAGAGAGTAGACTTGAGTCAGTTTTTGAGAACAGATCATTGCTGGAGCTAGCACAGATCTCCTATGCGTTGTTAAACCCTCCCTAGGGATGTTTCTCTATATATCCCCTTTCTCTCATCCTGTCTGGAGCCTACAGCAATAAGCATCTTTGGTGACTCAGTCAGTGGATGAGATTTAGCCATGAAGTGCAGTACTTTAAGTCTCACTTCAGGTGGTTTTACACAGAGCCTTCTTACCTCGGAAAGAGAGGATTAAATCTTGAGTACTCTCCACTGAGCAGTGCCCCCTAATACAAGGCTGGGGGTTTAGCAGAGCTCAGAGACCTGTTTAAGTGATGAGTAGGGACTGCAGCTTAGACATCCTTCTGTGTCAGTGCCCTTAACCAGAGAAGCAGCAGGCAGTAGAAACCTGTAGCAGCATGTGAGGGTCACCAGTGCAGGTCTGAAACGCATTTCTAGAACCATGTCTGTGCAGCAGTGATACATGGAGATGAAGGGACGGGTCCTTTGTCAGTGGAGGAGGGGAGTTTCTCACCTTTCTAGCTTTGTGAGAAAGATGTGCTGACAGGAGGTAGCAAGCTTTGGACACAACTTGCAACCATGATTGTTAATTATGGGGTGCTGTTCCTTGCCCTGTGAAGCAAATGAAGTCTGTGACCAAACTGAACTGCCAGTGAACATTCTTCCCTTAAATTGCTTATATCTCTGTAATTGCTGTATTGTAACGCTCATTAAACCTAAAAGTTACTCTTACTTCTTAAATGTTACTGAAAATCCCTTAAGTCATCTCTTTTTCAGTTTTTATTTTCAAGTGTCTGTCCTCTTCTGGGAGAATTTTGCTTCATCCTTACATAGTTACTGCTATTTCAAGCAAACTTGAGTTCTTTCTTTTAAAAAGGCAACAAGGTGTATGCCAACGTCTTGTGAGCCTACATTAAATGTAGAATTATTTGCTGTAAAAATAAGTAGAAGCTGTTTTTTTTGTACTAAGCTAAGTGTTGTGTTCTCCACAACAGAAGAATTCTGAGGAAAGACTATTACCAGAGCAGAGAGGATAATTGTGCTGATGGCACTGGGTACATTTTTTTTTTACCAAATCTGCATTAAATTTCCATGTTAGCAAATTAGCAGGGGTAAAGTGAATTCTCCTTTCCTGAAAGAAGCCTAAATAAAGCATTGATCAGGCCCTATTTTTCCTTGCTTATACTTTGCATCAATAGGGTTTGCCCCTACAGGGAAAGCCTGTAAAAGTCTGAAAAATGTCTATAAACAGTGCAGGGGTTTTGTAATATTTTAATTTACTGATTTCAGTAGATTCAGAGAATAATTTCAAACTTTGTTCTGGGGGAAGATAAACACAAGTATCAGAAATATGCAAGTAATTTTAGCTATGTAAGAAATAAAAATCTGGCAGTCTAAGTATTGTTTTGCAAGAACTCGAGAATTCTGCCCTGTATTTCTAAGCATGTACCTTGAAAGGCCATGGCATGCAGGTGATTTTAGTCCTGCTTTTCTTATTCTATTCCCTGTCTGATGTTAAAAATCTCTGTTCTTGGTTCCAAGGCACTGCACAAACACCATTTTGTTAAAGTGTTAGTTACAAGCAAAAAGGCAAGGAGGGAAACCAGTACTGGCTGCTGAAAATAGGCCTTAAATCATCAAGAAATCAGAAAGGAAGCAAGGTATGGCAGCTCCCCTGCCACTTGCTGAGTCTACAATATATGGGCCTTTAAACGTGCCCCCAGTACAAAATACAGGAGGCTTTTCTTGCAGTGCTAAAGAATAAATGCAGTTTTAAACAACAGGAAGTAAAGCAAGCATTTCATTGCAAAATACACACTACAAGTCTAACGTTATTTGTGTCTGCAGCTCCCTGTGTTTCTCCTGTCACCAGAAAGGGTGAAGAATTAATGCCTCGTGCTGCCGCTGCCCACAGTGAAAATTGATTCTTGGGGTACTCCATGTTTTCATCCAACTCTAATTAAACCCTAATGATGCTTTTTCTGTCCCTGAGGATGGCAAAGCAGTACCAGGGAACGGCAAATCTTACACTGCCAGGGGTTTCTGTTCCACTGCTGCTCCATTTCAAGCCCTTGATTTGGGTGGGGCAAGTACTTTGTAAGCGTTTAAGCCTGCCAGCAATCAGGGTACATTTTATTTCCTCGTTGTTTATTTGAAATGGTTCAAGCTGATCCTAATTTGACATCCTGTTTCCCTTGTTCCACTGTCCCTTTCAGCAAAATTTTTTCAGTACTAGTGTAAAACCCAGAGCCATCGAGGTTATTTGTGTCTTTCGGAGGGGATGTAGCACTGGTGCAAGAGTAGCAACTTGAGGTTCAAGCCGTGTGTTTCTTCTCTGCACTGCAGCGTCAGCAGCAGCCCAAGCATTGCACACCCCTCCCAGCAAACCTCACTTGAACTCGGTATGACAGGCTGGCAACCTGGGGTGACAAAAACCCAGACCCGTTTCTTGCTTTTCCTCAGAGGACCAGCAGAAGGGCCTGTGCTGGCTCAGGCGCTGTGTGTAGCCTGTGAGATCCTGGCTGCAGGAGGTAACGGGCTTTGGTTGCTCATCAGATGGGACTGGGTTCATTTTTGTACCCAACACAAGAGCTGTGCCAGGGGGGAGTGCTACCCTGCTGATGCTGCTGAAGCCAGGCATTTCCTCTTAATGCCTTGATAGGAAAAGGCAGCTGCAAAATCCAGCTTAAACTCAAGTACGGCCCTGCCAGCTAGGGGTGATCTCTTGTGTGTTTTGGCCAACTGAGCCTGCTCTCTGATGAAATAGACGCTATTGGCATGCTGAGTTTCCTAGACTTTCTGCCCTCATCTCCCTGTCCCTTGTATCCAGTAGTTACTGTGTCTCAACACACCCGTTTGCCTCTTGACCATAGGGGAGCTCTGGGGCAGCTCACAGGTGGACCAGGAAAGAAGGATGGCATCTGCTGGTTTCAGCAAGGAGGGGGTGAGTTTGGGTGAATGAGTTTGGACTGTGAGAATTTGGCCCGTCTTCCTCAGAGCACCCACAGCCCTGGTAGCCAAGAAGAAATGACAGCTTGTGTCTAATGGGGTCAGATAGTAAATGGAGCCGTTTCCGCACAGTGATGGCTGGTGTATAATTATACACTGGGCCGTGGCGTGTCTGGTCCTAATAGCACCCAGGACTCTTGGGAGTGACTCAGCTGCTGCTTGGGGCTAATTATGGGCAGGTTGCACGAAAAACCCCCGCCACTTGATCCTGCCTTCCTCTCCTCCAGTGGATGGGTGTTCAGCAACGACCTGGATTGCTCATACAAAGCTGAGTACATGCCTGCTCGTGAGGAAAAGGCTTTTCAAAGCAAGGCTGCAAAGAACACTCGGAGGTGCCTGGCTTGAAGAGGAGGTGGTATCTGTCAGAACATTGCTTGGGCAAATCTGATTCCCTGTCTCTGGCATTACCCATTGCTGGAGTACTTTATGAGAGACATTCAAAAATAATCTAATCGCTTGGTTTGGCCTGCTTGTGGATGGCAGGAGTATTTCTTCTGCATTTGTCATGGCCATTTTGTTGAATTTGGCATTATTTTTATTGTGGTGCTTTAGAAATGGATCGTGGGTCATGGCTCTTTTCAGAAATGGCAAAAGAGTCCCCACATTAGCTATAGTGTGTGAAGTGTTACTTATGTTCTCTGCTCCTGAGATACTTTGGAGCATGCTCAAGAAGCAGGGAAGTTAATTCAGGGCAAACACTTAGAGGGTGATGGAAGTTACCAGCACCAGTTTGTATGGACCCCCATCTTTGCTAAGACTTTGTACTGCTTTTAAAGCATATACCTTAAAGAAACATCAGAAGTATCTCCATGTGTCTGGTGTTACACGCACGGGATTAGGGAAGTTGCAAGAAGCTGTTGAAATGAATTTGCAGGGAGTTTCATGACTGCCTCCTGCCAGCTCTGTTGGATTGTGTTTATGAGGAAGAGTTACCAAAAATTGTGCCTCGAGAAGTGACATCATCACATGCACAGACCTCCAGGATACCAAGCTCACAGCAGAGAGTGTTTCCACAAGAACATGCAGTCCCACAGTGGAAGCGGTGCCCCCCAGAGGTTGGGGCATCTCCCTGGAAATTGGTGAGCCAGGAGTAGGCAAAGCCATGGTGGTCCCATCCAGCAACTGGAGATAGTCCTGCTTCAATCAAAATGTGGCACTAAATGACCTGAAGACAAACCTTTCAGGCAACTTGGACATGGTTTTATTAATTTTTTAATGCCTGTGATACAGATCTAAGCACAAACTGATACCATCTCCTTTAAAGATTGTTCAGAGGCAATAGCACTTGGAAACAAAATGAACAGCCTAAGTGGTGAGATTTCATAAGGTTATTGTTTCTAACCATTTTTAGATCTTAAAAGTGTGAAACCATAAAATTTAAATAAATTCGGTACTTTTTCAGTCATTCACTTGTGTTAGTAGGCATGGCTGCAAAAATATGGCTGATACTTGTACAACACAGTGCTCTTAAGTAACTGCCTAAGCTAATTCTGAGCAGAGCAGCTCGAGTTCTTGTTGATGCACTATATATGTATTGCATCATCCCTTCATTTTTATGAAAGGTACCTTGATGTTGCTTTGAAGAAAAACTGTGTTTGGATTTGAAAGTAGGCTGGGCCTCTGGAGCCGGTGCTCCATGTATACAAACAAGATGCTTCTTCAGGGAGGAGCTAGGGCTAGAAACTGGTCCAACCTGCGTTGAATTCTGGTTGTTTAGACCACTTTAAAGAGCAGTTCACAAACAGGAAAGAGTTAAAAACGAGTGAAATTAGCTGCTTTGTGGGCCAGGGTATCCAGGCCGACTGGCAATTGTGGCAAGAAGCCCTGTGCACGCCAACCTGAGGGGCCTGTTTGCAGGGTAGTTAGCTTTTACATACTGACATCTTGCTATAGAAAAATAAGAATTGTTTTGAGGTTTGTCTTTGCACCTTGTCCTGCCACTCAAGATTAAATCTCTCAGACAAAACAAGCTGTTTGGGAGGCGGACCAAGAATGCCTTTACAGTGAAGAAAAATAAAAACACTCAGCCAACTGTGATTAACTATTGAATGCAAAACACTCCCTGGGTTTTGTTTATTTGTAGACTGTAGAAAAAGCTCACAAACGATGCCATGCTTTCAGTGTGAAAACACTTCAGCCTCTGCATCCCTCTGTTGCTGGGGGAAGGAAAGGATTTTGTCCAAGCTGTTTTGGGAGGTGGCTGGGTTTTTTTTTTAATTTCTAGAAGCTGTTTATTTGGTTTTGCCAAGGCGATGTACCCAGTTTCCTCCCATTGTGCGTATTTCTGCCGGCGGCTGTTCGCACCTGAGCTGGACTTTGTCTCCCTCCCCTCTCACTCCACTGGGCAGGACAGGCTGGGAACACCCAGCTCAGGCACAGTGCTGCTGTCAGATGCAGTGGCATGCTCAGAATCCTGCTGTCTTCCAAAAGCTGTCCAGATGAGCATAGGGAAAAGTTGTCATTAAAATTAAAAAAAAAAAAAAAGACAAAAAAGTGCCTGTGAGCAATTGCTTATTGCTTGCAGGCAGCTCTGAGCATCCCCAGGCTTTGAGGCAGCCTTTGGAAATGAGAGTAAACAAGCAGCCCAAGCCCTTTGCAATGTGCTTCACATGTGTATTTACCTGTGCATCTTAGCAAATGACAGTGTCCAGGTGTACAGCCAGTTTTATATTTTAGGGACAGGAGAGAAAGTGGGTGCTGGCAGCCAGAGAGGGAGGGAGCAGAGGCTTATTGGCACTGTGCTGCTGTGGGCCTGGAACGGCACTGCTGGGTATTGTGTTTGTGCTCTAAGGGCTGAAGGTGGAGGCGAGTACGTGGAATTGTGCAGGATTGCTCTTCAAGGTCAAGGAAATGCAGAAAGTAAACAGTGTTAATTGGGAAAGAAAAACAGGATTATTAAGACTCCTTTGGCTCCAGTTTTCCAAATTGCAGGAGTCAAGGCGTTCGTATTTTGTCATTAACTTATTAGTGCATCTTTAAATGCAGTGCAGGACAGGTCTGTTGGGAATTTTAGCATTTAAAGCTGCACTTTCATCCCTCCGCGGCACACAAACGTAACTGAGCTCTCTAAAGGAAGGACCATAGAGTGCAGCTTCTTAACCCTCGTTATCAGTTGAGTGCAGATTAAAGCACAGGCTCTGCAATGGTGCCTTCTGGCATCACTGTACCACGCATTTCATGATGAAGGCACAATCAGGGCTCCTCAATCTCAACTGCCCAGGCTGGGTCTTCATCTCTTAAGTAGTAAAACTGCAAAAGGGACAGTCTTAACAGCAGAACAGACAGAAACAGGCAATGAGATTTGGCCCAAACAGACTCTTGCTTAGGAGCCACTTGCCTTCTGTGAAGTGTGAGCAGTGTGCAGTTGTTTAAATGCAGGATTAAGTGCTCCTGTGGTACAGCTTTTTTCTCGGGCTTGGGCTAGAAAGCCTTTTGGTCCAGTTACTGCAGGTGTGATCAGGACACACCTGTATGCACAGATATGTCAGGTTTTGGGGTTTTGTGTGGCTTTTTTTTTTTTTTTTTCTTCTGGGGCTATTTAGCTTATTTTGTTGACAGAAAATATAAAGCCAGTTCTGGCCACTCCCTGAAGTCACAGGGAACAGACTGCCAAATTAACTCTTCCCAACATTTTACAATGTGACTCTCTAAAAACAAACCAGGATCCAAACCCCACTGCAGCAGTTTCTGTGCATGTGAGCAGCAGAACTGATAACATCTAATCAGCCTCTTTGCCAAGGCAAGACAGCAAGTTCTTGCTTTATAACATTAGAAATGCTTTGTAGTTATATAGGACTTTTCATGTGAGGACATCAAAGTGCAGTACAGGTATTAATTAATTAATTAGGTTTCACAACACCCTTGTGAAGTATTTGTGTCCATTTTACAAACAAGGGACGGAGGCAGAAAGCAAGGATGTGATTTGTCCAGGGTGCTCCGTGGCAGGACAGGAGCCAGGCCCAGCCATGCTGTAGGCAGCAGCACTGCTGCCACCCTTTCTGGGGCAGGGGGAAGCCGTGTGCAGTCTCCTTGTGAGAGCGGGAAATGGCTCTATCCTCAACTTGACTCTCTCCTGCCATGTCCCACTGGCATTGCCTGGGAGCAGATGTGCCAGGACGGGCAGTGCAGAGGCTCCTGCTGCCCTTGCTCTGTCTGTGCAGCCACCTGGCCTGCGCCCAAGCTGGCACATCCCGTCCTGCAGCCCAGCGCCAGGAGGGCAGCGCAGGAGTGGCACAAGGCTGAAGGTAGTGCCCCTCCCTGAGAGACTTGGGGCTCTTCACCCCGCTCCATCACCGGCACGGCCGTGCTCTGAGTCACCGGTGCGAGATTTCAGTCCTTTAGACTATTGCTAAGAGCTGGAAGTCTCTAGACACTGGTTGGGAATAGGCAGGGTTTCCCCTGGAGCTCGCTGTCAACCATGCAGGCATCACCCACCTTGGCTGGCACCACTCAGGGCCAGGAGACTTCTTCACCTGCCTCTTGGGAGACTCCAGCTGATGCCAGGTGTGCTCAGCACCCATCTCCCGGTCACCTGCAGGGATGGGCCCTGCGGGAGGCACCAGTCCCGGCCAGTCTTGTCAAAAAACAGGGAAGCAAAGAAGAAGCTGCCACCACGACTCTCATGTGGCTGAGAGGAGCCACCATGCCAGCAGAGCTCCTGGGGATTCCCCTTCAGCTCCAGGCAAGGTGCCCAAACCCAGCAGGAAAGAGGGCAGTGCCCAATAGCTCTACCTCCTACAAAACCTCCCAGTGGGCAGCACAAGCATGCCTGGGAGAGAGGTTTGGGCAAGGGAAGCATGTAGGTCTGGGGCTGAGGGTGAGTGGCCGGACTGGAAGCCTCTTTCCCAACAGCAGGAAGGTGGGGTAGAACTTGCATGCTGCTGCTCAGCTGGCCTGCTCCAGCAGCAAGGTATTCTGGCCTCTCAGGAAGCTGCCCCAGAGCTCTTTGATCACCAGAGAGAGTAATGGAAAAAATTTGCTTTAATAGAGGTCAAATTAACATAGATTCCATTGGCTAAATGGGGGAAATCTTAAAATAGAAGATATTCCTTAAAAAAAAAAATTAAGACCAGATGAGCCTTGTCCAACTGAGAAGCATGAAGTGTTCTTCCTAGCACGTTGTGGTTATTTTGTAATAACCATGCATTACACTGATATGCCCTTGTAATTGCATGCAGGGAGAACAGGAGTAGTGTGTAGTGCAGAATTGCCAGACACCATCAGCTACCATGAAGTAAAGCCTATTCATAGTGGTCCACATTTTTCTGATACATCAGTAAATCCCTTCCTTGTGTCATTCTGCTGAGCAAGACCTCTTTTTTTCCCCCTCCCAAGTTTTGAGCCCATAACTTTGAAGACATCTCATTTTTTCATTCACTCTCCTTGAATCCTTAGTGCATAACTGACTACAAACAGTTTGCATATGAACGATGCCAGAAGACAATATAATATCAACTTTCAGCTCTCCTTAATCTCATCCAAATACTTGATGCTTTGACTGAACTGAAATGTGGAAATTCCTCTAAAAGCATAACTTAAAAAAAAAAGACAACAGATCCAGTTGGCCAAGGTGTGGTCTTCAGGCCCCAGTTCAAATACAGCATTTAAGCACTTGCTTAACTTACTAATTGAAGTCAATGGGATTTCAAGCACTTTGCTGAAATAGGAGATTCTGTGGACAAGGTTTGTGCCAGTACATTTGTAATACAGAAATAAAGTGGTGCGAGGTTTATTTTGGCTCTAGGTTTCTTTGTGGTGGTGATTGACAAATCCACAGGATTGGACTAACACCAGAGAGGTGATGACTACAAGAGAAGTGATGACAAGAAATAATAAATTTTGAACTGGCAAACACTTTAAGTTGGGCAGACTGAAAACCTCTACGTAAGGGAAGAAACAGGTCCGTTTATGCTGATAAATGCACTCTTTTCAGGAAGACCTCCAGTTAACCAGCAACTAATGTGCTGGGACAGCTAAAAATTTTGAAGCAAATCCTTTTGTAAGTGGTATAACTACACCAAAGCTTTTTGGAAACAGACAGGTTTACATCACACGATAGTCTAGTCATATAATCTTATAATCATTTTGAAAAAGAATCATTTCCTGGAGAAAAAGTTTTATGCCTTTGCATTGCAGGCAATAGGACAGAGCTCAGCATGGTAAGGGATTTTGTATCTGTTGCTGGAGGATGTCCAAACCCACCCCACTAACCAATAAATCACTACCTAATTGAAAAGATTCACAGAAGCAGATTACAACATCAAGGATGGAACCAGTACGGTAGGAATTAGACTGACAGTGTCCATATGTAGGGTGTGGTATCAAAAGATGATCTTCCAGCCTGCCCCCACTTGCCCTTCTCCCTCCTCTTCCTCCTCTTGCCGCTCCTTGCTGCCTGATCGCTCCCTTCATCGTCCTGCTGGCTCTAGTGCATACCTGGTCACATGGAGTTAGTTCAACTCACTAACCCAGAAAATGAAAAAAAAAATCAAAGAAGTGAAAAAAAAAGCAGCATTTTTTGGTTGGATTCTTTTTTTCCTGTTTTAGTGAGCTGACTCATTACAGCTCCTTCAGCCAGTGCCAGCGTGGTGGGGGGAAACCTGAAACTTTGGTCCTGCTGTGGACACAGGCAGTTATTCTGTCTTTGGCCACCTCATGGTACCTTGACTGTGGCATGGCAATTTCCACTTTACTGACACAGGACAACATGGACAAGTTATTGCCGGTACATCAAAGACCTGGAAAAAATTAATCAACAGCACCTCCGAGCTATTAGGCATAGACCGTAGTTAGATAAAATCATAAATAATGAAATCCCATAAGGATGTTGCACAACAAGTATTGAAGCAAAGCTCATAAAACTCTTTCGTGCTGCATTTGAGCCTTTTCCTTCCACAGAAGACATCTTTTTCTAAAAGTGATTTTTTTTTTTTTACTTAGCAAACTCCTGCTGGGCAGAGGCGGGAAGGGCCCCAGCCCATGTGATGTCAGGATAAATATGTGGGAAGCCAATGCAGCAAAAAATCCAGCCAGAGGAATGTCTGGTGCAGAGCGAGTGGTGCAGGAGCAGGCTGGCTGCCTCTCCCACTGTCCACAGCGCCTGCGAGGTGCTCGGGCTCCTGCGGTGGCCAGGGCTGGGTGGGAGGGCAGTGTCCATGAGCCGCACAAGCTCAGCCCGTGGTGTGTCTCCAGCTCTCCCACCTCTGCATCCCAAAACGTGTGTTCCCTTCCCAAGGGCACACTGAGCAAGGTGAAACGGATGGGCCTGTCTATCTGATGCAGAAGCAATTAGCCTGGGCTTTAATGAAGGATTTTAGCATCTGAGTGTAGGAAACCTTAACAAAAGACCTTTGCATTAGACTCTGTAAATTTGTTGTAAGCAACAAGTAACAAGAGCAGATTTAGAGATAAAGATAATGAAAAACACTGCATTCTCTTGCCCAAAAGCCTATAAATCAAGACCTTGGCTCTTCTCTGCAGAAATGCGCTCAGATGTAATTGGAAACAGGCAACAGCGATCTGAAACACTCAGTCGAGCTCAGTTTGCAATGGCTTGGGTGAGGAGGTTTCTAGAACTACAGAAGAGTCTCTCCCTTCCTAATGAAGTGCTCGGTAACTGTGCCACCGTCCTGCCTGTCCATTTTCTCTGAAGCCGCCTGGGGATTCAGCAGCAATGGAGCACGTCCCCGGACCGCATGGGTGAGGAGCCTCCTGTGGGGCCACCACCATCTGCACGCTGGACAAGCAGGGGGGGCCTGGGGCAGGCACCTGGGGTGCCAGAGCCATGGGGCAGAGGGCCCTCGGAGTGGGGAGGAAGAGGAAGGGCTCCTCCGCCCGCAGGCCTGGAGCAGAGGCTGCGCAGTGCCACCGCCGTGCTGAGGGTGTTCCCTCCCCACATGCAGCACACCCACATCAGCTCCCCTTCTGGGAGAGCACCCCTGGCATTGCTCCACAGGGGGAGAAGTGCCCATCGCTGCCAGCACAGCCATGATGAGGATCCTCTGTGAGGAATAAGAGTCACCGACTCAGTTTCTTTGCTCTGGGCAGTGTTCATGGCACGGAGCCCCAGCTGTGGTGGCTCAGTTTGAACTCAGAGGCCAATTAGCTGTCCAAAAGACAATTGCACAGGAAAGTTGTGCTGGCGTAAGACAAATCATCAATTTACCACCATCACACACCTCGTACAGATATTCTTCAGTTTAACTGCCACTGCTGTGTAAAGTGCTTATTTCGAAGTGAAAAGGCTTTTTTTTATCCAGAATGGTCCAGAAGACGTCATAGTGCTGTAATTATATCAGTAATAAACAGTGAAGCTGCCGTGGAGACAGGAGCGAGCACAGCAAGGAGTTCTGCAGGGCGCCGGTGCCAAGCCAGATCAAGGCAATAGAATTTACAGCCGCTATTATCTGCGTGAGGTATATTTATGACTCCCCTCCCCGTTGCTCTGATATCTTCAAATCTCACAATATTTGTATATTCATTCCCACAACATTCCTGTAGGTAAGGAAATTGCAAACAAGAAGCCCAGTATTGGAGCCTCTTCGTGCAACATGGAGCAGGGTTTAGAAGGTGGGGAAACACGAGAGACTTTCAGCAGCTACAGATACGTCCGTGAAAATTAACCAAGTGACGTGATGTAAGTAGTTGGGCTATCTACAAGGTAAACAGCTAAATTCCTCTGGGTTGGGCTGTGCAAGGGTTCAGACTAGACGATGACAGTGAGTCTTTATTACCTTAAAAATATACCTGAACTTGCAATCAAAGCACCCCTGATCTGAGACTCCTTGATACTGGATGGTTGGAGGCATAGGAAAATGAAAGTGTTCCAAGCACTGAGATTCATAACAGGAAAGGGGAAATAATAAATATGTTTTTATAAATGAAGGTTTGATCATTTGAGGTTTTAAATAGTATGTAAATTCTGTCCCTAATTCCTCAACACCTGATTTATTATGCATTACTTTCAGAAATGCCTAATCTCACATAAAACAGCAGAAGGTACTGCTACAGGATACAGGATAAAAGAAGCAGGGTTCTTTCTGTTACTCAGGAAGCTTACACACTGATACAGGGAGTTTATACTTTCGTGTCATTTTTGCCTACATTTTTTGCTGTGACATAGATTGCATTGTATTCCAAAATGAAAATGATGGTTTTTTCCCCCCCTTCTTCAAATGTGATCTTCTAGGGGAGGACACCCTTGAGCAGAGTCCAGCAGGCTCAGCCAGTGTGCAGTCTGAGGCTGTTCTCTGCAGGAGAGTTTGCAGTCTGGCAACTGCAGCTGGGAATTCCTCCTTCTGTGCCTGTCCCTGGGTCCTAACAGTTGCTCTTGGACAAGTCTGGCCTCAGTTCTCCACACTGTTCAATGACAATAATTATTCATACTTACTTTGGTGAGCTTAATTAATACTTGTAAAGCACTTTGAGATCCTTGGATGAAAGAGTCTGTTGACAGACAAAATGCTTTTATGGTGACTGTCAAATTAAGGTCCTCTGAGCTTCCTCAGCAATTGAATAGTTAATTAGGTCATGCCAGGAAACTGCCAGCCCCAGCAGAGACAGGGTGCTGGGTATGAAGGTGCCCATCCCTGGCCTTTCCTCACTGGGGCAGTTTTGTTGAAGGAACTCCTTCCCTGTCCATAGTTCTTAGGAGATAATGTCCTTGTGATGCACACATGAACGTTGCATCTTCCACCTGGTTGTGTTGTAACCATTTTCCTCTCCCTGATGTGTATCCCACATCCCAGCTGGTGGGGAGATTGGTGTCCGCACTTAGGCTGGGTTGCTTTTCCTCCACGCTTGAGGGGCACAGCTCATCCCCTAGACAAGAACTTTTATCCACAGGTGAGAACCTTCCCAGAGACGCCCAAGAGGCCGGCGCTGGAGTGACAGGCAGGGGAACGAGCTGAGCTGTTCAGTGAAGGAGGTGTTGCCCAGCTGCCAGCAGGAAACCAGCTGCGTTTCCTGGGCAGGCCCCAGCGTGGTGAGGCACACGGGAGGAAGACACCCATGAGTAAACCCTGCATTCTTCAGGCATGGCATAGGGTCTCTATACAGAGATAAGGGAAACCTGTGCCTCCCTTGGGGACCCCATCCTTGAGCACCACACGGGAAATCAGAAATGATTTCAGCAAAGGGGAACTCGGTCATGGTTTAGGTCAGACACCACAGTTGTACTCTCAAAGCTGAGATGAGCAAAAGGCCACGACATAGTTTCCCTTTGCAACCTTTGCCCTTCCCCGCATCGTCACGGCTTCGGGTGGGCAGCACTCGGGAGTGGTGCCTGCAGACCCCACTCGCTGTGGCTCACACAAGGCTGAAACAGCTCAAGGAAAGCGCATCAGCGCTGTAAAAAACTGAGGGCAAAACTTCACACGCAGAGGAGTCACAGCATTGTGCTTTTACTAGTTCAGTTCAACAAGGGGCTGCAGAGGGGGGAAATTGTTAAAGCCTTGGGATGACTTGTGAGAAAAGAGGAGCTGTCCTTGCCAGGACAACCATGGAGAGGACCAAATCCGGGGTGGGCGGCAGCAGCTGGGCTCCCTGATTTGCAGTGCCTCTCCATGTCATGGTCAGCACCCTTCCCTGCAGCGCCGGCAGGCTGCCTGGACAACACTGCCCCACTGCCCACTGCCTCTGTGAGGGGGATGAGAGTGGCTGTGTTTGCACAGGTGATGGCAGTTGTTTACCTTCTGCGTCATCCTTTCTTTAGGCTGGTTGCTGGTTTCCGTTCTCAGCTCTCCCAGTGTGCACCTTGCGCCGCCTGTGTCCGGCACGACCCAGCCTGCCTGCCTCTTGGTTCACAGCTTCCCTGTCATGCCCAGCTTTTGCTGGGCTGGTGTTTGCCATGGCAGAGCACGGTGCCTTCTTTTCCAGCACAGACCATGGGTGTCTTCAGCAATGCATCCTCAGGGACATCTTCCAGCTGAGCACTGAAAGAGGCACTGAAAGGCGCACCACGTATTTCACTCCTGTTGCTCTCCAAAAGTATTTAAGAACATAAAGTGTAAATCCAGTACTCAAAGTCCTTCTTTCTGACCAGCCTTCACCTGGGAAAAATCTGCAAACAAAATCAGTCGTTCCTTTCCCTGGGTGGGAAACACTGCAGTTTGACTCATGGGATTTTAGACCGCACTTCGAATGCGTATGTTTACCAAAAGGCAGCATCTTGTGCCCCAGCTATCTGCCCCTATCTGGGGAAGGGAATGTGAAGGTTTCTTTGAACATTAAAAGTAGTAGTGAAAGTCACAGGGCCTTTTTCCTTTATAGAATCGAAGCCGAATTTGAGCAATAACCCTTCTGATGTCTCCAGGGGGAGGAGATGTGACGTCTTGAGGTAAACCACACATCCCGTAACTACCACTGTGCCATTCGTGAGCGCTGCCTCGCTACAGAAGTGGCAGAGTTGCTTTTCAGCAAAAGTCACCACGTCTTTGGAGGGGAACAGTTCCAGTCAGAGAAAGACCGGGTGGCGGGGAGAAAGAAAACCCGACCGCAATAAAGCAGCCATTGAACCTGAAAGGAAAAAGACGTCAGCATCTCCGGCAGGGGCTCTCCTTTTTTCCTGGTATATCCGCGAACCATAATTATGTGGAAAGAAGTCGTGGGTGGGATTGGCTTACTTACTGACAAGCTGAACTTTATAATCTAATGCCGTGACGCTGTGAGGGAAGAAGGTTTGGTTCACCCACCTCGTGGGACCTGCAAACTCAAGGAGATGGCCCAGAGGTGGGCACCCACCTGCACGTGCTCACTGCCTTTCATCCAAGCGATGGGATCAAGGCAGAGCCGGGAGTGAGGGTGCTGCCTCCCAGTCGGGTGAGCCACAGGGTGGTGAAAATTCAGGAGCAGATGGTCAGGGAGAGCAGAGGAAAAGTCTAGGTGCTGTGTGAGTTGAGCTGTATCCCAGCTACTTTACCAAGAGAGACCTTGGAGAGGTACAAACCTCAGGCAAAGGACAACTTGGAGCTCCTGAGCTCCTCAGTGATTCAAAGGTGTGCAGGGACTTAGGGAGGAGAGCCTGAGGGAATGCTGGTGCTGAAAGCTGCAGGTGAGGACTGGAGGACTCTTGCTGTAGAGTTTGTGCCCTGCAGAATTTGAGGCGAACAGTGCAGTTTGCTGAAATCCTAAATCCCTCTGAAGTGACCTGGTTGGGACACACAAGAAGGGAACTGGAGCCAGCAGAAGGGAGTTGGAGGATCTTGAGCACCTTGGGGTTGAGCCTGGAGGCAGATGCCCCAGACCTCCCAGGTTCAAATGTCAGCAAGGTGGCTGCTGAGAGCCCCGCTGAGGGATGGACCTTAGCAGAGCTTCTCAACCCCTTGCTAGGTCATCTCCACCCCCACCAGTCTAAATAAACGTTAGCATAACAGTGAGGTGACCGGGAATGACTGTAGGCAAGGTCTGAAGTGTGCACCTGGTCTCTCTCCAAGTCTGTGACTGAAACAGAAGTCTTGGTATCTCTGCAGCTGAGGACTGAGGTGTGCTGTCCAAGTTAAGTAAGAATATACAGCTCTGGAACGGCATGGGTTAGGCCTTTGCTGAAGAAGCGTTTACCACCACTGGCTGCACTAGAGGCTGCTTTTTGGTTCTTTAAGGGTAGCATTTTGCTAATTATCTCTTCTGATCTACAAGTTTTGGTCCATTGCTGCCCCTTCTCATCACTGCTCTTCAAACAAGCTGGGAGGGGAAAAATGTGATCATTCATTACATCAATACAAATCCAATTCTTGTCTCTGGTGGAGCAGCATGGGGATCATCTCTTACCTGGCTCTAGAATCTAACATTACAGCACTGAATGGTGTTTCCTGACACTTTTCTCCTGTCTGCAATCACCAAGCACTGCAAGGACATGGGATCCCACTGTCATGCCAGGAAGGACACACCACTGGCACTGCCAGGTGTTCCTGCTCCTTCCAGTCCCACTGCCACCCAGCCACCGGCACTGCTGGCAAACACATCCATGGGTCTGATATGCTAAAGCCCGTGTTTACAGGCTCCCTGAGCCAGCGAGTGCAGGGATGTTTAGGTGGCTGAACCTCCTCCTGTTGTTTTAAGGATTCTGGCAAACAGTCAAGAACAAAAGCTAAGACAGCCAGTTCCCATTTGCGGGCACGTCCCTACATTTCAGTGTGGCAAACCTTGTGATTTAGCAAGCGAGAGCCTTCTGCCCCAGGGCTGTTAAAAACTGCTTTTTAAAAGAAAAAAAAAAAGAAAACAAACCTGTGAAGATTTCCAAGAATATTAGAAAAACACCGGCATGGATGGGCTGCAAGGCTGGGATCATGCTTCCACCAATTCATCTACATAGGGGTATTTGCAGCCTGAGAGTCTTTTTAAAAAACTCCCGTGAGCTTTTTGTTCAGTCCTTTGAGAAGCTTGTCCTTAAGGAGAAAGGAAGAAAATGCCAGAGGCTTTTCCTGCCCTCCTGAACAATGTTTCTTTCTGATACCATTTACTGCTTTTCTCCCCAAAAGTGGGCACCCCCATGTCTGAAGTGGAAAATGTTGGCTCACAGGACAGAGTTCATCAGTGGAAAAGGGCACGTTTAATCAATCTAGTGTAACACTTTCCACTCCGGCAGGCAGTGGCCATGGCTGGTGGGAGCCTGAGCCTGACGTGCTGTGCCTCCTCCCCAGGACCGGCCCCTGGCAGGGACTGAGCAGGTTCTCACTCACCAGGTCCCCGTGGGCTCACAGGGGAGCACACATGCATGCAGGGGGGCATGCAGGGGTGCATGCAGGGGTGTGCATGCGTGTGCCCTCCACAGAAGTCCCATGGGGTGTTTGAGCCAAGGCAGATCCACTGTCCAGCTGGTTCCTGGTCCCAGGGCTGCGTCAGGCTGGCAAGGGGCAGCCATGGGGAACATGAGGGTGCCTCTGCAGTGGTCCCAAGCTGCCTCAGGAGGATGCAGCCATCAGCTGGTGGGCTCCAGGAGACGACCAAACCTCCATGGTTGCTGCAGTTTCCAGCACAGGATCACAAGCCCAAAGGCAAAGTGCCTCAGTTGCTTCCTGTCATGAGTGGTGGCATCCTTGCATGGAAGGAGAGCAACCTACCACTTCTCTGGGGTGCTGGATGCAGCAGAGATGTGGCTGGTGGTGGTCTTGGACCCCTGACCCTCACAATGTCATGGTTAGCTGTCCTTGGAGAGAGCCTGGCAGCCCTTGCACCCACCTGGGTGATCTCTGCCTGTCCTTTTCCTGCAGCTGCTGGGTCTTTCTGCTTCCTCCTCCCAGCCCCAGCCTCGGGCACTGCAGCTTGTCGCAGCCTGTGCCGGCGCTGCTGCTGGCGGCCGAAGGGCAGCAGCGACGGAGCAGAGGGGACCTGGCCACTTACATCTGGCTTCTTGGCTGTCATTTTATGTGCAGCCAACACCGGGGCCAGCTCTGGCTGTGAAGTGGAAAGTTTGGCCCCGAGTACCTGGTTGTGAGTGTCCAACCAGGCACTTGAAAATGAGAATCCATAAAAAAGATACAAACGCAGGGAGTGTCCCTGAATCTGGGCACGATGGTGTTGGTAGGGGAGATCTGTGGCATGGCACCCGCTGCAGGGCTGGTACCCAGAAAGCCAGGGAGCAATCTTCTTCTTTGTTTTACAAATAGGTATTGCCTTTGGGAGCGGGATCAGTTGTAACATATTTATTGCGAGAATGAAAGACAAAAAAGCAGAGTTCTCTGCCAAGAGCAAGTGAAATGGGCATGCTTTTTAAAGAACTACCGCAAGACTGATTACCTTTCCAAGTAATTAAACGTTGTGAAAGGTTATTAACGTGCCGATAATAGACGGCTTTGCAAACCGCCAGCACAGCATGATCTGACAGAGGCCAGCACAATAGCAGAGCGCAGGACTCCTCCGCCTCCGGGGCTCTGCAGCCCCCAGGGCCGGACGCACCCACAGGGACCAGCCTGCACCCAGGTCCCAGCTCCCGAGGAACTCCTGAATTTCTATCCTGACCCCAGTGATCAAACCCCAGGATGACATCTTAGCCAGAGGGATGATAGGTGGGCACTTGTTCATAGCAAGCACCTCCTGGTCCTGCTCCGAGACCTTAGGTGGAAACACTCTGCTTTTTCCTTGTGTTTCTGTACACAGTAGCAAGGGGAAAAATGCAGAGGAAAGAAAAGTGCAGGGCATAGTGGGAAGATTAAATAACATCCTGGGTGGGAGCATCCTTGTAGTCTTCCAAAAACTAGCCCAGCATTAAAAGTACTTGGTAGGTTTTCCTGGACTCGTAGTTGACATAATATCATGCACTGCTTTAAAATAACTTAGAGTGCCTTTGATGGAGACTGTATGTAACTCAGGCTTCTGGGTCATTCTGCCGCTTTCAAAAACCCCGTTCTGTATTCCTGAGCAAGCGAGGATTATGGGAGGTGTTTAGACTTGGACTTTAAGGTAACACTGCATAATAGCAGTCTCCACCTCGTGTCCCAGAGAATCTGGTGAGTATTGCTGGTGCTTAAGTGTTATCAGACTCCAGGCAGCCTCTCTCTGCAGTGTGAGCAATGTTTCAGCTTCGTGATGTCACCAACAAGATTTCTGGGGCAGCACGAAGCTGAAATCCAACGACTCCATGCTCCATGGTGGCTTATAAAGTTGGAATCACCAGGTTCACAGAAACCTGTGTCCATGGGTCTGCAGGGGATGGGGACCTCAGCCAAATGGGAATGCCACCCCACTGCTTCCTGGAGGGAGGCTGCACACATCTGGGTTGGGTGGCATGCACTGGCAGAGTCCTGTGCCATCCTTTACACACGGAGTGCTGGAGCAGAGCCTCTCCTGGATGGCAAGAGGAAGAAGCCCCTCCCAGGTGCTCAGATGGTTCCTTGGTCCATTTTCAGTTCTACGTGCCCAGATTCTCAGCAATCATCAGTGCTCCTAACAGATGTTTCTTTTCCAGGGATGCCAGAGGACAAAGTGGCTCAGGAAGATGGAAGGAGGCACTGGATTGCACGGACACCCATGGGATGGAGACGAGCCAAGACACGCAAGGACACCAGCCAGCTCCAGTGCCGCTGCCCAGACTGGAAAGCCTCTTCCTCCTTCCAAGGTTTCCAGCAGTGCACAGGTCGCTATGGTAGGAGACAGAAAGGACACTTTACAGGTTCAGTCAGCAAATCACTTTACCTTTCCATTTCAGCTGTCTCTTCTGCTCCCTCCCTGAAACCCCGCCACTGCCCCGAGCCATGTCTGCGGGCGCTGCGCTAATCAATATTACTTGGTGGGGAAAGTAAGTCTCACTTATTGGCCACACATTCCCCTGAGTGCTTGTGTCAAAGTCTGTCATGTCAGCTGAAGGCAGGCTTCCCAGCAGAAAGGTCAAACTGCCTCAACTAGATCTGAGCTCAGCCATTAACTCCCGGGTGCTTATCTGCCTCCCACTATCAGGAGAGCTATCTGTGTGCACTACACACCTCTCTCCTCCTCCTCCTCATCCTCCTCCTCGGTGCTGTGCTGCCAGGGAGCACTTTGGTGGGGCTGAATCACTCAGGCAGGAACAATGAGCTGTCTGATAAGCTCAGCTGGGCGATCCACTTGGCCTGCACCACGTGTTTCAGGGAATAACCTCGGAAACTCTCAGTGCATGGATACTGGCCGGAGCCCATCCCACCATCCCAGGCTGTGGCTGCACAGGGCTGGGTGTCCTTCATCAGCATGGCTGTGGCCTGCCCCTGTTTGCACCTGAGCGTGGGCACTTCAGGTGAGAAGTCCTTCAGCTGAGCTATGGGGATGCTGGCAGGGGTGGGGTTTTCTGCTCGTAAGGCAGCTTTTAAGTCCTTTCCACTGCTCTGACACAAGAAAATGTGGTTGCTGAGGCCCTCTTTACAAAATGCAGCAAGAAAATATTCAAGTCTCTTACCAGACAGGGCAATGGGAAAAGATCAAGGTGCAGGCTCTGTGGGGCAGGGCTCCCATGCCCTAAAAGACCTCCTGCTGGGACTGTCCTGGCAGCCACTGCCTGGGATCTTTTGGGGAAGTCCCTGGGCTGCAGAGTGGATGAGCCTCTTTGGGCCCTTTGGCTTCTGGGACCAGAGGTGGTGTCTCTGCAGGAGGCAGGAGCAGGGCAAGGCAGGCTCTCATGCTGCTGAAACAGGTTTGGAGCTGGGCAAACAAACACAAGTATCAAGATAAGACTGTTCAGCTGGTGCCAAGAGGTGTCTAGAGCTAGACTCGTGGGATCTCCGTTCCCATCTCTCACAGCCCGCGTACTCTGGGGCTCGTCCCTAAGAAGGGACCTCCTGAAGCTGTTTTCTGCTTCCCTACACCAGAAAAGCGCTGTAAACTGTGCGTTGTGATCACTCCTAATAAGCCCTTGTTCCCAATCCATGGAATCCACCCAGTTTTGCACCTGCTACTCAGTGGGTCGGCAGGATCTTTGTTCTGGAACGTTTCAAGAGGGCTGAAGCCGTTTCTGCTTTGAAGTAGTGTTTGGCCTTGTCGGTGTCTGGGATCTCTGCAGAGCTGACCCTGTGGGAGCCAGCAGGACCTCTGGCTGCTGCTGCCACACCACAGCCATGCTGCCAGCCTGACTAAGCAGTGCCAGGGGCGCCCGGTGCCCATCCTGCGGCAGGACTGCATCCCAGGCCCTCAGCATCACCCAACCCTGCTTCAGAAAGGGGAACAGCATCGCAGCGTCTGGCTTTGTCCTGGGCTTCTATTTGCACTGGGACTGGAAAAGAGTTAGCCACCACATCACCTGGCAGCAGTACGAGTGGCAGCATTAGTGTCATTACCCTGAACTGGACAGTATGGCAGCACTCATCCTGCTGGGAATGTGGGGCTGAGCCAGCTGCGTGGTGCTTGAACACAGGGACAGTGTGGCCCCACTCACCTGAGAACAACAGAGGGGAGTGACTCCCTGCCCTAAAGATATGCAGTGCTGCTGGAGGGAGGCCCCACACCCCGTGCCATGGGGTTATCAGCAGGGGAGAGGGCTCCATGGTCCAAGAGGACATGGGTAGGAAAAGCACTGGGCTTGGCCAAAAGCATTTGAGGAACCACATCCAGAAGCCCTTTGAAGGAGAAAACCTCCGTTCTCCCTTGGATATGCTGGAGTACTTAATAAATAACTGTAATTAAGCGTGAGGTGGTAGCTTAAGAGCTCGTTCCCAGAAGTTAACATCAAAACACTTGCTCTTAGCACTTAAAGAGACAATGTGAAAGCAGACTTCACGCACAGATGAAAGTAGAATTGTCAGGAAGGGCTGGAGAGCCCTGGATATGTGTACACTGCTTCTCCAGAGAGCTCGAGGAAAAGGTCTCGGGAAGCAAAAGAGTCATTGTGTAATAATGAACGGTGACCGAGAAAGCACCAATCTGCAGGGAGGTGGGAGTGAGTTTTAAAACAGTACATGAGAAATCCTACGGAGAGAAGAG
>VXBT01008725.1:0-92011 GCA_013400235.1 Oriolus oriolus | reverse complement strand
CCCGAGCGGGGCCGTGCGGTGGGGGAGCGCCCGCCGGGCAGCCTCCGCCGGCCCGGCCCCGGGTGCAGCGGGGTCGGAGGGTGTCGGTGCCGAGCCCCCGCCTGTCGCTCGGGCACCCTCCGCAGCGGCGCGCCGGGACCCGCTCGGAAATCAAGGGGCTCCTCCGGGCGATTCCTCTCCGAGGTCGGTAACGCGAATACAAGGGCGCACCGAACTCTTCCTCCTTCCTGCTTTTGTTCTCGTCGGGAGCTTCTCGCTGTCCACGTTCACCGCGCCTGCCCGGGTGGTGCCCGGGGCTCGCCCGCAGCACTTTGGGCGGCTTCGCTGGGACTTTGGGAGGTGACGCCCGAGTTATTCACGGAGCTGTTGCGGCCGCCGTGGAACACGGAGAGATGGCTGGAAGTGGGCTCTGGGTCTTTCCAGCTCCTGCGGTGGTCTGCCCGCTTTTCCCCCGCTAAACTTTGTCTCAGAGGCGCTGACACTCTGCCTTTCCCACGCTGGGACCCCGAGGGAACCACGCTGGGACCCTGGCGGCGTGCCGCTCTGCTCAGCCCGCTGCCCGCCCGCTCCTCGGTTCTGCCGGGAGCCGCCGGCCGCTCTCCGGCCGGCCGTGGCTTTTCCCGAGCGGGAGTTTCCTGGGGCTCGCCGGAGCCCTCCCCGCGCTGTCCGGCCCCGCTCCCCACGCAAGCCCCGCTGCCGGGCGGCGCTTCGAGAATGGGGGATATTTCCTGTTGAAAGTGGCATGAATTCACGGACCCGAAAGCCCAGTCGTGTGGTTTGGGTTTTTTTTCCTTTCCTTTTCCTAAGAAAATACCTCGGAATTACTTATATGCCTAGATCGACTAAATCCACCTCTTCTGGGGAAGGCATTACACAATCGGGCCAGTTATACAAACCTGGGTTATTTCATAACTTGTTTACATCAGCTGGCCCAGCCTCACTCTTTTTTTGCCTTTTCAGAGTTGGGCTTCCCCCCCCCACCCCTTTCTCCCTCACAATATTATTTCTTGTGTGGCTTGTGTGAGCGAACTGGCAGTGTGAGCACAGTGCAGCCTTCGCATCAAGGAGTCATAGGATAATTAAAAGAAAAAAAAAAAAAAAAAAGGAAAAAAAAGTCCGGTCTTAAACTCTGCCAGCCGTACCAGCCCGTGACATTCCTCACATTAAAGAAGTTTTACCAGAAATGACTCGCTGCCGCTCCCCGCCTGCTCCAAACGCATCTCGCTGGTGCCCTCTGCGGGCTGCGGACTGGGGTTTCCAGGGATTCCAGCTCAGCTAAAGCTTATTCCCTGGTTTACAGTAAATGCCAGGACAAGGTGTGGGGGAGCGGGAAGGGGGGCTGAGAAGCTGGAAACGCCTGGCAAACTGCAAATTCTCACTCTCCCTTTCCCCCTGTGATTCAACAGCTGTGATTCAAGCACTTGTTGCAGGAGGTCGTGAAACTCTGTCACCGCTTCACGTTTGAGCTGTCACAGTCGGAGCAATAATTGGGTTTTCCCCTTTTTCTGGGGCTCCACGTCTTCCCCAGGCAGCTCGCGTGCGTGCCGTTTGATACGGGGACCAGAGCCCAGTTTCTAGGGTTACTATCTGAAACAGGGCTTTGAGCAGGACGTTGGCTTAGCGAGAACATAAATGTTTTCTTTAAGAATCCGGGAGATTTCTCAAGGCCTTGTGCTCCGTCTTTCCCTTGATCCTTACAGATGTTGTAGATTAGGATCAAATGTGAGCGTTGCCTTTACCCTAGCAGTCAGGCTGTTCTGCTGATTCTGGTCTGTGGAGATCTGCAGTTTTATCACTACAGAAAATATGCATTGCTGAAATTTTTTCTTTATTGTGCTCTTTTTTTTTTTTTTTCCCCAAAAGCAAGAAAAGATGCATCAGTCACATGTTTAAATGGAAACTGTATCTCTGAGCCAAAACTTTGATGCTTTTTAATTATTTTTTCCCATACAGCACTGGAACATTTTTCTTCTAAGTTGCATGTCACGCTATTTTCCTAATCACTGACTTGCCATGTGGTAAACATAGACTTTAATGGGAAGAGTTTGTGTACTCTTTGAGAGTGGTCAACTTTCCCCTGAGATATCATAGCACTGTGTCCAGTTTTCCTTCGAGGAGATGTCCAACTTGGGAGAGCCATCAAGGGCCTTGTATTTATTATAAGATCTATCATATACCCCACATTTGATAACTGAGTAATGTTGAACATGCTCTAGGTGTCTTCTTGGTCGCTTTGTTGTTGGGTTTGATTTTTCTTCCCCCAGCCATTATACCCATTTCTCGACTGGTTTCTGGTGCTGCTCAGCACTTAGTTACAGATGTCAGTGAGGGTCCAGAGTAGAGCAAAGACACAACGGGGTGCTGTAGAGAAACCTTAAGATGGAGAAAGGAACCACAAGCCAAAGCTTGAAATGTTCCCGTGCTGCTAAGTTGTGAGCTGCTAACGCAGGCTGTCCCTGCCTGTGGCAGGACTCGCTGGAGCCTCCCCTGACTATGGATCTGAGGAGGCTCTCATCCAACCCCATATTTTTAAGGCAGAGCAGAGACTGACCTCAGTTCTTGGCACACTTAATAACAGGACTCTTTCTGTTTGCTGTTTAGTTGTTGGGGTTTTTTAATGATACCTTCATCTGCGTGTGCTTGGGTCAGGAGGGGAGCGGTGGGTTCGTGGCTGAGCGCGTGCTGTGTGCGTAGCCCTGCAATCTGCCTATCGCCTCATCTTTCTGTGGTGCTCTGAATTCCTTGCAGAGAGGAAGAACCGAGAGCTGGCAGAGAGATGCTTCTAGGAGCCTCTCATGGGTTAGGAAAGGAGAGCTGTGCATGTCCTGCAGGAGGAGAAGGCAAAAGGGGGTCTAGAAAGAGGAGAAGTGGGAGGTGGGTGAGGACAGGCAGTGCTGGCAGGGGGATTGAAGCTCTCTGAGAGGAGGAGGCATGAAGAGAGCGAAGGGCCTGAATTCCCTGCCAGCATCCCGTGGGTCAGAGCTGATGGCCACTGGGCAGAATGTGGGGGGCCGGCAGCATTTTGGCACGGCAGAGCTGATCTGGTGCAGTGCCCTAGCAGGGAAAGCGAGGTATGTGGGGAAAGCCTGATCAGTCAGGAAGCAGCGCTTGTAAAACCTGGTGTTAGACTGAGCACACTGTGTCTGAAGACTCAGCCTGCCACAGCAGTGTGTCCCTTAATTAGTTATCCAGGAAAAATACTGCCT
The DNA here is from genome assembly GCA_013400235.1 of Oriolus oriolus. Taxonomy (NCBI): domain Eukaryota; kingdom Metazoa; phylum Chordata; class Aves; order Passeriformes; family Corvidae; genus Oriolus; species Oriolus oriolus. Next base: position 88,805 of record VXBT01008725.1, on the reverse strand, counting down.
TTGGAAAGTACAGAATACAGCTTTGGGGGATTTTTCTTATTTCTAAGGTATTTTGAGTTATTAGAAGGGAAGCTGGTGACAGAGATGGGGCAGGGCACAGAGAGGAACTGGTCTCTTCCCCCCAGGTCTGCAGGCAAGCCCTGTGGAGCTGCAGAGGGATGTGGCTGAACTGAGCAGGTCCCCTTTGCAGTCCAGGAGACCTGCACTAGTGTTACAGAAGGGTCCTAGGTTGAATACAGGAGTGATTGGAAATGGAGTACTTGCTTAGTCAATTACTTGGAGCCTGATTTTTGTGTCAGATGCTTGTATTTTATGTGTTTGATTTGGTGGGGGATCTGACTCTCACAAACTCTGTTGGGAATTTTTAGCATGGTGTTGGAGGCAAAAGGTTAGCCCTGGAATGCAAATGGTGTCTGTATGGCAAAGCACCAGAATGCCTCTGAATGTTTTGCAGTCATAGCTTTCTAGTGTCCCTGCGAAGAAGACAAGACTTTTCTTCTCTGCTTTTTGGATACAGAAGGGAGGGTGGCACAGAAAGGTAAAGGTCGTGGTAGAAGCCACTTGTGGATCTGGAAGCAGGGCTCACATCCCTTGAGTTGAGCTTGTGGTTCAACTGGTCTCGCACTTCCTCCCTGCTGCGAGGTTAAGGTCCTCTTGTGTTCTGGTTATGGAGGCACCAAGGCATCCACTTCTGTGCCATGTGGTCACAGCCAACACCAGGCAGAGCAAAGGAGGGGATTTGCACCCATGGATTCTGATGCAGTGTTGACAGTTTGCGGCTCTGAGCCTCTGTAACTAATTGGGAGAGGTGAGACAGATGCACTCTGAATTCAGAGACGTGCACTCTGAAATGTGGGATGAGCTGAGGCTGTGTTGGACTCGAGCTCCAAGTGAATCTCTGAGGTCCTGTTGGGGGTTTTGCCAAGGTCTTGGTGCCAGTGTCATCCTCTCTGTGTAATTTCCCCATCTGCTTAACTTGACTCACTCCTTCCTTCTCTCTTCCTCCCTTGCTAGATTTTGAGCTCTTCAAAGGTGTAAGTCGGCAGCTGTCAGTATTCAGACTAGATCTCCTGGTCTTCAGGTGCTGGCAGCTTGCTAATGCTGGCCTGAAGTGCTGTAGCTATCAGAATGTGAAATACTATTTGCAGTAGCCTTGGTTTAACAAAGCACTTAAGGTGCTTGACTAGGCACACCCTGAAAAGGAAATCTGTGTTAAAGTGGTGTCCCTTATCTGGGACGCTTACCTGAGCTGAGGTCAGGCTGATGCAAGGGCTCTCGCTTCTCTGGGAAGCTAGGCTGTTGACCCAAGAATGTGCATTTTTCATGGAATCATTTCAAGGCTTCCAAACCAGTGGTGGCGACAGCTGTGGGTCCTACAAGCCCTGTCCCCTGCTCAGCGATTGCTGGAGCAAGGCCTGTCTGTGTGTTAATTCCAGTCTAACCATTGGAAGCCTCCTGAAGGAGCTCAGCATAGACAAAAACATTCTTTCTCCCCTGCTTCCCCCTCCGGGGACAAGCGATTGTTTTCCTTGCAATTTAGTGCCAGCATATTATCCAGATGGATTTACCTCTGTCTGAAAGAAGGTGTACATGTATTTTGGAGGCGATCATTACCTGCTGCCTTGGTTTTACTGCTGCCTTGTTTTGTCTAGACAGTGCAGAGAGCTGCAGGGAACTTGTCCGATCTGAATCCTAAGACCTATTTTATAGGCTGCTATTAAAATACATATCCTCGCACGTAACCATCCCAGGGCCGGGTTTCTCGGTGAGCACAGAGCTTCTGGAGGAGAAGCAAGCTGCTGTTCTTGCCATGCCAAACCCGACGTGGACCAAGCCCAAATTTCAGGGCAATCCTTTGGTGAAAGGCGGCTTTGCACTGCTTGGTAACGGCATTTCAGAACTGAAGTTTCTCTTCCTTTTCTTTGGGCTTGAAGAGAAGTGTTTCTCTAGAAACTCCTTAATTCCCCTTTTGCTCCATGCCGGAAGGAGTGGTGGGCACTGGCAGGAGGTGGCAGCAGTGGGAATGGTGCCTGGGAGGGGAGACTGGGTTAGGGTATGCTGGGGAGGTGTGTGGGGGAAGAGGAAGGGGGTTGGGAGAGGGCAGGGCTCCTCTAGAGGGGAAGTGCCTGAGCCCAGTTCCTTCCTCAGGGGGCTGTGGCAGGCAGGGGCAGCTTAAGATGCTGCAGAGGCACCAGCTACTGGTGTTTTTGCTTCAGGTGCTGCTTTGATCCTCACTGGTGCCGCTCCTGAGGGCCTAGCTGGTTTCACAGTAACCACTTATGTTCTGCTTTCATTGACGGTTTCTTCTCTTCTCTCTGTCCCTCTTCTCCTCTGCCTTTCCTCCTAGAAATTTCGAGTAGATATGCCAGGATCAGGCAGTGCTTTTATCCCTACGATCAACGCCATCACAACCAGCCAAGACCTGCAGTGGATGGTCCAGCCCACCGTGATCACCTCCATGTCCAGCCCTTACTCCCGTTCGCACCCCTACAGCCACCCACTGCCCCCGCTGTCTTCAGTGGCCGGACACACGGCTCTCCAGCGTCCTGGTGTCATCAAAACCATTGGGACCACGGTGGGACGGAGACGGAGAGATGAGCAGGTAACTGCAGTGGGGGGAGCAGCTGGGAGTGCCTTGAAAACAGATGTACAGGGATTTTCCCCCCCTGCCCACTCATGAGATCTCCCAGCGCTGCAGGGCAACACTGAGGTCCATCCCTGGTGCTGTACACGTGCTGGGACTTCTTAGGGTGGCGTAGGGTGTAAGCTGGAGGGTGACTTTTATTGCTGCTTCCTCGTCGTATGGTGAGATTTACCCAATCTTCATCAAACACTTCGCACCCCCGGCCCGCATTGCGGCTTGGTTTCAAAAGCAGGTGAAACTCTGAAGTTGAGCCCTGGGTTTCAGTTTGAGTGTCTCTGCCACTCCGGGCAGAAGGAAACCTCCAAGAAAGCAGAGCAGCTTTCATGTAGGTCCTTTACAAATCTGACACCTAAATTACATCAGCTAGTGCTTTCTGTCAGCTCTGTAGCAGCTAGCACTGCTCCAGTCTCCATCTGTGTGATATGCCCAGTACCAGCCAGCATCATGCAGGGAGGAACAGCTTCCCTAGAGCACCTCAGCTCTAGTATGAAGAGCTTTCTGGTGACTGGGGTCTAAATTCACCTTCCCACTACAATCGTGTAATCGCTTGATCTTTTTGCAGCAGTGAGGTGGGGATCCCGTAAGAGATTTTTCTGCTCCAAAGTCAGAGGTATTTTCATAACTGGCATGGGGTGGCTTGTACCACTGCTGCCCTGTGCTCAGCTTCCTGGTGGGATTGTTAAGCTGGGACCCTGCATCCGGTGCACTAGGGGCAGGCATCTCATCTTCTGGAAATCAGCCCTGTTGTTCTCTTCTTAGTAAGAATCAGCCTTCTCCAGGGCTGTCTGGTGAACAGCTATTCACAGCGCTAGGCTGACTTCTCTTTAAAAAAAAAAAAATAGATATGACTAAACTCGATCTCCCCAAGTTGTTCCCAAGCAGCATTTGTGTGGGTCGCTGCAGAGCGGTGCAGGCACACTGCGCACCCTCTGTACACGAGCGCATGCTGTTGCGTGAGGTCTGTTTCTAATAAGACTCACCAGCCCTACTTTTACTTCCACGTCATCTGTTTTGATTCACAGTCTGATTTTTTTATATGTAGTTGCTGTCTGGTTTAGACCTAAGAGGTTAAAGTCAGAGTTTAGCAGTACCTCTGTGTGGGGAGCTGGTATGGATGCACTGAGGACCCGTTTTTGGGAGGAAGGATGGGGTAGTCGTGGTGGTTCGGGTACGTGCCAGCCTTTTCCACCAGCTGGAGCTACTTCCCAGTTCCCTGAGTGCAGGGCTGGTGTCCAAAGACAAGGAAAGTCTCACGAGAACTGGAGGAATAATTAGCAACAACTAATTTGTTTGACAAATGCTGCCTCTGTGTTCACAAATTGGCCGTGAAGAGATCACCATATTCTCTGCTTTATTTGTTGTTCAGAGTTATTTGCTGAAGGATGCTTGCCAAGCAATTCCTGGCCTGTGGCTTGTTTGCAAGCCATTCATTGTGGGTCATTCAAAGCCAAGTCCTTTTGATTAGACACGTGCTAAGGCAGTACCCGGGTGCTTTACTGTGGCCCTCTGGCTCAGGTTTCCACGGCTGGTGCTTTGAACACCACATCGGAGTGCCTTTTTGGAAAACATTGTGTAACGCTTTATGAAAAGAGCCTGTTTTGATGAACGTTCCTGACAGTGAATGCACGTATTGGGCTTGGACAAGCTATGGATAACACATACAGCAGGGGCACGAAGAGTGCCAAATCCAACCACTTTCAAACAAATCCAGCAACCACTGACAGTATATTCCTTTTTAGACCTGGTAAAATGTTAAGAACATCCAGATTAGGGGCTTCTGCCCTGTCTGTGCGATTTTTGCACAGCAGAGTCTCAGAAACAGAAAATTTTAAACTTACTGAAGGCCCTGGGAGCAGAAGTTTTGCTCCAAACATATTTCAATGAGATCTGTACTTCTAAAGCATGAAAGGGCTCTTGAAAACTGTACACAGAGGCTGCAAGTCAGCATAACTTCTGTGTGCATGCTCAGTGCTTTGCTATACTGTAGATACTTGTGTGCAAACACATTTTTACCCTGCACCCATATGGGGTGGGAAGTGAGGGGGCAGAGCTGTAGTGAGGAGAGCAGTGCCTGGAGGGGCTCCTTACTGGGGGAAATATGCCACCCAGCAGAATGGAGGTACCCCCCCACCCTAGGATGGACACTGTGAGCTGCTGATGGAAAAAGCTTTTGGGCGTAAATTCTGTGTCCTGCAGTCCTAGAATTGCTTGTGCTGCTCAGTGAGCATCCAGGCACTCATGTTACGTGTAGGTGAAATCACAGGCACAGATCAGATCCTGAAAAAAGCAGAAATGAGCGAGCTGAATGCCCAGAGGCTGAAGTAAACTTACTGAAACTGCAAACATCAAAATTAGGGAGACAGAGCAAGCCAAAACTAGGCTGAGGTTAGAGTAAAACTAACAATAAAAAGGAAAGATAGTAAAATGGTGCATGTCTCATTTGTGACGCTGACAGCCCATGAAGATATTAAAACTGAAGCTTCTCTGAAGAGGTATTTCTTTCCATTCTCTGCTGGCTCTCTGTGAGATCTGACATGTGCTTTGCCAGGTGTCAGGGTTTTGCTTTCGTTTGCAGTCACCAGGCTAGAGCCCCTGCAGCACCCACGGGCTGGGGGAGGCTGAAGCGAAGGGCACAAGGTTTGAGTGCAGGGCTGAGCACGTGCCCTGGATCCCCACGCTGGGCTGGCTGCAGGGCTCCTGCTGGATCCCCACGCTGGGCTGGCTGCAGGGCTCCTGCTGGATCCCCACGCTGGGCTGGCTGCAGGGCTCCCGCGCTCTGGGTGCCACAGTGGAGAGCGGGGCTGTGCTCACCCGCTCTGTGCCCTGCTGTACTGGCTCCCTGGCTTTGGCCATGGCACAAACCTATCTGCTGCTGCTGCTGGGGTTTGTAAAACCCCGTCTCAAACTCCAAAAGCTAGGCATAGCTTGACCAGGTCTTGTGAGCTCCTGCTCACTTCCTCTGGTTTCGCAAGGGTGTAGCTGGATGGGTTTCTATGGAATTGCTCTTGATTTACATCAGTGAGGATGTCAGCTGGCCTCAGGAAGCCCTTGATATCACTGGAGCCTTGCCTGCTGATGCAAGAAGCAGTGTGTTATCTCGCTGAGTGCTCAAAAATCTGAGGTCAGATTTTTGGGTGGTATAAATCATTGTTGCTTCACGGACTTCATGGGAGCTCTGCTGATTTCCCTGTCTCCCCCCGTACACCATCCCTGACCTTCAAGCGAAAAACTATTTTTGTGTGGGAAGCAGCAGATTTTTTTTTTTTCAAGAAAGAGGCACTTACAACATCGTGCTCTGGTTTTGCTTAACGTACCACCCAAGTTGTGAAACAATCAGAGCATCTTTTATCTGTTTGGCCTTGGTGCAGATTCACTATCCTCTTACACAATCTTCTCCCTGTGCCCTGCTCCTTCTCCTCACCCTTCTCCTAAGACCTGGTGCAGGCAGAGATACTGTGTGCTTTCATCTTCTGCTGACATCAGTGACGAGGGGGAGTGCTCAGCATCCTGCTGGATCAGGCTTTTTTCCTTTGCATTGTGGTTAAATCCTCACAAACTTAAAGGAATGCCTTGCTCAGATCTGATTGGATTTTCTTGGCACTTGCCCACAGCTGTCTCCTGAGGAAGAAGAGAAGCGAAGGATCCGGAGAGAGAGGAACAAGCTGGCAGCTGCTAAGTGTCGTAACAGGCGTCGAGAGCTAACAGAGAAACTCCAGGCGGTAGGTGCTCGGCATACATTTCTCCTTCCTTGTCGCCCACCCTTCAGACCAGCTCCAAGGGCATTGCTCTTCCTCCACTGGCATGTTTGAGGAAGATGCTTCAAACACGCTCTGCCTTCCTCAGCCAAGTCTGCCCAGCGGTACTGCTCCTACACCAACAATAGGTGATGAGGGGGACTTGGGCCTGGAGCTTAGGACCCTAAAATTCTCTTTGCTGAGTGCCCAGAATGTCCCAGGAGCTCTTTTCAATTCTGGCCTCTCAACTAGCACAAATCTCCCTGACTGGTCTCCTTTCATGAGTGTAAATAAAGACACTGTGTGCCTCAAAGGCAGGCTTTAAGGACAAAAGCACTGAAGAGTTAGGATCACCTGAAAGCAGCAGAAAACAAGGCAGATGTTATGTGTAGCTATCAAAGCCATACACTTTAGGCTCAGCCTTTCTGTGGAGGTGGGGCAGTAACTGACTTCCTTCAAAAAGGAAGCACCACAGAGGTGGGTGCCCTGGTGCTGTAGGAGTAATAATTGGTAAAGCTGGAGAAGGTAGGGCTGAGCATAAGAACTCAAGGGGTGGGTAAGAGACTGGTTGAACAGAAGACAAGATTAAGTTGTGTTGAAAGAAGCTGAAGGCAAGGGTCCAGTGCTCCTGGTCAAGAGCCAGCCTGGGGCTGGTTTTATCCAATGATCATGTTAACAAGCACAGCAGCAGTGAAAGCACACCAGTGAAACGTGCTGCTGCCTCAAACTGGGAGGTGTTCTAAGTGTAGGAAAGGCAGGACATCCTACAGAAATGTCGTGACTGAAGTGATAGAAGTGAGCGGTGTGTGCAAAGTGGGAAGTCATATCCTGAAGGACTGAGTGTGAGTTTTGTGAAGTTACGAGCTCCTCACGTGGGACGGTACTAATTGCTCACAGACTGACTATGATCCATCTGTGTGATGTGACCATGGGAAAGGTAAATGTATTAATTGTAGAATGCATCAAGGGATGACCCAGTGTTAGTCCTCTGGGCAAGAGTTAGACAAGTGCCAGACCTAATTTGGGATATGCACTACAGAAATAAAATGGAAACTGTTTAGAGACTGCTATACACTACCTCTGTCAAAGTGAAAAGAATGTGACTAGCCTAACATAAAAAAACAACGGGAGGAGATCTGGGTCCTCTGCTAAGGTGTCTGTCAGGCAGAGAGCAAGGGAGAAGACTGAAGTCACAGGCCAAGACAGAGTGGCAAAAACTGGCCATCAGAAAATTAAAGCAAGTTTTGGTGAAGTATGGGAATAGCCTACTAATAGACATATGAAACAAAGGATGCTCAACTGGCAATGACCCGGTGTCTGCTTGGCTCATGAAGAGTCTGGGGTGTATCTGCCTGTGCCAGATGAGATCTGGACTTGGTGGCCCTGTTTCAGGTGAGGAGTGGTTCCAGAGCCTTTGGTATTTTATTTATTTATTCTTCTTTTGTCTGCAGGAAACTGAAGTACTGGAGGAAGAGAAGTCAGTGCTGCAAAAGGAGATTGCTGAGCTCCAGAAGGAGAAGGAGAAGCTGGAGTTTATGCTGGTGGCTCACAGCCCCGTGTGCAAAATCAGCCCCGAGGAACGTCGGAGCCCACCATCCAGCAGCCTCCAGAGCGTTCGGACTGGAGCAAGTGGAGCGGTGGTGGTGAAGCAGGAGCCTGTGGAGGAAGAGATCCCATCCTCCTCTTTGGTCCTTGACAAAGCCCAGAGGTCTGTCATTAAGCCCATCAGCATTGCTGGAGGTTTTTATGGGGAGGAGGCACTCAACACTCCCATTGTGGTGACCTCAACACCAGCCATCACTCCTGGCTCTTCCAACTTGGTGTTCACCTACCCTAATGTGTTGGATCAGGAGTCTCCTCTCTCCCCTTCTGAGTCCTGCTCCAAAGCTCACCGGAGGAGCAGCAGCAGCGGGGACCAGTCCTCAGATTCCTTGAACTCTCCCACCTTGCTGGCGTTGTAATCCCCCTGCGGCCCCCCATTTTGCCAGTGTGTTACATCCCCCACAGCACCATGGGGGGAGCCCCCTCCATGGGGTTAGAGACAGGCACAGGATCGTTCAAGCACAAGGGCAGCAAGAACAAGGATGGGGAAGTGCTACAGCTCCAGGAAGGAGAGTGAGGACCAACGCCAGCTCCCTGGAGGCCGGAAACGGCAAGGGTGGGACTGACACGCCAGGGCTGTTTGGAGAGGGTGATGTCCCCTCTGTAGGGACTGCCTATGGAAACCTCTTTGTGGCCGTAGTGGACCTGGGGAGCACTCCTGGCCAGGACTGAAGGCGAGCTGCAGACAGTTGCTAGTCGTCCCTTTCCTTTGTGGATTGACCTGATCGGGTGTGCTCTGTGCTTAAATCATTCTGGTTAGTTGATCTTACAACTTCTCTCTTGCGTGCTCTCTCTCTCTCTCTGCTTATCATTTCCAGTGTTGTCGATCCCATTACATTTCATCCAGTTGCTCTGAACTCTAAAGTCTTGTTAGGATCTTTCCTTTTGGGAGTAGCTGTGGGAAACACCGAGGGCTGCCCAGACAGGAGGGTGGCAGCTGGGAGGACCAGGAGATAGGGGGACCAAGAGGAGCCCAAGAGCTCACCAGCAAGGGCAGAGCTTGTAATCTCTAGCCTGAGGCACAGAGACAGCAGAAGGCTCAAGTGCCAGCCTTTCTTTTCCTAAAACTGTGGATAGTTTTATCCCCTTGGGCTCCTCAAAAAACCACGTTTGCATCTCAGGGCCAAAGCAGCTTCAGAAAAGCTGCTGGGCTGGCACTTACCAGTGTCGCTGGCAGGGTTTTACCCTAGTTTGCTGGATATCAAGTCTGCTGCTTGTTGTTTACTTTTCCTGGGCTGCCTGCTGTCTAGGGAGTATTACATCTTCCTTCCCATCAGGGCTCCTGACTCAGAGGCTGATCTCTTCCTGTTAGTAAATCTTCCCCTCCCCTTGGCCATATTTGCAGAACATGCTACAAAAAAAAGAGGTGGCACCATGTGCCTATAAATCTAGGATGGAGACTGGCAGCAGCTGAGACGGTGAAATTAGCTGGCTGTACCATTGCTGATTTGTTTTCATTGTTGGGAAACAAAGCAGCACGTATCCACCAGCACAGCACACGCCACAAGGCCCCAGCTCTTGACCAGGCAGGAATGGCATGGATAAAGTGTTGACCTGTTTGAACTAAATCAGAGCTTCTGACAAGCTCTGGCAAATGACAAATTGACAGCTGAGGAGAATTGATTAGCATTATTTGCACCTTGGTCTTTGGCCTCTGGTTTTTTTTGCATTACAATTGATCTTGTTTTGTTGTGGTTGATTGGCCTGAAGACAAAGAGTCAAACCAAAGGGCTCTTTCCCTAGCCTTGGGTCCTTGTCTTCTCTAGCCTGTGGGCTTGACTGCTACTACAAAGTGCTCACAGAGGACACAAGCTCTCCAGTGCTCATGTTCACTACTGAAAACAGTAATGTGAGTAACCTGTTTCCACTTGGAGCCAAGCTCAATTCCCACTGATGTCAAGGCACTGACAAACCATGACCCTGTGCACACTAGGATTTCCCAGCTTGCCAGCTAAACTGCTTAGGAGATAGCTGTTTGGTCCTGCCTATGGAAGCTGTGGTGGCAGCTATTTATTTTGGGGTGAGACTGTCTTTTTCTTTTATACACACACACACACACACACACACACATATACATATATAATTTTTTTTTTTTTTAATCAACCAAAACCAGGGTATTTCTTGTTCAGGCTGGACCTGGAGAAATGCAACAATTATAGGGCTAGGCATATGAGATGCAAAAGTGCTGCAGTCCCCAGCAGCTCCACTGGGAAGTAATAGGGTTCAGTCTTGTGGAACTGGAACTTTACTCAGCAGGGCTGGCTTCCCTCAAACTCTGGCCACTGCCCATTCCCTGAATAATTTCAAAGGGACACTATTCTGGCTCTAAAGGTGGACTTTGGCTTTTTTATTATAACTATTATTTTTAACCCAGGTATTTACCAAACCTGCCAGAAATAAAGATCTTTTCGCTTCATAAAGCAGATTGGATTCAGGCTTTTTCTATATAGTTTAAACACTTTCATTCTTAGACTGGCGCTAGAGGTTTCAAACTGAGCTTACACAGTAAGTAAAATTCGTAAAGGAGTTGTACTGTCCTTACATGTGCATCAAAACTTCCTTTCTAATAAGGAAGTTCTTAAATTTCCCATAGTTAGCACAGAGGATCCACTTTTCCTAGGGTTTTACGTAGATGATACCACTTTAGGGGAAACTGCAGCTTCTCTTGTTTCCATTTTGCCAAATCTTGTTTGGGCCACTCCGGACTGAGAATCTCAAGCTGTTAATAAAATGTCTCTGCGTGTCATTTCCACACATTTTTGAACAGAACACAACTCTGACAAGTGGTGGGTGAATCCCAAAATGATGCAGCTACTTTTGAGGCTAGCTGACCAGGATTGCTGTCTCCTGTGAGATCAGGAACATCCACCCCTTGTCAGGGTTTCAGGAAGTCAGGTGCCTTCTCAGATCTAACTGGTGGAACAACAAAAACCTACCTTTGCTTGTGGTCACCGAATCATTGCCAAAAAGGAGCTGCAGCCGGCCCCTGCCCACTGCCTCCTGCCTGGTCACTGACCTGCTCAGAGACAGGACAAGATGCTCCCCTTTCCTGACCTGTGATACTGATGGGAGCCATGTGAAACTGCCCAAAAAAGAGGATTATTTTTTACTGTTTGGAAAAAGCCCCAGATACCTTGTGCCTGCCCATTTTGTCCCTCAAGTCTCTCAAAGGATGTCTGTGTTGGGATCGCTGGTCTCCAGCCTTTTGCATTTTGTGGATCAGCCTTACTTTTGTTGAGTTTTTGGCAAGCAAGTGAAATTTTTCTGCCATTTTGGTCCAGCCCTACATTCTTTTCAGGTTTTCTGGTGTGCTGTTTGGGAACTGATTGTCCTTCCCATGCCCAAAATGTTATTTTCCATGAGTAACTTCCCTGCTGATTCCTAAATGTAGTGTCTCCATGTTCTGCATGTAGTGGGGATGTGGGAGCTGTTGTAACTAGTGCTGACAGAGAGTTGGTGAAGTCATTAGAAAAAGGCCCAGGGAATTTCAGCTGGTATTGGGTCAGCCACCTAGTGACTGGCCCAACAAAACCTCTCCTAACATCTTAAATTAATCAATGCCAAACTGGGAGGAGCAGTAGCAGCTGCATTGAAGGAAACATTCAGCTTCTAGGTGATGTTTGCCATTCCAGTTTTGCCCTCATTCCTCCTCCTTTCCCAGTTGTGGCATTGCTTTCATATATTCCTTTCTTGTAGGTGTGGAGACTGGGTAAGTCTCAATCCACTTGTGGTGTGATGGGGTTTGGGACCAACATGCTGGGGACAGTACCTCTCTGTTGTGTTTTTATAATTATTATTTAAATGATCTATTTAGTTCATCTGAACCTTTAATTTTGCTGCTTACTGTATGTAGGATCCACCTGGCCTTCATCCTAAATGAAAAGAAAAAAACAAAATGAAAACAAACCTAAGACACCTCCCTTCTGCCTGGTCTCTTATTATTTATTGGCAGGCAGCCGTCTTGTGCCTGCTCCAGCAGATCTGCCCACCATTAATTTAACATCCTTCCAAATCACATTCCTGGTGTTTGGTTGTTGCTTTTTTTTTTCCCCTTTTTGTTGTTGCCTTTTTTTTTTTTCATTCTAAAACAGACTTCTGAAATGTAAGAAATCTTATTATCATGACACAAGTTCATTTTCGTTAGGAAGGCCAAGTCAAACATTTTAAGAGGTGGGGGGAACAATATACATTTATTTCTTATTTATTTATCATGTTTACAACTTTTTTTTTCTGTTCAAGACTTGGATATAATAAAGAAAGCATTAAAATACTACAATCTTCTTTATTTTTTAGGCTAATAATTTTTTTTTGATTCCTTAAATAAAAGAATCTGGGTTTTGTTGTTGTCTGTATAAAATGTAAAAAGAGATATGTTTTTAAAGATGCATTATCATTCCTCTGTGAACAGTAGGTGGAGTTCAGGACAAATCTCAGAATACAAGATAATAATAAAATCCCATCCTGTTTTACTTAATTGTTCCCCTCCTATACTGTATGATTAAAGGGTTATTCCACTTTCTTGTTTGTGGTTACTTGATGTTAAAACCATATTAAAATGTGTAGAAAATAGGTATCCAATTGTTTCTGCTCAGTGAGAGGATAAAATGTTGTATATATCTTGATATACTGTGTAGTTCAAAGTAACATCAGTAAGGGATAGTGCATCTTTATTAGAGAGATAAGTTACTAGTGTCACTAAAGTCTGCTTTAAGATCCTCAGATACAGAAAGGGCCTGGTTCTGATTCCACTCACCTGGGACAAATTGAAAGCATCAGTAGCATTTTGCTGCTGTGAAGCAGGTGTCAGTAGTGAAATGAAGCCTCAGTGACTAACAGGTGACCATGAGGATTGCTGAAGGTTTGGGGGCACCATTATCTTTTTTTTTTTTCCTCTGAAGTTTTAGATCATGGGTTTTCTTTTTTACTGTCTGTCTGCAGTGAAATGGTTTTTGCCACAGAGGTTCTTAAAGATGACTGCTGAAGTGGGACCTTTCTTTGCTTGTAGTGATCTTGATGTTGTTCTTGCAGTCCTGGGGAATTTCAGCTCTGAGGCATTCCTCTCTGGTGTTGTCTCTTTTCTGTTCTTGTTATTTTACTGAATTACAGGCCTACAGTATTTGCACTAAAACAAAAAGCTTGTTAGAGAAAGCTTGCTGCTACGAAAGAAAGAACGTATTACAATGGTTTTGCTTTTACAATTTTAACTGAGTAGCATTTTGTAGAATAAAATCAATCTAGACTGAAAAGAAAAAATGACTTTTCTTTTTTTCCTCTGCACCTTCTCCCCCCCATACTCCTTTCTTTTCATGCAACTCCTTGGTGGTATGATGCTCCCCCCTTCTCTTTTGGTGCTCAGTTGTAATGATTGGCTGTATTGTTGACTATGCTGCTGAGAGTTATGACACTTGTAAATCTCGTTTTAATGACGTTGTGGACACTTTTGTATAGCAAGAACTAACTGGAGTTCTCTCTGTTAATTGAAGTCATTAAAAAGCTCCCTTTGCCATGAACAATTAAAAGCTCGCATGTTCCTTCACTGTGAACAAATGGGTTCAGCATTGCCAGGTGCCTGGTTGCAGCACATTGCAAGGCTTCTTTCATAAGAGCAGCTGCAATCCTGACGGCTGTTACCTACAACAATGGTAGATGGGGCAGAGGCTAGCAGAGCAGCCCACCTGGGCTAAAAGGCAAATAAAGCACTAATCCTTTCATCTTGGCTTCAAAAAGGAAAGGGATAGAGGTAGAAAATGTGTGCTGAGATGGTTTTTTGTTTGTTTTAAATCTCCTCAACCAGAAGGAGTCAAAGCTTCTGCTCTGAAAACTTGGGGCAGAGAGCATGGTTGCTTCACTGGCAGCAAGGAGGAGGTTAAGATGGAATTCCCTTGCTTGCCTGGGGACAGCTCCAGCCTCTGGAGTGGAAGGAACTCAAATACATCAGGTTAGGAGGGGAGGATGTCATATTCAAGTTCAAAATGAAACATTGGTGGGGAGGAGATAGGTGAATCATGGCCTGCCAAGCTGGCACCAGACCAAGCTTTTCCTTTACTCATGGACTTCCTTAGGAGTAATGTCTGCTCTGGTTTCCTGCTGGTCCCTGTCCCTTTTTTTTACCCTCTTTTTAATTTCTTTTTTTGTTTTCTTTAACCCCTGTGTTCTCACAGTTGTATGGGGAAGGAGATGAGAGATGTTGGAGTAAGTTATAAGGTGAATGGAAACTATTTGTGAAGCTATAGGGAATGCTGGAGGTATCAGTCACCAGAAGAGGGAATACATGCACATGCCTGTGTGAAATGAGCTCAGCTCTCAGGAATCCATACTGTAGGAAAGTTGACATGAAATCAGCGTAGGAGGATTTGAGCTGTAGAGCAGGACCCAGCCTTAGGGTTCTCTACAGGGTCAAGGATGACAGAGGGATAAGGGAGAGCCTATGGGAAGCTTTTTCTAAATGCGCTTGTCCTGGTATGGATATAGGAAAAAGCAGATATTCTGGGGGGCATGGCAACTACAAGCAAATATGCCAAAGGACTCAGGAGCATCATCTCTTAATATCTATATCCACTGGGCCTCAGGCATGGGGGAGTCCCCATTTGATCTCCTACTGCACACAAGCCTTCTCCAACGGGAGTGCCTCCAGGATTTCCTGCCTCTCGGAGGGCTTTCCCATTACGCTGTTGCACGGAGGCATCCAGCCTCGATTTTGTCAAACCAGCTCCTCTGGCAGTGTATACCTCCTCCGCCCCCTCCCAAAAAAAAGGCTAACAGGAGGATATGTTCTTGCTTGCCTCCTGCCAACCTGAAGTGCTCCCTAAGCTCCTGTTTGCTGACAGCGCCCTTCAGAAAGGCTTAATGTTGCTTGACTGCAAACGCTGCTTGCGAAGCCCGGCCTCCTGCCTGATTTTCTCCCAGCAGTGGCTGGTTGTGACTACCTTTGATCATCATTAGCTGTGGACCCCAGAATGTCCACAGCAGCTACTGTAACTTGGTTTTGAAGGATGAAATTGCACAGCACAGCAAACTCTTTTCCACCAGTCTTCTAGCTGTGGGAGGCCAAATTCTACCACATTGACATGGAAATTATGTTTTTCCCAGCATCCTCATCTTGGTTTAGATCACTTTACATAGGGAATTTCCCCTCCTTCTGAAACAGGCTCATCTTCCCTCTACCCTGCAATGCCCTAACCCTCTGATGAGAGGGAGTGATCTTACCACAGGGTAAGCAGAGTCGTACTGGAAGAGAGATCACTCATTCCTTTTGCAGGAAAGGTCATGGGGGACATCTGCACCAAAAGCTCTCCCACCAGCATCAGTGTACATCCCAATTATGTCTTTACTGTGTACAAGAATTAAAAGAGGCTCCCCATGCTCTTTTGCCTCTCGTCTTCCCAGAGTGTGAGACTTATCTCTGGACTTTTCCTAGTGGTCATATTTCCTACTGACCAAAGCACTGGCTCCTCTCTCCAAGCAGCATGTGTGGGTAGCCTGGTCTTCTTACATGGAGTGGAGACGCCACCTGGAACAGAGTTTTTGTAGCAAGAGAAAGCCTAGAGGAGTTGCCTGAATGTATCATGCCAGAGGATGTCAAGTTGTCAGATGAAGGCTTTTGGTGATTTTTTTTTCCCCCTCACTTTAAAAATTTTACTAGAACCTGCAGGAGCAGCTACAGGAACACTGCAGAAATTCTGCAGCCAATGGAAAGAATAAGCATGTGTTAAATCTGAAGAAAGCTTAGTGGCAAGCAGAGCTGGAGTGGGAGTGTGGAGGAAAGGAGGGCATCCAGAATACTGGTTTGAAGTGATGTTTCCACTGCCATGTGGGAAGGATGTGACAGAGAAAAATGGTGACATGGTTATTGCATCAGATACCCCAAAGTGGAAAAAATTATGCATTAGAAGAAAAAAACCCTGACATGATATGGTCCTACTCTGCTGATGTCTGTGTGTCCTGAAATTTCATATTGTCATAACAAGTGTTTTCTGCTCTGTCTCACATGGCACTAGTGAGGCCCCCATCCAGCACCGCCTGGCCAGTGTCAGGACAGTGAACAGTGCACGTGGATTATCAGATGGGTGGAAGTTGCTGGCACCCTCTCATAGGGCTGAGGTTTAAATTAAAGCTTTTCATGCGTGTTCAAGTGTAGTAAGATCCAGTATACCTCAGGAAGATTTTCCTTGATGAAGACAGGACAAGGCTGGGAGGAGAGGCCAAGACAGCTAGGAACGTTTGGCTATGAGAAAAGAAGGCTCAGGGAGGATCTTACCAAAGTGTGTAAATACCTGATGGGGGTAGGGAGCGAAGGAGATTAAATCAAGCTCTTCCCAGTAGTACCAAGCAACAGGATGAGAGGCAATGGTCAGAATTTGTTATAGAGCACATGAAAGTAACTTTTTTCACTGTGAAAGTGGTGAAACACTGGCACGGGTTGACTAGGGAAGTTTGTGGAGTCTCCATCTTTGGAGACATTCAAAACTAGACAGGACATGGCTCTCAGCAATCTGCTCTAACTGACCCTGCTTGAGCAAAAGGGTGGACTAGACACACTCCTGTGATGCCTTCCAACCTCAACCATTCTGTGTTTCTGCTTTTCACTCCACACAGTCCTGAAGGAACATATTGCGGGCATATTCCTTTCCCCCTTGCATTGCTATCTCATTTGAACCCCAGAATTCCTCTGTACTAAATATCAGGCTTTTGATGCAGGCTATGCAAGGTCAAACAGATAAGGACTAAGCTGGGAGGAGGCTATCATGGCAGACAAGAATGTAAACTGTTCAGCCTGCTGCAGTGTGAGTCTCAGATTTCCTTTTTAATTTTGCATATTCCATTCCACAGACTAGCATGGGGGAAGAGAGGGAGACAGGCCTTACATGGCTGTGATCTAGATCCTGCATCCCACAAGTGACTGTACAACTCTGCAAGTCCACAGGCAGTGCCAGGAACTGTTGCGTATTTGCCTTTTGCAGCCTCTCCTACTGTTTTTCCTCTGTCAGACCAAAGTCGTTTTTCAAGTTCCCTGGAAAGGTAAGTAAGGATCTACAGCCGATGATCCTAGGTGAGCACATGGGTCAGGCACAATCCATTAACTGAGCAAAGAGCTCCCTCTGGCCCCCCATCCCCTTTCTATAACCCTGCCTGGGCTCTCAGACTCAGGCAAATTCATCAGTGGCTCCTAATGATGACACACACTCCTGCTGGTGATTACTTATGTGAACGGCCACAGCAGGAAATGCTGGGTTTGGGCAAAGGGAGGAAATAGGTCAGTTCTTTTCCTTTGGGTAGCTCAAGCTATTCAAGCACTGGATGCTCTAATTCACTAATTCCTGTTTGAGTTGCTTACATCATATTTTCTGTTCTGAAATGTGCTTGATTTAGTTTTGAAACTGTTTGTTTCATGTTAACGAGGATAGAGCAACAGACACCAGCCTGTGGGCTTTAAAGGCCCACATGCCAGAGGCCCATGAATAATCTAGGGGAAAGGTGAGTTCATGAGGCCTCCACAGCTAAGATTGCCCTGTGGTCTAGTGAGGCACAGCCCTGCTGCTCTGGCCCCTCAACGCCAGAGCTTGGGGCAGGCCATCAGGGCCAGCAGTGAGCAGCACCACAGCCTCGTGCCTCAGGAATCGGCTGCCACAGCCTTTGTTCTAGGCTGATGCTGACTCGGAAGGCTGCAACCCTTCACCCCTCCCTGGCTGCTCCAGGTCACAGGGGTGATGGGAGACGTTGGCTGCCTTTTGTAGCCTCTGACTGAACACCGTGTTTGTGAGCCACAAGGACCGTGATTAAATCTCTGCTCTGAGCAGTGTTCTGAGGCCATACTGGTATCTAATTACATTCTCTGCTTCTGGCAGCTGAGGAAATGAAGATCTGCCTGTGACACTGCCTGTGGTAAAAGGGAGGGAATAGGAAAGGAGAGTGATGCCTTCAAAACATCAGCTTCAGGTGCTTCCCTTGACCTTGGGTGTCCTCTTCTGTCAGCACTTGCAGCTGGGATGGGTGCTCCTCCTGGAATGATGATATTCCTCCCCCTGCCCTTGTTGTCCTGGTGGAGGTGAGGGGTTTGCTGGAGCTGTAGTTGCCTGTGGCCAGGCTGTTCCCAGGCACCTACAAGGAACAAGGTTGTGGTGGCACAGAGCAGGAGCGGTACAATGAAGGTCTTGGCAACTCGAGGTCCTCCAAGATGCACCTGGCTGGAGGAGGTCCCTGACTGCATAGGGCTGCCTGTCCCATAGGACTGAAGGAAGGACCTCCTGACAGTATGGTTGGCTGCCTTGGTAGGGTAGGTCTATCCTCCACCCCTGGTGACTGACTGGTTCCAATTCTGTTTTTTTTTAGTCATATGGCTCCAAATCTGAATTTTTTTGTGCAGCTGTTGCCAGTTCTCTGTTCCCCAGGACCAGTGGCAGCTCCATAGGGACGCTTCTGGTGGCAGGGAGGGAGGCAGACTGTTTCCACAGTGGGGCTGTACAAAGGGCTAAATCTTCGGACCCGGTGCCACGGGGAAGAAAGCCATTACTAATCCCTACCATATAGCGGCTCCGCCTGCCCAGCAGGATCAATGGCGCCATCTCAGCACCATTATGTTGACTCTGAATCAGCAAGGAACGCCTAGCAGCTGGGAGGAGAGGGCTCCTCCCTGTGTGGGGTACTGCTGCCTGCCTGTGGGACAGCCAGGGCCTCCTTTCCTCCCCCCTGATTTTGGAAAGGTGTGAGGGAGTGCTCAGCAGTTGCTTGTGCCCCCAGGCTAGCCCAGACCCTAGAGCAGGACGGCCAGGGCAGAGACCCTGCCAGGATGCCAGCCAGGCTCGCCAGCGCCAGGAGCATGGGGCGAGCACGGGAGCTGCGCACCCTCCCGGCTGAGGCCAACCAGCTCTCCTGGCAGCAGAGGCAGGGCTGGATCTTGGAGCCATTTCCAGGGAGCAGGCTGGCGCTGGGAAAAGCGCAGGGAGCAGCTGCAGCTGCCTCTTTGGCCCCACATTCACACAAGGCTGCGAGTCCAGCTTTTAGGAAAGGGTCCCCGTGAGAACTTGCCCATCTCTCCCTGTGCTGCTTGCGAAAACAAAGGGCGACGGCTTTTCAGACGATACCATTTAAGGAGTTCCCCAGCTCGGTGAACCTCGGCTGACCTCAGGGTATACCGAGTTTCCAGCTCAGCAGAGCAGCGTTTCAGTTGAAAGCACGCAGCCCAAAACTTCCCTCCTCGCGTCTGGGGGAAGGGGGGGCTGCTGGAGGACGGGCAGCTAATGGCAGCACACGGAATAGAAGGTGATGTCGGCTACTGACTCTCGGATGCCGCCAGATCCCTTCCTAGGAAGGATGATGCAGTCCAGCAGGATCCGCTTGAATGCGAAGCAGCTTCAGCAGCTTCTGGCAGGCCCTGGGTCGAGGGGGATGGGAGGGCAGGCCCACAGCACCACCGGGTGCTGCATGTTGGGGCGCAGGAGCAGCGCCCCAGCAGTGCAATGTTTACAAAGGTGAAAAATATTAATAACACGCACTATGCTCCTCCTGTTGTTTCAACAAGACCAAGGTGTGTACAGGAGAGCAAATGTGTGTGTATACATGCGCACACACATGCACTCGCTGCGGCTGGCGCGGGATATCGCTCGGCGCAGGATTATTCCAGCCAGGCTGCAGTCAATACTGACAAATACAGTATACGTCCCGTCTTGCCCACAGCAGTGAGGGAGCTGTGGCAGGCTCAGTGCTTTCCTCCCTCTTGTGAAAGACCTGGGGTGTTTTCAGCAGTGTGGGGAGCTCAGGTCCTGATTGCCTCGGGTCCCAACAGTGCATGGTCTTGCTGCTGCTGCACCAAGAGAATTGGAGAGGAGCGACTCCCAGCCCGGCGCCTTCCTCACCGCCAATTCACCCCTCTGTGCTCTGCCCTCTCGGTGTGCTGCAGGAGACGGGGGTTCAGTGCAAGAAGAAGAAAAAAAAGAAGAAGAAGAAAAAAAAAAATAGCATGTGAGATCATATAATTAAAGATGGTATCAGAATGTCTAATTAGGATGACTGAGAGAACTTGGCTGGGAGACGCAGCCAAGAGCTGAGTTAGTGTGTTTGCCAGTCCAAAGCTCCTTAACAGTAATTAATCCTTAAATGTCCAATTGTTCAGAGTTCAAGGAAACACCTCCTACTACTGTACTTTGTGTTCCTGTTAAGCAAGGAGACACAGCAGGGCGTGTGCCCTTATTCTGTAAGAGCGACACGCCTAGGGGTGTTGTTAGGAACTAGACCGAAGGTTGAGTATAATTATTAACTACCTAAGAGTTCCCAGCATTGCACAATTACCCAGGCCGCCTTGCAGCTGTGCGCTCGCCCTGTTTGGGTTTTTCATTGTTTTTTTTTCTTTCTTTCTTTTTAAAATAGAAATGCTGAGCTTTAGCAGTGATATGTACAACTCCTGCTGAAGTGTCATCTGTTCTCCGTCCAGTGTCCATTGTGCCACTGAGTTGGGATGCGGTAGCAGAGGGGGATGAGGGCAGCACATACACGTATATACATACTGTATGGCAGTCTGTGCCCTTCACTGAAACTCAATAGACTTATTTACATCATTTGCAAATTTGACTCAGAGATTTTCCCTTTGTTTTGATGCTGTCAATGACTCTTGCATTAACATAAAAGCCTTGGCTATTTACTCTGGGGGTTTTCATTCTGTTGGCATTTTTGAGGTGAGTTGTCTTGGGTTTTTTCCCTTTGCTAATATTAAGCGAGGGGAAAACCTGGAGGACAGAAATAAAGGTTTGACATGGTAGGTGAACTGATCTGTTTGCCCTGCTACAGGTCTTCTGCCGTTCTCGGACCCTGATCCAGGCGGTCGCTGGGATGGTTGAGAAGGGGTGCTCAGGTGAGCGCAGGTGGCGCTGGCCATGGCAAGCAGGTGGGTTTGAGGAGCAGAGGCATCACTGTTTGGTGCCTTCAGGAAAGCCCAGCTCAGCAGCGGCATTCACAGTGGCAGAAAGACGGCGGCGGGGGGGAAGATGTGTCATTTCCTCAGGTGCATCATCGTCTTTTAAGTTGTGTTTCTGTGTTTTTATCCTCTCCCATCTTTTTTTAATTGACCCTTTCTGGTGGGCGTGGTGAGGGCCCAGCTGGGAGCCGGCCGGCCAAAGTCGCTTCTGCAGGGGATCATTAACTCGGGCGTCAGCCAAGGCCGTTTAGTGTTTATAAAACGCAGACAATTAAACACAGTCGCAGCCCTGCAATGCTATAATTGGAAAGCAGACTGGGACGATGTCCACCAAGAGGGACCGGCTCCCCGGCACCGAGGAGGGATGGGCGGGCAGGGCTGTGCTGTCCTGCCAGCTCAGCCAGACTCGGACCGGGCCACTCCGCGCAAACACCCAGCCGGGAGGGCCCCTGCCCTGCCGAGCCTGCATGCTATGGATGTGAAAACAAAGGCTTGGGAGGGAAACAGAGGAAAAAAGAAGGAACCTGCCCGAGGCCAGCTGACAGCCAGGAGCTGGCTGGGTGCCTGCCTGGGTCCTTGGGTGCAGACTGCACTGTGTCCCTGTGGGATAATAGGATTGCTCCTACAGGCATGTATCAGGGCACAAAGGCCCTTCCCCTGCCAGGCCACCATATGGAGAGGGTGAAGGGACTGGTCTTATCCTGTGGTTGTCCCCTCGGGATTTGGAAACAGCCATTAACTGAGCCCCGGGTTCCAGGCTGGCTTCGGGGTCACAGTCAGTGGGGAGTGGGGTGGTTGGGGCTGTTCCCAGATAATGCAGTACTCCTGCAACCCAGCCTCCACCCTTAGCGAGTTGGGTACCGCAGCACCAAACGCCATTGATGGCTGTTCCCCACTAGCAGCTGAATGGCCGCTGGGAGCAGCATCAGGCAGCTGCTGAACTCACTCACCAAGTCCTCCGTGAAGTCTGGCAAGGGAGGAAGATGCTGAGTACTGGATTGGGATCGCCATAGCCCTGCTCCAAGCTCTGCAACTGACTCACTGTTTCACCATGAGCACATCACTTCACCTTTTTGTGACTCAGAATTTTCATCTATCAATTACGGATTTATGAGGTTTAATTAAGGTCTGTGAAGCCCTTTGAGATCCTCACTTGAAAGATGCTGTGCAGGCATAAAGTGCTGTACGCAATGAAGAAAACAAGAGAAATTAAAAGCTCCAGACGAGAGAGAAGAGAGGGCAGGTTTCCCACTGCTTGGTCTCCCAATTACATGCTTCTTGTTAGGATGGCAACCTCAGTTTAACCTGTGGACAAACGAACTTATTCACCCCTTCTTGCAGCAGACAGGCGATGACGTGCATCAGTGTCTTACTCATTGGTTAGCCTTCAGTCATCTTTCCAGAAGTATGAGCAAACAGGGAAGGGGGAAGGGAGCAAGGGTGGGTGAGGACTATGAATTCCAGAGAAAAGGGAAGTATCAGAAAGCAAGCTAGGATGTGCAAGGGCCTTTATCACTGCTGTTGAGATCTAGCTCTGCATAGTAACAAACAGGAATAGATTTCATCTGTCCCTAGAGGTACGTGCCCTGGAGCAGGGAAGAGCTGATGAATTACAGCAGAGAGGAAGCAAGGGAGTCTTCTTATGCAAGGCATCTCTTTCAGTGTCAGAGAGGGGGTAGATTCAAGGAGTTTGAGAGAAGTGTTTCAGCTTACCTAAATGAAAAGTTGTTTCATCTATGTTTTTTGAGGTAAAGGCCTTGTTTGCAGAAGTCATGGAACACACACTCTGAAGTTTGTGCTTAAATGTAGGCATAAGCTTAAGACCTTTGCTGAATGGGGACATGCCCAAATTTATTTAGGTGCTTGGTGGAAACCAGGTCTGAGGGGTGGGAATCTTACAGGAGTGATATTAGCAGGACCTCGAAGGTCCTCAGCAGCCGCAGAAAGCAGTAATATGTGAACAGCCTTGCTATACTGTTCTTAGGGACAGGTTGACCTGGGGGAGGAGTGGGCAAAAAGCAAGCTCCATCTCCAGTCTTTATTTTCTCCTTTGCTTGCTATACAAACAACCCTGTGGAAGCTGGCTCCAGTAGGTGTGGTCTGTGTATGCACTCCTGGGTGTGCCGCTTTGTTGTGTTAAAAGGACCATTCCTCATCTGAAAGCAAGTTTCCAGGTTGTCACTGACAGTCACATCAAAACTCGTGACCCCTCCCATCCCCCACCTGCATACCTTCCCTCTTATGTAAGAAAAACAGAGATGCCTGTTGAGATGAAACCCAAACTAGTCCCAGGTTTGGTGTCTGCCTTTGTTCCACACTGATCTGGGACCCCTCTGCCTGTCTTTCTTCTGAGCCGCCAGGGAAAACAGATGCATGGTATTTGCTGCTGGCTAGAACAGCCTCCTGCCATCAGAGCAGCCAGCCTCACTCTTCTCTTTCTCTCCCAGAAAAACCTCTCCATGTCCATCCAGCTTTCCCTAGGGTTTCTTAAGCTTTCTGTTGGGCTGGCTGGTCTGCTCTAACTCCATCTTTCTGAAACTGCTAGTGCCCCTGATTTGGCACGAAGCTTAGCATTAGCAAGCACTGTTTTGGAGTAAAGCAGAATAACGACTTTCTGTGGCGTACTTATGACACTCCATTAATATATCCCAAAAGAAATGTTTTTGTTGCAACTGCAGTATACTGTTGACTCATTACATGATCCACTCTAATTCCTCTAGATCCTTTTGTGTAGTACTGCTGCTTAACCAATTATTCCAAGTCATCCATTTGTGCACTTAATTTCTCCTTCCCAATCATAGTACTTTGCTGTGTTTTTATTGAATTTTATCCAGTTGATTCTGAGCAGATTTTGCAATTTATTGAGATCACTTGAAATAATAACGTGCGGATTAATTGTTCAGAAAATCCTATGGACAGGCCCATGCCTGCACCCATAGCTGGTTCCAGAGCCTAGCCTTTCCATCTTAAAAACAAAGGCCTCTAGCACTTGATGGCATTCTTGCAATATTCCACTGAAATGTCAGGATGAAGCCTGGCAGAAATGTGAATTTTGGAAGGCTCTTTCAATGGAAATATGGGATAAGAGCATCTGTTCAGCTGGCAGTGGCTTTTGGTCTCTGATCATCTAGTGTTGGTTTGAATCACTGTTATTTTCTGTATTATTACTGGTCTTCGAAGCGTGCAGTCACTGAAAATACACAACCTTGAAATTGGCTTCTGACTGGGAGGGAGGAGATGGAGCTCCTGTTGTGTGATGGTACACCTGGACAAACGCAGGTCACATCAAGAATCCCCTGGCCTGGACTGCTCCTCCTAAGGACTGGAGGTACAGCTCCACGGCCATGACATTTTTCCCCACTCTTAGCCGAAGGGTCGGGGTGCTCGTTGTGTTCAGGAGTGAAAATGTAGGAATTTGGTGTCCTCTGGTGGCAGCTGCGAGAGTTACAGCTGGCTGAAGCAGGCGTGACCCTCCGCACGCAGTTTGTCACTCAGGCCAGCTGGCCGTGTGCTCCTGCCAGAGCACTGATACTCCCTTCTGCCCTGCACTGTAAATATTTCTAGTCCAGTCTGGCTTCCGTAGTTTCTGTATGCTCACCCCTCCTATTTATTTTATGCCCGTTTACCTGCTTCTCTTTCTGGAGTGCTCAGCTGTGTGTGACTTTGGGTTTAAGACTGACTTGATGGCGTTTGCATGTTGTTCTCCTGCAATTTCTTTGCCTCACAAAAGGAAATTTAGTTTCTGTAAGCACCTCTTCACGGTTACAGAAGGCTTCAGCTGCTTGCCCTTGCATGGTCCCTTAGTAAAATACATGTGTCCAAAGGCCTTTCACCCCACTTCTCTAAGCACTGAATCTGTTACCCTCAGGTTTGCCTCAGTGCAGCTCCACTCATCGGGTGAAAACTGGTGAGCAAGAAGACACAGAGCACCTGGACGGCCCAGCTCTTTTAGCCACAAAACAGGTGAGAGCAGATCAGAGCATTGCATAGATGGTGAGCACTACAATGGGAGGACGTGTTTGCCACAATTTGTGTTGTGTGAAGTATGCGAGGGGAGCATGCCAAGCCATACAATCCTGGCTCCAGGAGCTTCTGCTGGTAATGGACAAAAACTGAGCAACATCAAGGGCTGTGGAGTGTAAAGGTCTCTAAGAGTTTGGTGCAAATGCGGCCAGAAAAGTCAAGCAGTCTCACCCCTTATGAGGAAAAGCAGCCTTACCTCCTCTCCCCTTCTCCATCACTGTGCTACCACTTGATAGTGTTCTCTTTTTCAAGAGCAGCACAAGTATTAATGATGCGAAAGGAATATAGCACGTCTGGGGCTGCCTCACTGAGGTCCAAGGAATACGTTTTTTGACATGTAAGGACAGGCTGAGAAATGAACTTCTCTGAGGGAGTCAGGTAAACAGAGGATTTTTGGAGTGTGCATAGATGGACTAGCAAGTCTGGGACACCATGGCACCTAGGCAGGCTGACCCCACAGAGTCTGTACGTTGCACCTTCATGTGGGGAGAGCTTCAGAGAACACAGGAGAGCCAAGAGCTTCCCACACTGGCTGCTGCAGTTACAGCGCTGGCTGAAAACAGAGCTCCTTTGTGGCGTGTATACAAACAGCCAAAAGCTGACACTGCTTTGGGAATTTTATAGCTTAATGGAAAAGAATGGGAGAAAGGGAATACTCATGGTTTCGTTTTACAGAGAACCACAGCGCTTTGACACTTGTTCTTCAATTCACAGCAGTGTTTATTTAGGTGCCTGATTTCCATGCAAATCTTTGAGAATTAGGTGCTTTGCATGTGAGCATCGAACTCACCCAGAGACACGGGAAGGGAGCACATATTTTCTGGTTCCTGCCATCAAATGCCATCACTGTCTATCAGAGGCAGGCAGACTGCTTCCCTTTTCTATCTGCCTTCCTGCCAGCGCTGCTTTCTCAAGGCTGTGGTAGCACTGGTGAACTCTCTCAAGTCTGTGGCTGTAAACAGGGCTCCCCAGAAATGAGCTTTATCTCCTGATTTGATAAGCAAGGGGCCAACTGAAGAGGCCACAGGAAGTATCTGGCCCCCAGCTTCTTGCTGCTTACAGACTCAAACGAATCCTCACAATACAGAAGAGTCAGTAAAAACAGTCTTTAGCAGAGGATCTTTAAATCTTGGCTTCTGCTGTTCTCCGGCTGTTCAGAGTCCTCAGCATCCTTGCAACTATCATCAGGCTTCAGGGGCTCCTGCCCCCAAGGAGCTGGCAGGATTTCAGCCTATGGCATGATCTGCAGCTTGCCTGCATCAAAGGCCCAGAGGCTGCTAGAATAGGCAGTGAGGAGCAGTTCCAGCTTTTGCTGCAAAGGGCACACCGTGGTTTTGTGCCAGGAGATGGGGAATGAGGGGCCAGTGACAGATACACAAGCTGCAAAGGCAGGCTGGGCGCCACCAGGCTCTCAGCAGCACCGAGCAGTCCGTGGAGATGGACTTTATGCTGTACTTTGGTGCCAGCCACAGATGAGTGGCTAAAGGGCTTGTGCCCTCAGCAAGCAGTCGAACAGTCTGTGTGAGAGGTTGTGCCCTCCTTCACGCACAAGGAAGAAATTTCGAGTTTCATTCACTTATTAACGTTGGATTGGAGTCTTTGTTGTTATGTTGCTGCCTTCAGCTACTGGTAGGTGCCTGCAGGAGAGCACTGCTTCATAGCTCATCCAAAACATGGCTGTGATTGCAGTGGTGACCTTGCTTATTTGTGTTCTTACTGCCACAGTTTAGGTCTCTATAGCAGCTGTGCAGGTCTAACTATAAAAGCCAAGAGTCCAATCATGTGCTGAGCTTAGAAAAATTTAGGGAAGTGTATTTGAGGCCTTGTATTTGCATTTGCTTTTACCAAGGTTTCTTTTTTTAAAGCCATTTTAGAAACAATTTATATCCTCCTTGCCTGCAAGTCCAGAAGCCTGGGCTTTTAAAAGGACTGCACTAAGCATTACAAGGTCTTTTGCCCACTTTCAGTAATCTGACCGTATGCAGACATGTTTTCCAGTTCCACATTAACGTTTGTGTTCTTCTTTTCCTCGGAGGATTTGCACTCCCTCCAGCAGGTGGTAGCAGCCTCCTTCAAGCTATGCAGCTCTCCTGCCTGCTGCCGCAGAATTGCTGCCCTGTGATTCATGTCCCTGGCTGCCCTTGGCCTCAGTTGATCTCCTCACCCTCTGCTGCACGTCTGTACTCCCCTGTGGAGGAAGATCTTCTGTCCAGGTCCAGAGGATGCGCTAAATTTACCAGCAGTGTGAATCAGAGCAAGAGGAGGCAATGGCACAGCATCACAAGGACACATGAAATGTCTTGCTGTTGTATGTGATTTATTCCTGACGTTTTTCTAACACTGTCATGTTCTACCCATCACAGATGGGTGCCTCATAGATGGAACAATTCAGGGATATGCTTCCTAAATACAGAATTCAAGATCTAATGCCTTGTCAAGGCGGTAGGATTAGCTGAAGCAGTGACAGGTCACAGACAGGCTCTTCAAATGAAATGGAAACTTGGCCTGCTTTGTATTTCCACAAGAAGTCCTCTGCTATGCCAGTGTAATGTGATAGTTTTGTGCATGCAATTACATTATCCACTGATATGTGGCCTCTGCTTATTAGCGATTGAGTGAGCTACCTCCCTAAGTTACTCAGTACAAGGTTGTGCTTGTGGTGACAAGCATCTTGGGTTTAATTATGAATGGTTGAGTGCTATGGAGTTTTTTGTCTGTTTGGTTTTGTTGTTGGGCTTTTTTTTCTTTTAATATGCAGCCACACCTTCATTATTTGTATTTTGAAACAGCAGTCCTATAGGTGAGGACCTAGATAGGTTGAAAGAGGTTTTGGGTTTTGGTATTTTGTATGAGTGAAAGGAATGCAGGAAAAAGCTCTGTTTAACAGAGGAAGTAAGGAAAAACTTAAAGACAAGCTAAAAAAATCCCACAGCTTTCCCATCTATAGCTCCCTCACCACATATGAAAGGTGAAGCTTTAGGTATATTATAAGCCACCCAAAAATGTAGCAATGAACCAAAGAGTTTGGCTAATATGCTTTAGCACCTGTGTTTGAGTATCTGGGTGTTGCTTACTTTAAAACTGTAACTGGGACTTGACTTTTGTTTTTGTGGTATTTTGCACTGTTGGGTGTAGACCTGTGAAACAGGTCCTCTGCTAGAGGACATGCCAAGGCACAAAACTTCTGCTCTTCACCACCAACCCTCACATAATGTTCTTCTGTGCCAGTTGTGTTATGAGCCCTCTCCATCCAGGGCAAGAAGAAGAAAAAACCACATGATTCAGGCAGGGTTAACTACCAGGTCCACCTAGCTCATTGTCCCACCTGAGCAGCAGCAGGCATTATAGAGAAGACACAAGATGTTCTGTGTTGATCATTAGGTAATCAGCTACATGGCTGCAGTTCCCCAGGTTATTCCTAAATACCTCCAGCTGAGGGTTGGTTTATGGTCTGGAACTCTCCATGCCTTCTGTAGCTGCATCTGGCTTTGCCCTTGCAGTAATGTGAAAGCTTTAATTTATCTCTGACACCTTCTACATCTAATAAAAAATTCCCTCTTCTCCCTTTTGCGAACTTTTTTGATCTTTATTGCCACTTGTTATTTGCTATTCAGTCTAGGAGCCATTTTGATGCTTCAGTGGTGGGAGGGAATGTTTACAAGAGATTTACAAGCCTTGAAGTTAATGATGTTTTGCTTCTGGAGCATGTCACAGTGTTTAAAGGCTAAACTTACTCTTGGATCTGTGGTTTATGGCAAATGAATGAATTAATGCTACCTTCATTTTCATGTTTTGCTTGGTGTACGATGAGGAAGAGACTTTCTGGGATTTTAAACACTTCTAGCTCTTCAAGATGTCTGCTTCTCAGACTTTTGATAGTGAGAGCTTTCCCTTGAGGAGTGAAGCAGCCACAAACCCTTGTATGTAATGACAAAACCCACCAAAGGTAACTCCCATCCGTGCTGAGACTGTGCAATGCCACCTTGGCTGAGATGTGATAATGGCCCTGAGCAGCCTCCCCTGAACCTCCCTCGTTCTGACCACGTGCTTGGGAGTTCCTCTGCAGCTCAGCCCCAGCAGGGCTTGCTGGTGTGGGGCTGCCCCCTGACAGTGAGTAAGCCTTTAGCTTTTCATTACCTTACTGGTCCAAGGAGTTTGGGTGTCAAACTGTGTTTCAGGTGTGAGACACCCAAGCAGAATGAGCTCATCCCTCTCAGGCTTGAACGTGCAGCAGTATCTGAGGTGAGAAGCCCCTTGTGCTGGTGTGTTTTTGCTGAGTTGATAGTGGAGACTCAGGGGGTGGAGGAATTCTTCCCCCTGTTTGTGTACATTCCTCCTTGCAGGTTGGTCTGAACAATAGCTGTTCATGTTCAGAATTAATACAGCATTCCTGGTTTTTGAAAAGTGAAATGAGCACAAGATCTACCTCCAACATGTTCCTTCAAAGAATGTCAAATTTCTGTCATGAAACAACAGAAAGGCAAAGTAAACAAAAACCTCTGTGAAGGATGGGTTAGACTGCCTGAGTTGGGTGTGTTAGTGGCTTATTTAAGCATTTAAAGCTATTTACTTAAACAGAGTCCCATTATTCATGCAGGAGCTCTCTCTGGGTGTCAGTGGGCTCAGAAGAGGCCAAAGCTCACTCTGCTGTTTTGTGTGAGGACAGCAGGCTGCTCTTCAGAGGTTTGACCCAGACACTGTAATTGAGGCATAGTGGTAGTCTCACAGGGGAGTGTTGTATCGCAGTCTGGCTGGCGTTTCTGCACACTCTGTGACTCTGCAGAAGTGACCCTGCTACTGCAAGAGTGTCATAGCGAGGGGTTTGGAAACCTGTGCAGCGTGAGGGCAGGGTGACCAATCCTGCTTGCCTGACACTGCTCTGTCTTGGCAGGTTCTGGTGAGGCATAACCCAGGGAAGGAAAATCTGTCAGAGGAGGAACTAGTGGAGGAGAAACAGGCACAGCATGAGTCTGGTTGAAGGCAAGGAAGGAGCACAGGTAGGGAAGGAGGCAAAAGGAAGAGCACAATCTTCCTCTTTGGGTGGGTGTGGGCTGCTACATAGGGTTCAGCTGACCTTGTTGCCTCAGGAGCAGAGGTTCCTTCCCTACCTGGCAGAGGCAGGCTAACGCCGAACTAATGCGTTATATATTGCCTGGAAGGGCCTTGACCCTGCTGGAAGCTGACTCATGTGATCTTGGTCCTTAGAGTTGCTGAGAACTCCCCTGAAAAATGGCCAGCTTTCTCTGAACAAGTGAGAGAAGCTGTGCCCCTTCTTTGACCCTTGGATGGGCAATGAAATGAGATATCATCGTCACTTTGCTTTCCAAAGGTAGAAACTAGTAAGTTTTATGGTTGCTGAGTTATCAGCTTTTAAGATATAAAGGAGAAAAAGGAAGATAATTTCTTTCTTCTCAGCCTTAACATCTAACACACAGCACTTGAGGACTGTCAGTTCGTAGAGGTTACCATGAAGCTACTGTTAGGTGTGCTGTTCCTTTGGTTGCTCTCCTCAGAAGGTAAGTTTTTGAAAGGCCCTTTGAAAATTTGCATTGCGCAGTATTTGGGAACCTCTATTTTTAGTTGTTGCAAGGTGGGTGTATAGCAGGAGTTTTAGAAGCAGGATGAAGAAAATCTGTGAGTAAAACTGTGATCTTAAATGCAGTTTTGGGTATGTTTGATCATTTTTTGATAAAGATGTATGCATTGGTTTGCACTGTTCTGGGGATAGACTGTGTCTTAGGCACTAAAGCTTTCTGGTGAGAGAAACATCACCAAACAATTAGACTAGCAGTGAGATCTGTGCCAAAATGGTGCAGAAATTCAAGCAAGGAACAGAGGTTTTCTCTGAGTTCATAGCTATGATCATCTTGTTTTCAGTGAGATTATGTGAATGGTTAATCATCATCCTGTCATTCAAGGCATTGCTCAGATTTCTGTAATATTGAGGGTAGGGGGGAGCCCTTGTTCCCTGTACTGGATCTCTAAAGTCCACGTTTGGTGCCAGTGACAATTTTGTGTGTGCTGAGGGCTGAAAATGCTGTGTGTGTTTTGGCTTTATTGGCTCTGTGCTTCAGCTCTCTGCCTGTAAGAAAATAATGATAACTAGTAATAGTGCTCTACCTTCGCAGTAGGCTGTGATGATCAGTGTCTTCAGAGGGTTATAAGGCACTCTGATAAATAATAAACTGTTAGGAGGTTTTGGTTCCTAAAGTAATCAGAAGAAATTATCGCATCTGAGCTTTTTAATTTAAGGAAAAATATGCACGGTGGCTGCAGTTCCTCTGAAAACTTTATCCAGGAAAAAAGATGTTGGTCGATTGCATCCTGTAAGAATTGTTTGTTGAAACAGATTAACTATAAGATCAAGCGAGGATGGAGTTAGAATCTTTCTCCCAAATTTTGGGAAAATTGTCTGAAAAATACTCCCTTTTTTTATGTCAAGAATATTGAAAATACAAATTAGAATCATTGAATGGTAGAGTAAGGGAGTAACTATAATACTGGGAGTAGCAGGAGTTTAAAAAGTCATCCTATGGAAAGTGCAAATCCAGAACAAACTAAGAAAACTGGAGAAGTTAAAATTTAGTCAGCCAAGCCAAAGATTAATCTGACGAGAAACAGTGAATCATTGTTGAAGGAATGGAAACCAATACATCCTTTTTCAAGTTCTTCTGAAACATGGAGTCTGTAGGACTGACTGATGTATAAAGAAGGCTGAAGCCTGACAAATTCTTTTTTCTTCGGTGTCCTTGCATAACAGCTTAAAAAAGGCCTTGCACTCCAAGCCTTTCAGCACAGGGGACAAGAGGAGTAACGACCAAATCCTTGAACAAACCGATGATAAATGTGAAAGAACTGCCAGGATTAGGTGATACCCACCCAAGGGAGCGAGCCAAGCAGAAATATGAACGTGTCCATTTCATTAACCATGATGCTCATATGGATCTGTGTTGGAATGTGGGCTCTGCACGTGTTCGGAAGTGATCTGGATAAGGATGGATTCTAGGTTGCTGATGCTAAACTGTTCAGGATGTTCAGAATGGAAACTTAGACTAGGTTTTCTCCTTATATGTTACTCTTGTTTATGTGTATGCTATGGTGAACTCTAAATAGATACTGCTTGCTCCCAGCACACAACTGTCTGAAGACATTAGTGCTAGTGATGGTCAGAGAGCAATTAATTCAGGAGTCAGTGAGAGAACAGCATAAAAACCACATTGCTGCTGCTGTGTACAGGGCCACGGTTCATCTGCATCTTGATGGTATTCTGGAGTTTTCATCTCAAAAAAGATGTGGTAAAACCTGGGAGGAGGTTAAAGGGGGAGAGCGAACAACTTCAACATGAGATCAAAGAAACTGACTATTCAGCCTGGAAAAAGAAGGGATAAGTATATGATAAAGACATACAGGCACATGCAAAATGGCAAATTTTGCAGGAACAAAGGAATGACTACTCTTTACAAGAGCAACAAGGAAACAGTCAGGTTGTTAACAAATGAGGAGTACTTTTTTTCAACATGCAGTTAAATGCTGAAGCCCCTTTTGCTGCAGGACCTGGGGGAAGCCAAAAGCGTGAAAGTATTAGAAAAGCAAGTAGGCAAATCCATGAAAGAAAGATGTCAAGGATTTCTTCAACAGTAAGTAATTGCTTGCTCAGGGAGCACAATAGTATGGATAGCTGGGGGCGTGGAACATGGAAGTATGACTGTATTTTCCTTATTCTTTGCCTAAGCATCTGCATTTGGACATTGTCAGAGGCAAAATCCCAGACTAGATAGACACATTAAATCTGTTCCTCTAACTCCCCGAATCCTGGAAACTGGGACTGGGTCCTTTTTCTCTCTCAATGTAACCTAAGGAACTAGTCTCAAACATAGTTGAAATTAGTGTTAAAATTCTCAGATACTGAATTCCTGCAGTAGATTTGTGTGATGCAGACAAGTCCCTCATTGCTTGTGCCTCCAGGAACCCAAAGAGAGTTGAGGTTCTGGTTGTTGCCCTGAGTAAAGCATCACCAAAAACCACAGATTGAACAGGTGGAAATTAAAAAAAATATGTCACACAGCAGCCAGGAAACTGTCCCAACCTTCTTCAGAGTACTGTACAAATACTATAAATTTGCAAGTAGCTCATGGCTGAAACCCAGGTAGGGGAAAAACCGTGTGTGGAAGTTGTTGACAGTTGTTGAATATGGTCATGTAGTGTGGCACAGGTGACAGGCTGAGGTGGTCATGGGGAGCAGTAGTGGCTTTGTGTCACCACACTGACCTATATGCACAGGTGCCCGTGTCCCCAGAGGCTGCCCAGTGCTCCCTGCTCATGCCAGGCCCATCTCCTTGCAGCGTGAGCACTGCTGGCTGCCCTACACCCAAGGGTGTCTCACCTGCTGGGCTGAGCCGGCTCAGCTCTTACTCTGTCACTGACATGGAAAGAAAGGTGCACAAGCCAGAAGTACTCAGCAGGGCTAAATATTCCAAAAATAGCTCCTGACTGTTAAAGGACAATTATTCTAATTCTGTATAAGACTTGCTGGATGCTGATGGCTTCAGTGTGGCAAGCAAGAACAGCTGAGAGTGTGCTTTGAAGTTCAGCTGACCTAGGCTTTGTGGAAATTTTAGAATAAACCAAAATCTATTTGTATAAATCCAGGTGTATGCTCAAGAAAACAGAATAATGTTTCCTTAACAGGAAATGGTTACAGACCTGACTCCTGGCTCCACAGGCTATTTTGCCTGCCAACACTCTACTAAGAGAAGAAATTGCAGCTGTTTCTGTATCACTATGGCAAACTCAAAACAGTGTCATGCTGCTCCCTGACTGTGGAAGATGTAGATTAATGTGAATTGTTCCTTTCTAAGGAGTTTCACCTTGTACATGTTCAAATTACTCTAAATTTGGACAGGATGAGACTACAGCCGTAAATGAAATGTGCTGAAGAGGAAAACAGGTAGAGAAGGCCTGTGGAGAATGGGGATGTTTGAGGAGATCCACAAGCAGTTCATCACCTGCTCCTATAAATTAATCACATCCCACTTATTTCAACAGATCTCACCTGCTTGTAATAACTAAAAGCTTGTTCTAGTATAGCAAAACCAAAGAAAAATATGTTTGGTTGTTGGGATGAGCCTCATCTTTGGAAAGTAGGGCAGATGAGAAAGGTGCCTCCTCTCCAGATTCTGTGCTTTTAGGTATATTGAGTCTTATGAAGCTTTTTTTTCCTAAGGTAAAAACAGTGTAGCATAACCATTTCTTTAATGTTTTTAAGGTAATGCAGATGATCTGGAAGAACATGGGGAACTAGAGGTAAAGTATGAGTACAGCTTTCTTTTTTTTCCTCTTTTCAATACCTGTCATTACCTATCAGGCTGTTGCTTCCTCTGAGGCAAGCAGTAGAAAGAATACAGCTTTTTGCTCTGAACTGCTTCTGCAAAGAAGAAATGCAAAGCCAGTGAGTCGGCAATGTGATAGTGCAGCTGCAAGATTACAGAACGTAATCAGGAAATGAGGTTTTCTCCGAGCAGTGTTTGTTATTAGGTTGCATATCCTGTTCGTAGGTCGTTTGTGGTTAGCACTTTTTCCTAGATGCTCTGTTGCTCTTTTAGAAACAGGATTAAACTCTTCTTTGCTTTATAACAGTGCAGAGTGTCTGCACCATTAAAGTCCTCCAGCTGGGCACTACGGAGTGTGTGTGGACCTCGGTGGCCCTTGTCACTGTACAGATTTCACCTTTGGGTACTGGTGAAGGTCAGCCAGCCACTTGTGGTCATTGCAATGAGGGAACTCCTTGCCAAGTCACCTGGGGAGGCAAGGATTGCCTTTCATGTCCCTTTAAAGCACTCGGTGTTGGGCTGTGCCTACCATAAGCATATAGGATGGCATTAAACAATGTTCCTACTGGTATTGAGCTGTCTCTCATGCTGAGTGAGTAACATCACTCACATCCTTGCCTTCTCTGATCACCTGGCCTCTGGAGATCACTTCTCCTGCTAAGGACCCAGAATTGGTTCATTCTGCCTTTCCTGTTGCATGTTGGAGATGTAACATTTTGTTATGTCAGCCTGGTGCCCCTTGGCACACAGAGATGCCTGCAGTAGCTGTCCCTATGACCTCTTCCAGATGAAGCAGTCACTTCAGCAATGGATGTAATGGGATGTATTCAGCACATTTCACCATTTGCTCAGGCCGAGTTCTGTGGCAATCAGTAAGAAACTTGAGCAGAAAATGTCAAGTTCTGGAAGATTTAATTGAAAACACAGCTGTCCAGACCTGTGTTCCCATGTATTTCTAACAGAGATGTAATTGTTCTTTGAAATTTTTTACATGAGTAAAATCTTGGTCCTGTGTGAGAATGGAGCCCATAGGACCCCTCATTCCACAAATTTCCTTGTTAGATCTAAGCAATCAACCATATTTATTTGTTTATGTCAAAGGCTCTAAGAAGCTTGCAGTTTTCATGTGAGCAGGCGGTGTTCCCTGAGACCCCTTCATCTTCAGGTTTGTGTTTGATATTGCCTCTGCAGAGGCTTTCCCTCCCAAAATTATTTGAGAATGTGCTGGGGCAGAAATCAGGTGTTTGCAGGGATGGATATAGATGGGATTGACTGTAGTGGAGCTAGGCTCTATAAACTCCTTCATTTTTTGTTCCACTCATGATTACTTTTCTACCTTCGTTTCTTCAGCTGGTAATTGGGGGTGCCACTATTACTTCAATCATTCCCAGAAGTGTTTTTTGATCTTTTCGTGCTTGATAGTTGAGCATATCAGTGCCTGGAAACACCCAAAGTATTTCCTGAACACCTGAGTAAAGTTTCTCATCCTTTCTGACTAATTTAAAACCTCCAATCAAAGTGATCAGCATAGACTTCTTACATTTTAGCCGGCTTTGTTATATTTTAATATACTGGTGAATGTAACTTTTAGGGTTACTGTTTTGGGGTTTTTCGTAACCTGAAGTCTTTTGCTTTTCTGCAGTTCATGCTCTAAGGCCAGCTGCCATTAAAGCAGTCACTGCAATAGGAAGTTTGCAAAGAGTAAGTACAAGTGGGAAATGTGCTGGATGTGACCCATTTCCTCCGCTGTGATGATGAAGTCAGCTGATGATGTAGTTTGGGGTCTCAGGGTGTTCAGGACTTGAATCTTTCCACAAGCATCAAAGACTTCTGGTGAAAAAATGACTGGAAATACCTGCTATTCAGTGTTCCAGTATACCCTGAATGTAAAAATAGCCAGCTGACTTTGTGCAGGAGGAAATGTGATCACAGTGCTCTTGCAGAGAACCATGATGTTTGATTAGAGTGCATGGATTTTCCTAACAATGAGCGTAACAGATTGAATAACTGGAAGAAGATGCTGGGAAAATTCAAACTGGAACAAATACAAATTATTGAGAAATGCTGTAGATTTTCCACTTCATCAAGTGTTTTCTGTAGAGACTGGTTTCCTACCTAGAAGGCAGGAGGTCTACAAGGATCACAAAGATGTGCTTCTGGTGTATAGATCAGTGAGTAAAGTTCTCCTGCCTGTAATAATATAGTCAGATTTGGATGATCTTTATTTGTCTTAATAGTTTGAAGTGGATATCTGAAATAAATTTGAGGCCCAGTTAAAAGCATTTAACCACAATTCTCAAGCTTTGAGGAAGTGTAGAAATGCCTCTAGAGCAAAAACTGGTAGCCAGTGGAGAAGCTGTATCTGTGAAAAGTGGGGTAGAGTCTCCCTTATTACATAACAACTTTCAAATTTGAGATGGTATCCATCAAGACATCATACTTTTCCTTTAGAAAATCAGTGCTTCTGGACTCCTTGTGAGTACCTCTCTCTTTTGAAAAGATTTCTAGTCCTGAATGCAAAGGTGCATCACCCAGATCAGGTGCATGGCCCTTTAGAGCAAGTCTTCTTTGTGCTGGTGTCTTTGTTGCTTGTGGGGGTGTCATAGAAAAACATGTAAATCATCTTCTTTTAAGGAATGTTTGCTTTCCTGCAGCAAACATCTGTGTCACTGTCTCCTCTTCAAACTCTCTGAAATCAGTGATGTTCCTCTATTGATGTTGTTTCTTTTTAACAGACACCCTTCTGTCTGAGTGCCATCTATGTAAATTACCGAAACGACTTCAGATCGTGTCCCTCATTGAAAAGGAGTAGGGGTAGATCCAGAGAAAGCTGGTCTAGAACGGGATTTCATTTTATGGAATTTGATTTCAACTAGTCAAATTTTATTTTACACCGTATGTACAAAAATCATTAATGAAAGCAGTAACTAAGAAAGGATTACCAGACTATGAAAATGCACTGTAATAGGGAAGTTCTGGAAAATAACTCAAATTTGTGAGTGATTAAACACAATGGAGAAGAATCGGTAGAAAACAATACTGTCTCTAACAGGAGTGGAATATGGTCGGGGAACAACAGATGTAGGTCTAGTTTACACTTTGCTTAATATTATTCTTATTGCTTCTTTGTTCACAGACATCAGAATCTGGTGAGGATTTACTCCAAAGGTAACAATTAATAGTTAGCTTTTATAAGTTTCATTATCCTAATCTCTGCACTATCACAGTGCAGGAATTATGCCCAAGCAAATTTTTTTATTGTTTTATAGAGAGGAGGAGAAAGCTTATGTAAAATAGAAAGGATTTTGAGATGCTGTAACTTTCCCTGTTCTTTGATAACAGAAATTTTTTATACTTATGCAGCCTATAGAATTGCCTTAGGGTTGCAATACCCTTGATAAAGAATCATTGCTGCATGATAAATCCTAGGTAGTAAATATCATAATTCACTTATTAGAGACCAGAAAGCAGGGATTTATCAGAGCTAGGAAAGAGTCTAGTAGTCCAGATACCCTGTCCTCTGCTTGGCTGATTCCCAGTGCTTCAGTGGACAAGCTTTATCCCGTTTCCTTCTTCCATACCCCTTTAGCAGATCTAAGTCAGTGAGTGAACATATGGCCAAACCTTGTAGTTGCAAGTCTGTGCAGATCTTTTGAGTCATAGCATTCCAGAGGAGGATTTAGCACTGCAGAGATAAACATTAAAAGGCTAAGTTTCTTTAATGGTTGCATAAACATCTGTGTGCACTTGTTTGTGGGTATACACGGAGAGGCCCCTGCATCACTTATACCTGTGTATAAGCAAGCACAAGTACTGCAGCATGCAGAGGGTACAGAGACAGAAAAAACTGAGATGTGAGACTATGTTCTTACTCAGCAGTAGCTGATGACATGACAGTTTTGGGGAAAGAAAGGCCCCATTCTTACTTGCAGCAGCTGCCATGAATTTACACTCTGAGATGCAGCATAACTGATAAGAAATTGAGGCTGTGCTGTAATATAATTTTTCTTTGAGAAATGGAATAACAAGAACTTCCTGTTTTTTCTTCCGTTTCTATAGCACAGGAAAGAACTTCCTTGAAGTAAGCGTGGCAACTTTAGCAGGTGCGTCTTGCTGTCACACTAAAACTTCAGCAAATTAATTGAACAGCTTGCTGGCAGGAGCTCCAGGGCTCTGCTGGGCTGCAGAGCAGGTGCAGCACAGGCACACTGCAGGGCTGTAAGGGAAGCCTGAGGGGTGGTGTACCTGGGGACATGAGTACAGCCAGCTTGGGTTATCTGTACTGGATTTAAAGAGACTGTCTGGGTAGACAAACAGCAGTGAAGAAGGGGTGTGACAGACGGCTGCAAGGTTCGTAAATGCCCAGCAGGGTTTTTTGGCCTGTTATTTCAACCCACTGCACAGTCTCTGCTGGTGTGTGCTTGTGGCCCATGCTGGCCCGGTGAAATCTTGTGTGGGTTTGCCTGCCCAGAACTGCCATGTGCTTAGTATTTACACTGGGGCTGCCACAGATGTGCCACATCTGTGAATTCATTGTCTACTGGCTGTCTTTGAAGGCAGCCTTTACTTGCTTAAAAGGCATTGCAAGTAAAGCTTTCATGCCCCCTGAAATGCTGTGTAATACACAGCTCCAGGGTCCTGCTCTCCAGATCATCTTCCTTGTATCTTAACTCCTTGGTGTCATGTCCATTTTTCCTGTAAAAGGGGTTTAAAACATGGCAACTTGGTGTTTCGTGAGTGTGCCTGGGTAGCCCTTCCCAGTAGCTTCATTTCTACAGCTACCTCTATTTAAGCTCACCTATTCTACTTGTGGCTGACATGAGATGGGGGTGGAGGTTTTTGACATGAGTCTGGAGGCAAACTCAGACATCAAGCCTTCACTTCAGAAGGTGAGGAACAAAAGCAAGAAGAACAGCTGCAGAGGGGCTTGGGCATACCTCTGGTGCTTTCCAGGAGATCCTCAGACTTTACAATGTTCTGGTTTAGTTCCGTTGTGTTTAATGAATCAGCAGAGTAGCAGTCTGCTGGATGCAGAAGAGGCCTAACCTTGTGTGTGTCATTCAGCTCTCATTAGCACCTTCAACCCCTTGGTCCTGCCTCTGTCCCCTCCACCTGGCACAGTGGGAGTGACACCAGACAGTCAAGCCAGGTGAGTCTGAGGGGCTTTTGGCTGGGCTGCTGATGTACAGCTGGCAAGGGGGAGGATGGAAATCTTTGATGCTGGAACACTTCACTGGGCACAGAATATGCTCAGTACTGGCAGAGGCTGCCATTGTGGCTCAATTGGCACCTCTTGGAATCAGGAGGAGCAAAGCCCATCTTGGGGGTCTGGATGACCTGGGTTAACATCAGGTCTCTTTATAGCTGCAAAACAAATTTTTGGCTCAAATAGAGGCTGAGCCTACTAAGCTGCTGTTTTCCTCTAAGTGCGCATGTCTGAAAGGCTGAAAGCTGAATATGAACTAATCACCCAAAGCTCTCTGGGTAGCACAGTCAATTGTCTAATCTTAACACATTTAGGAGAGAGAGAAAAGATTAATCCCACTGAATCCTGAAATGTTGTTTGATGCAGTGGTAAAAATCAGCCAAATCTTTAACCTTACCGATGCCTTCATACTTTCTCTCTTCCTTTCTGCTTTTCAGAGACCTCCTGCATCAAGCTGAAGAAATAGTGGAGCTCATGAAAGAGGATCAGGTTTGTTTAGAGCACAGGACAATTCAGAAAGCATGGTGTTGAAGCAGAAAAAGGCAGAAAAGTGGTTTAATAATTGAAACAGCCCTCAAAAATATTTTCAAAACGGAAAATGGCATTTCTTGATGTTAATGGACTTCAGTCTTTCTGTTGTAAATAAGAATCAGTTCTGTGCCTTTCAAGTGCAGAGTTTTGTTCTGAAAGTATTTCACCTTTTTTTACTTTTGTCGAAGTGGCTGAAGAGCTTGGTAGGGAAGCCGATATGTTTGCTTTCTCTTGGCTAAAGATGTGAGACTTCTTCTAGCTGCACTCTGTAACTGTGCCAGTGTTTC
Organism: Oriolus oriolus; assembly: GCA_013400235.1. NCBI lineage: Eukaryota > Metazoa > Chordata > Aves > Passeriformes > Corvidae > Oriolus > Oriolus oriolus. The sequence continues at coordinate 48,542 of VXBT01008725.1, read as the reverse complement.
TGAGAAGCCAGCTCAAAATAATAATTCTCAGTATTTGTCTCTTCAGTTCCTTTTTGGTCTTTCAGGAACATATTTTCAAAAAGGACAATAAAGACCTAGATATGCTTTGGCTGATGCTGGTGAGAGCTTAAATTATCACTCATGGCTGAGTGCTTTTTAAGTCCCATCCTGGAGCTTTAAGCATTCATTTCTTTATTCTTAACCATGAGGCATGCTATTTTGTAAAATAGTCTTGAAATAATGGGAAAATGTAATTGCCACGGCAATTCTGATGTTGCCTCTTTGCTCTACAGGGATTTAGCATGCATGTTTGTGGTTCTCACCCAGGCTCTTCAGGATTGCTGAGCATTGCCTAATAAACATAGCACAGCTGAGCAGGGCTCTAGCTCTCAGACTTTTTTATTCCAGTCTTTGTCCCACTAGTGTGACCCCTTCTCAGCAGTTCATGTACAGTAATCCTGCTGGCAAGCTGCAACAGTGATGGAAAAAGGCAACATCAAGTTCTGTGCTAAGCTGTCCATGCCCATCTTTTCCAGTAGAGTCTCCTATGGCAGCACCAATTTCAGGCTCTGTCCTGAGCTTTTTGTAAGTGTGTGTTCAGCTTTAATTGCAGCACTTGATGCCTAACCATCCATTTGCTGTCTCCTCTAGGGAAAAACTGGGTGGCTTGTCAAATGGAAGGGATCAAGATGGCCAGGGTTGGGCCATGGGCTACTGCTTGGTCTCACTGGTTTTGAAGCCGTAGCAAACTGTGTGTGAGAAAGGATTTCAGCAAATAGATCACCTATCATCCTATTCCTTTATTTTTTTCTCCCAGATGATGGACTTCCAAAATGACTGGAAACTGATCACAGTGTTTTTTAGTGCTGAAACCCCATGTTCCTCCTATGCTTCCACACAACTGGTAAGCGCTTTGTGGGGTGATTTAGCAGTCAAGGCAGGTAGTTAAGACACTTTCCCATACTGTGCTCTCTGCCACAGTGAACCAAAGGAGTAGTTAGGTCTGGGCTACTGGGGTGCCTCTATGCAGTGATGTAAGCTCCTGGCACACAATGTGTTTTGTATTTGTAAACATCTGTACTTAATTTGCCATTGCTAGTCTGAAATGACTTAGTAGAAAAACTGTTTTCCACCTTCAAGTATAAAGATACTTTTCTTCCCTATCCCCGTCTTTTTTCAATATATGTCAAGTTGTCTATTTATAGGCAGCTAAATTACAAGGCTAGTTCCCATGCTGTTTACTTGTTGCTGGCTAAGGCTGAATTTAGAATAGAGTGGTTCTTAATAACCCTTCAGTATACAGCTCAATACACAGGGTCTGTGGCTTTTAGGAAATGGATAACTGTTTTTTCTACTGGTTTTGATGGCATTTTTTGTTTCATTTACAGAAGGACTGCATATCGGAAAACCTGGAAAAACTTACAGCTGTCTTGGACTTTTTGTATAAGAAGGTAAGATGTATTCATCAACCCTGAACAGCTGAATCTTTTGTGTATTTTTCCAGTCTCCCCTACTAGACTAGGGCTTGTACCACTCTTCACACGTCTTAGAACACCAGTCTCACTGACTTCAACTCACTGGCTCCTTTTGTTTTCACTAAGTGTTTTACTCCTGCTTTTAAAAAGCTGATGCATGCAGATAGACAGGATGGATGGGTAACTGCTCTGTTTTGCAACACAGAATCATGTACCACTCAATCTTTGGGTTTTTTTAAAATGATTTCTGTGAAAACTGGAGTACATCTGTCTAGGTCTGAAAGTCATACTTAACAGGGCTGTTGGTGAAAGTAACTGGTATCTAATTACTGGTGTGGAGCACCTAGGCAGTGTACGGGCTGCTAACTACCTGGTGATGATTTTCACAGACCAGGGAAAACATCCATTAAAATGCGTATCATAGATCGTCTTTCCTATTTTGTGTTCATTTTAAAATCTCAGCCTTTCTAAAGGTTTTCTAGCTGGCTGAGCTAAGAATTATCTGCTTATCCAGGATGGTTTCTGGGAAGTGTTCTGCATTATGTCTTGGTCTACTAATGAGTAGTAGACTAGATGAGGATTGATTACTACTAAAGCAGGCTATAAACTGTTTAACTGAATTTTTTCAATAGCATCTTCCAATAATTTTGTTTTGCTGCATTGAAGGCCTACAACATATTCTAAACCTGCTACAGTTTGGTTGCATCAGGCCATAACCACTCGTTTTTCTCCAACTGACTTCGACAAATGTTGTGTATGGGGGAAGTTCCACCCACACATTCTCTTCAGATTCTCTCCACTATTATTTCCAGAATCTGTTTATGTGCACTTGTAAAAGTGATATGTCATTATGTAAATGAAAAGCTGCTTTCTGCATGGGGGAGAGGTGTAGTGGGTTGCATGAGTGCTTGTGCTGCTATACAGGATGATTCGTCCCCAGCTTTGCATTGCTGTGTTGCCACAAAAATGGTAGCTCCAAGTTCATTTGAGTTCAATTTAGTTGGATGGTGGCCATTCTGGTTGTGTAAAATGAATTGCTGTGTCTCAGTCAAGAAATCATGGTCACAAGTACTTCATAAATGATGATCCTAGATAGCAAGCATAGGAGCAGGGTTCAGGACAGAACTGGCAAAGACTTAGATCATTGATTTTATGTAGGCAGAATCCCAGGTAGCGGTAATACATGCGAAGTTGTAGACGTAATTTACTGTAATTGCTGCTTGCTGATCTTTAATTGCAAATCTAGCATGAATAATTTTTACTTTATTACTGCAGGTTCCCAAGGCCTTTGTAAATCTAGTGGATTCCACTGAGCTCACAACTGCCTCTCTTGCATGCCAAGATTACAGTAATGCCAGGTAACAGCTTTCTTTAACTTCTTGTCACTGACTCCTGCTGGTGTTCAACAAATGGCTATGTATGTGCACTGACTTTATGACTGAGCTACAATCTTCTGAACTGTTTTCTTGTCCTTAATACAAAAGTATGTAATAGATTTTAGATCTTAGTTTTGTTTCTGATATACTCTCTCTGAAAGATATGTTTTTGCTAGGAAGCTAGTGCTTTTAATCCTGTCAAATTGGACAGCATATTTAAATATTGGGTCACAGTGAGGGAAAAAGAGAAAGCCTCGACACTGTACAAGCACTGTTCACCAAGAGCCAAAGCACTGGTTTGTTATCCACAGTTTTAGCCACAAATCCAAAACACAGCACCATATGGGCTGCTGTGGGAGAAGTTAACTCCATCCCAGCCAGACCCAGCACTGAGATTATGACCACAAGACTGCACAGTCTAGCTACCCCCAGTTTTTTATTCAGAGATACTTTTGTTTTGCAGCTCTCAAGTCAAAAGCTCTGTAGGTACTTCAAATGTTTAAGTTTCTACATAGCAATGTTCACAAAATGAGTAACTGATTTTACAGGACATTATTAGGCTATTGGAAAGATACTACTTGGGCTTAGGGTATGCAGGGTAGAAAACATTCAAGCTGCCAGTTCCTTATGGTAACTGCATCTATTTATCTGTCTTTCTCAGTACTTTGTAACAAAAGTGTGAGTAGTTTGTGTCCCAATTTAGTATGGAGTAGGAGTATGCACATGAGCAGTTATGATGGAGTAGTTTACAGCTGGTGAGATTACACTCCATCTTACTCCACGGTAATTTTTTTTCCCTGTGCTCATGGCATAGGACACCATATGTACTAATATAGTCATCCTGAAGTGTTTCACAAGCTTTGCAAGTACACAACCTCGGAGACGTTCTGATGGAACGGGGGAAGAGGTCTGGCTGCTGTGTAACCATATACTTAACAAATACAAGCAGAGGAGCAGCTTTCTGTGTCAAAAGCGACTGCATGGGGCACTCTTGCTTATTTCTCCTGCACAAACATGAAGGGGGGGAAATGTGAGAAATGTGGAAAAGATGGGTTTAGGAATATAGGCCTTGCTGTAGATAAAAGGCCTTAAAAATAAAATTAAATAGATCGATTTTCTTTTTTTCCCTCTGAGGAGTTTTTATATTTCCTTTTGTACTTAAGGCAATTTGCTTTCTTATTGTCAGCACGCTCTCGTAGCTGTGTTTATCTGGTTGAACAGTCCCACAAGTTTGTTAGACAGCTTCAGGCCCAGATCCTCTCCCAGATAAGGACCTCCAGCATTTGGCTACTAAGTCGACATTATGGACTGTGTTTTGAGTGAAAAATATAAGTCCATACCAAAATGTGAAATCTCGAGAGTCAAAGAGGATAGTAGTGGTTGACACTTTCAGTCCCATGTTGGTACTGAACTTTAGGCATTGAAGTTTGGGACATAATGGGGATTTAAAGTTCCCTCCTTTACTAATTTCTTACTAACTAGAAGTATCTGCACTAGAAGTAGTGCATGAACCCTATTTTTAGGCGTGTAACGCTCTTCATGTATTTTATGAGCTTCTTCTGTTAGGCTTGGGTAAGATTCTGGTCCTGAGTTCATATTTCTTTCACTCACCAGCAGTGGTAATAGCACTTCATCAGAAAATTCTCATTTTATGGGTTTAGCTAGAGCTCTGTGAAGAGGATCCTGACACATACTTATTGCTTATATCTGCAAACCCCTCAGAAACTTTCTCAGATTCCAGTCCATCCAGGAAATTTCGAGGGAGTATATCTTTGCTGGAACCTGACTAATCTTTTATGTTTCTTATATTGTTCCTGTCTACAGCTTTGGGAACTCTGAGAGTTCTCCAACTAGACTCAAAAATATGCAGTATACACATCTCACCTTGCAGGTCAGAAATCTGACTGTGCCAGTCATCCTTTAGCAGGTGTAACCTTCTGCAGCTTCCATCCACGTTTCTAGATGCAGGTCTTCATGCCAAATACTAAAGAAAAAGTTCCTGTGGAAGTATTTTGAGTTTGTTCCATTTTCCTGTGTGACTACAGAGAGGGAAAGGTTTGAAAACCAGTGCAGCTGCTATTTTAGGCTTGAGCATGTTGCTGGCTTGTGAGATCCTGTGTTAATCTAAGTCTGGCATGCTTGTCAACTGACTAGGCTTTCAAATCGAGAAGAGATACAAAGCTCTGGATATGGGAATATGTATCATTCTATGTTTATATCAAAAATCAGGATGTTCCATTTAGCCTTTTCTATGCATACAACAATTTAGTCTTTAGCATGTGCTTGTCAGTGGCTTAAAAGAATTCATGCCATCCACCTTGTTTATCAAAAGTTCATAATGCCTTTCATGTTTTTAACTCTTTTCTGCAGCAATGCAGGCAGCAATCAGTGCAATTCTGTTGGTGAACGCTCCGCATTAGATGGGAACATACTGAGGTGGTCTTACCAGGTGTGGCATCTTCTGTGTTGTTTGGGTCTCTTATTACCTGACATCCCTATTCATTTTCCAGATTGGCCTGAAGCAAGGAGTTAAGGGAGGAATAGCAGCGTGGAAGTTGAGTAACAGCCTTTCTATCACACATCCAGGGCATTCCTGATCCCGTTTCTTACCTCAGGAATATTGACAAAAAGTTCTCTCTATACCTGAGTGATTTTAGTATCTCTTGAAGTTTTAAATGTCTCCATGACTTTTGGCAACCTAGGATTTTTCATATCCCGTCAGAGAAATTATCCATCTTGTCCAGTAAAATGCCACATGGTTTAGAAGAGGGAAACTTTCTGTTAAGACAAAGACAGTTGTGCTAGAGTTTATTTTAAACATGCTAGGGTGGCAATAAACATGACATTTCATTGCCTTGCTAAGCTTACCGCCCTTTCAAAGAAAATGACGGTAAACCATTTTTCTCATAGCTACGAGGATTTTCCAGTTGTTGTGCAACAACGTGTCATTAAATTACTGTCTTTGTTCTGGATTACACAATTTTGTTTCTGTGGTTTATTAGGGATGGGGATAATTTTAATTTACTTTAAGCCCTGAGGAATTACACATACATTACACTCTCTACCTGAAAATACTTATCCTGTTAAATGGTTGTCTATTTAGGATGCTTTGGAAAAGCTACTGGAGTCTGAGAGGTTTGATCAAAAGGATGACTTCACTGTTGTTCTTCAGCCTTCTCTCCAAGAAAGAAATCTGCTGCTCAGACTGGTGAGTAAACTCGACCTGCTCCATTCTTTCTGGTTTGTGTCTGCTGAGACTGAGTGCAATATTCAGCAGTTTTTCCTGTCCTAGGCTGTGTAATGCTACAAGGGTAGTCAGGCACAGGAAGAACACACCTCAGGATCAGACACAGAAGTCCTGAGAGTGGAATTTGGTTTAAACAGCACCAGTCAGAGATCCTGTGTTTTTGAATGCTATGCTCCTGGATAAATCAAGCTATGACACCTCTGCACCTAAGGTCACGAGTGTCTGGAAACTGTCAGTGCTGCTGATTTTTCCATATCTTTGTAGTCATCACCCTGTTCATGCCTGATTATGTTCATGTGTTTGACAACAAAGGCAAAAAGTGGGTAACATGAAATATTTAAAAAGGGTTAGAGGGACAAAAGACAAAGGTGTTTGCAAACTACGTTGGAAAGTATGGTTATTTCCCTGCCATGAGTCTGGGAACTTGGGAATTAATATTTTCTGGCATAGCCAGCAGGGAATGAAGATGGGATTGCCTACCATGTCAGGCATGGTTTTGTCATAAGTGATCTTTAAAAGGAAGTTCAGCGGTCAAGGTTGTCTAAGATCTGGCAATGAAGAGGGAGAATATTACTTTCTAGAGAATGGCTCACTCGGGGTGAGGTTTCAAAATCCAACACATTAGGTGTTTTTTTGTAAAATAGATTGGTAGTGAGTCATGGTCTGGTTTCTGAGCATCATAATAGCTCCATGAATTTAAGGCAATTCCATTGCTTCCCTCAGCTCAGTATCAGAACAAAGTGAACTGGGAGAAGAAATTTTTCTTCCAGGAAGAGTAGCATCTGCATGTTGCAAAATCTTGTTGCTGCTGGGGTAATCTTTTGCCAGGTGTTTTTTTGTTGTTGGCTTGTCCATGTGCAAATAGCAGACTTCTAACTTTCATGGCATTACTTTTTGTGTCAGTAATTTTCTCTACTATTTCTTCAAATACCATCATATGTCGTGGGTGGATTCTTTATTTCCTATGATTTGTGGTATGCCTGCAGGCCACCAAGTGTAACCTTCCAAACTCTTCCAACAGTTACATTGAATTTAAAATTCAGCATGCTCTCTTAAGACAAATTCTGCATGTTTCTAATCTTTAAATGCATGTGTTAGCTAGAAGAAGTGTTGTTTATTCCAAATCATCCGTGTGTTCACATCCATGTCTTCCTGCTCTACTGTGTGTCGCTGTTGTGATCATGCTGTGTTGTTGCTCTGCTCTTCTTGTCCTGTTGATGTGCAACAATCACTTACAAAACCAGTGTCTTTCTGTCTTGACACGCCAGTAGTAACTGGGATCAGTGGCAAGTGGCTTGATGAGAATACCAAAGATTGTTTTTTCTTATGGATATGAATATTATTTTATAGATTGAGATCTTTTGTGACTGAATATCTAATCTTTCCGTACTCTTAATTATTTTGTGATGCTCAAAGTACTTTCTCTTTCAGGGCAAGGATGGTTTGATTACCACATCAAAGACACAAGTGGAAATTCTGGAAGATTATATTTCCGTGGCTGTGGGCCTCTGGAACAACATGGTAAGCAGTACCACAGAGACTGTTTCTTGCTGAACTTGCCATGGATGCCTGGTAGCAACCCTGCACAAGCCAGGCTTTGAGTAGCAAAGGGGCAGGGGAAGGAAGAATATAAGAATTATGCCATGACTGCTGTCTTCAGCTGTGCGGGGAGACTGCTCTTGAATAATGCTAAATGCCCTACGCTTCCGAGACAAATCTCACTCTGTTCAGTGGCTGCTATTTTCTACCAAGAACTTTTTAGAAAGGTTATCAAAGTAGCCCTTTGGGAAGCCTCATGGAGTACATGAGCTGTGACAGATTGTTTTTTTGCTAATTGTACCTCTTTGACAGCACAGCACAGGACGACTGAGGCTTGTCCTAACCTGAGATTATAGCAATTATACTCCTGTCTGCTCTGTCCTCTATCCTGCATTCCCCACTGTTCTTTACTAATGAGTCTCATTCTGCTGTCTCCTCCTTAACCATCATCTTTCTGCTGCATCTATGATTTGCTCACAGTGAAAAGGTGATAGATGACCTTGAGGAGCTCTTGTTATGTCCTCAAGAGCTGAATGTCCTATCCAGCTGAGGAAGGCCAGCAAATGGTGTCTTCTATTAGGTGAGAGAGGCTGTCTGAAAGAAATGTGGACTTTCTGACCCACTCGACCTTGAGCACCATGATTAGTTCTGTAGGGATCTGTTTTCCACTGCAGGCTTGAGCTGCTGACACACAGCATTTGTGTGTGTGAGACTGAGTATGTACAACTGGAGGAGTTTGCACTTTAAAATTGATGATAGGGGCAAGTGAACAAATCTGAGTTGCTTTTCAATATGGATATGAATGAGATGAAAAAGCAGGTACATGGATTTGGACTCAACAGAGCGAAGCAGGATGTGACTGTTTAGTGTATGTTTGGATATGCCCTTACATCCATTGTTTTGGATAAATGTTGATTTTACTGTTTCTTTTTAGAAACTTTCCATGTTTCCTGTTTATTTTTGTAGTAACTTTGTAACACAGACAATCTCTTTTTTAATTAAAAAGAATCTTCAATGGCCAGTGAAGTTAGATAAAATATAAAGGGCTTTTTTCTTGTTTTGCAGTCCATGTGTTAATCAGATTTTCTTTGGAGTGTACCTGCTATTCCTGTGTCTGTCTAAATTATCCTAAGCATGAAGGAAAAAAAGCCTATGCTGCAACCACCTTTTCATAAACCACATTTAAAAATAAATTCATACACATTGTCATGTTCTTGTTTTCTTTTATGATAATTCAAGCAGCAATAATGCTGTTAAAGCCTTGATCATTTAAAGAATCAGAATTTGCAGGAAGAGGCTTCTATTCCACCAGATGATGTATCTAAAAGAATCGTACAGTCACTTTAGTAAGATATGTTATCTTTTAGTTAAAGTTAGTAGGACTTTAGTTAGCTAGTAGGAGGCAAGGAGTTAAATATTGATAAGCTGTTGCAGTGGTAACCTTGGAACAGCCATGCTGGGTCCAGTTATCTCCTTTGCTGTTATCTGTGCTATTCCTTGTGATGATGTCACAGTTCCTACCTCAGTTCTTCCACCATAAAATAGATACCCTCTGTTTCATTTTCTGTCTCTAAACCTTTTCTGCACAGACTTTATTTGTCCTCCTTTATGTGCGCTCTGTCCTTGAGCAACCCATTCTGTGGCGTGTTACTCTATTCTTGCCACTCTAATTGCCAGGAGCATTTTGTGGAAACAGCAGAGATGAAAAACCAGAAGCAAAACGAAGCTGTGCTTTTAAGGCTGGCTGCATCAGGGCCAGTTACCGAGGCTTGGGTGGTGAGCATGCTGTGGAGCCACCAGAACCAAAACATTGTCATAAAGGAGACAAATACCTACTTTGCTTTATTTCAGTGTTTTTTCTCAGTGTGAGGTGATTTCTCTAGTGAGGGGACAGCCTAGGTGTACTGAAGGAAGAGCAAAATGTGGCAAAACCACGTCTTGCCTCTGGTTTGAAGGAAGACTTGCAGGAATGGTAGCATTCCCCTCCACTCATTTTGCCATCTTTTTTCCTGACTTCTCTTTGATTTAGTGAAATTTCATAGTACATCTGGCAGTCATCAGAAAGGGGCTTTTCAGGGTTGTTTCTTTGTCTGCCTGTGATTGCCTTGTCTGCCTGTATTCTGCTGTGATGTAAAAGCAGATATGAAAGATGTGTTCAGCATAAAAAGCACTAGCAGGTGTCCTCACCTCGTAAAGGTCACTCCAGTTCTACTGGGAAATCCAGCCAACAGTTTTTGCTGACTTCTTTAAAAACTAAAGAAAAACCAACCCATAACACAGACTTGGGAGCTGATAGGAAATCAAGATCGTGACTTGTGGAGCAGGGAACACAGCAGAATGAAACTGCTTGCAGAGGTTTCCCTTCTGCTCTCTGCCAGGCTGTCCTTGCCTTGTTTTGAAGCTTGGTACCAGCCTCTTTCCTGGAATAATTACCTGCTTATTGTCCAAAGGGCAAAACCTTGAAAATCTAGTGGCAGTTTGCCTTACGGCTGCACTTACAGCCTGGCTGGAAGGAGCTGAGCCATCAGGTCCTAAGGGCTTGTCCTAGGCAGAGCTGGTTGTTTCACCAGAACAGTTCTCTCTAGGAGCAATGCAATTCATGCAAAGCACACCAGAGAACAGTCAGGTAAATGACCTTGGAAAAGCTCAGAGAGGTTGGCTGTGTACTTGGACAGCTTTGATGTCTACCACAGAGGCCTTTGCCAAAATTAATCAGTTTTACCTCTGGACATATATCTGAGGGCAAAGCTCCATTCATGTGTGTCAAGAACTTCACAAGAGTAAGAGCTTCTTGTCTTTTGGCACTCTTTTGTGTGACAGAATCAAAACCCAACCCTATCTTGCAACCAAAAGAGAAACTAAACCCAGGCAAGGACCCAAACAGGAACGGCGTGGCAGGAGGCTGCTCCTGCCTCTCTTCTGTGTTCAGGGGTTTGTGCTGCCTCAGACCCTGCTGAGTACCAGGGCAGACCCCCACACACAGCAACCTGCTTGACAGAGGTGCTGGAATTCAGGGGAGGCTTGGTGGCCACAGTACAGCCCTGTTGCCCCATTCCCTGACCAGGACTGGGCAGCTGAGCTGCATGGGAGCTGTCAGCCTTTGCTGGGAGAACAGTGTGGCTGAGCCAGCTGGAACTTACTGCCTTCTCGAGAAATTAGGTCTCATCACCCAACTCCCAACAAATGCAAGTGTCTAATACTTGTTTGATCTTAATTTATAGTCAAGAAATACCATGTTGTATGTGTCCCATGGTTTGTGGGATGATTATGTGTTGGAAGTATATTTTCATTTAAGAATGGAATTAAATAGCTTCTTTGTTTCATCCTAGGAGGATTGGAAAGTATCCCAAAGTATCTTTTCTCTGAACTTAATTATTTTGTTTATTTTGGGGAAATTTGTTTTATTTCCCCCTCCTGTGTCAAAAAAGCAGACTCTTTCTTCGAATGTTTCTCTCAAAGAATATAAACTCTGTAAGCCTCTTCTCTTTTTCTCTGAATTTTCCCATTATTTTCACTGATGGAACAATCAAAATAGAATATAGCATTCCTGCCCAGAGGGTATCGGTGACATCAAGCCTGCTGCTGTTGTATTTTCCAGTCCCTTCCACCCTGTTTCTTGTGTAGGCTGCTGGTCCTGGCAGTTGCTGGTGCCAAGCTGAGCAGACATGCACTGAGGGATCTAAACCCTCAGCCAGTTCCTCTGTGTGTGATTGCAATTTAATTAGCACTCAGCAAGCTGCCTGAACAGGTGAAGTGATTATTTTTGGTATTTGCCCCTTTGTGCTGTCAGTATTTTCTGAATAATTCCATAATTTTTCATTACAATAATCCCCTCTCCATCTCGTTTCAAGAAGGCCAACAAACAAATGTTATTAAGCCTCTGTGTGGAGTTGGAATGCACCTTTTGGTGCTGCCTAACATGTATGAGAGTGTAGATAATGAAACAGTTCTGAAAGGTAGGGTAAACAATCAATTATAGAGTCAGCCGAACTGATGTTTGCATGGAAGTTTTAGTCATGATGGGAAGACAGTCTGCTCATGTGAGAGGACTTGTCTTAGGTTCCTTGCTTTTGTAGGTATACATGTGGTATATTATGCATAGATAAATATTTATCATCAGCAAAATAAATTTCTAAATATATATATTTTAGATATATGTATATGAACCTGATGGAAATTCCAGGCACTAGAGCCTTTGCATTGCTGCTGCTCTCCCTTCCCTCCTACACACAGCATGTGTACAGTTCCTCTGTTCTCTCCCTTTCCAGATGCAGCCAGTTGGATGGAAGCAGCCTTATGGTGTCACAAAAATTGTTCAGGTCCAGTGTCCGTCTCAGGTAAAAGGGCTTCCTTGTTATTCGGTGATTTTATTTACTCTTTGCAGAATTTCCAAGTTTTCAAATACTGTTGTTGTTTTCTGAAGTTCTTGGGAACGTGCACTTGCCCAAGTTATTGCACTGTTAAAAACTGAATGTTCCTAAAGTTCATTGACATGGAGTCTTTATTTTCTGCAGACGAAACTCTGGAAAAAAACAATTTTTGACAGAATTTAGTTAAATTATCTCTGTCAGATTTTTTTTTTTTGGTTCGAGATATATCTAGCTAATCTGAATTTATTAATTGCAGGTATGAGGTGCATTGTCAGTATTCAAATCTGTGTCACCAGTAAAACTGGATCCATGTATTTTATATAATCTAGATTTTCTGTGATTTGCCTCTGCTGCCAGGTTTTACTAATTTAGTCCCTGGAGCTGTCAGTAGTCAGGATTGGAGCATCTCATGTTCAAAGAACTGGTTCTTGAATGCTTTTGCATTTAAGCTCTGACTTCAATAATTTGATAGTGATAAAATATTACTGGCATCCAAAAGCTTCTGAACAGCAATTAAAATATCAAAGAAACAGAACTTTATGTTTTGTTTGATGGTAGGTTTAAGGCAGGAAGTGGTGCTGTGCCTAGAGCATACCTAGGACAGGGCTTAACTTTCAAGTCTAACCTGGTTTACTTCACTAAGGCAATGTTCATTCAAAAATTAATACTGTAAAGATTTTTTTTCTCTCGGAAAATATAGCCAGAAGACTTTAATGTCAGCTGACTGTGTTTCCACTGGTGTTGGTAAACATACTCTCTTCACTCTGCAGGAAAATCCATATTTGTTTACGTATAGAAATAGTAACTACTCATCTTCCCTGAGGACATCAAACACCAAAGAAACATCTCAGGTATAGTAGGGCTCTTTGCATCTGATGGACCAAGTGTATTCCAGGGAGTGGGGCAGGTGGGTAAGAGTGGGTTGTAGCCCAAATAAACAGTGCTGCCTGGGAAAATGAAATGCAAAGCTCCAACTTTTTTACTTCCATGCTTGACTAAATAGTCAGTCTAATATCACATTTTCTCCTTGGTGGGCTCTGTAGAGTTTGAGTAAGGTAGATGTGTTCAGCTAGCCTGAAGTGAGTCTTGCCTTGAAGGGTAAGAGCCTATGTTAAACATCTGGATAAAAATATCATTTTCCCTGGGATAAGAAGATAGTGAAAATGGGACTGTTTAGTCCTACCATGGAAGAAACTAAATCAGATCCAACCACTGTGTGGGTCTGATTTAATCTTATTTATGCCACAGTAAAACTTAAGAATATGGATTTTTCTTTTTTTTTTTCTTTTCGTTTTTTGTGAGATAGTTTCAGATTAGATGTGTGGAGAAAAAGACCCATGATTGTGTTTTTTAGGTCGGAGTACTCTGATTTTGAGCAGAACTTGGTGTTCCCAAGCAGGTACAGAGGGAGTTGAGAATGTTCATTTTTATGCCTCAGAACACAGTGCCTAGACCACATCTGGACAAAATGGCCTGTTTGTCACTGGAGTTGTAATATTCATTTCTGTTCACATTTTAATGTAGTGCCATCTGTTTGTTAGTTACCTGGTGTGTACAGACCTCTGCATGGGGCAGTGGTACCTACCACTCTGGTTTTTGGAAATAGCTGTAATGTAGGAAGTGTTAAGGAGGTAAGAAGCAATACTGTGTTATGTTTGTGGTTGTTTTGTTGGGTTTTTTTAATTAAAAATTAAAAACCCAATCCAGAACAATGGGACAAGACATACAAGTATCTTTTCCTTAGGCAAGTCAGCCTACTTAAGGAATTCTGCAGAAAGGTCTGGAGCAAAAGCACATCTTTGAGTCTTGTGTGGTGGTTTGCTCTGGAATACTGATGGTCAGTCAACAGTAGACTTTGGGGGTATTTCTGTCAGTAGGCTGCAACCCAAAGGAGCCAGGAGGGCAAATCCCTGCCTGCACATACAGCACTGCATGCGGAGAAGGCAGGCTCATGGCCTGCTGACGGAGGTATGGTTTTGTGCTAGGATTTTCCAGGGATGTTCAAACAGTTTCTTGCAAAAGACGTTCAGGGTCTACACCAAATGTTGCATAGCTGAGGACAGCATGGCACAGAGTCTAAAAGAACTGGCCCCACTGGTAGGCGAGAGTTGTGCTGCTCCCGTAAGGCCGTATGACTTCCGAGCAGGCTGAGCTCGTGTCTGCCTTCAAAAGGCACGCTCTGAGGGCAGGCCGAGCTGGGTAGTTGTATACAAAGTACGTGGGGATTTCATTAATTGAATACTCTGAGACATAAATGGTTTCTCATGACCAGAGTAGTATGAGACTGCTGTGAAGTCTTGCCGTGTCTGTCTTTGCAGGAGAGGAGTTACGGAACAAATATTCCCTGTACTGACCGGGTTCCCTCTGGTACGGTTCCGGTTTCAGGTATAGTACTGCGCCTTTTTATCACAGAGCTACTTCATTTGATGACAGAAGGAGAATAGAACTGGGTTTGCTCAGGAGAGGTACTCTTCTTTAGAGAAGTGCACTTTGTTGACTGTGGCTTTCAAGAGTCCTTTTGGAGCAATGTGAGTGGTTGTATAGCAAGATGGGAGTTCACTACCTCAGGCGTGATGAAAGTTTATGCGACTGCATCTTCCATGTACAAACAAAGAAGTGACAGTGGAAAAGATAAGAGGCAGTCAGGTCTTTCACTTCCAGGGTGGAAAAACTGTAGGGGGCTCTCATTAATGCAGTCTGAGGTACAAAAGCCCATATGGAGTTCTGTCCTTGGGTAGGTTTTGTCTTTCCTCAGAAGCTGTCATAGTCCCAAATATCCACCCTGTGCTGGCACCAGCGCTCTGCCTGCTTTTCAGTCATTTTCACCAGTTAAAAGAAACTCGAGGAAGAACAAATTAAAGACTGAAATGTTGCTGCCTCCTTTGTCACTGTTGCTACTGCCCAGCTATGGTACCAAGAATCATTTCTGATTTGATGCCTATCAGTCTCTATCATTCTGAGCTGATGCTGTCATGAATATTAAAAATACTGTCTTTGCAATGCTTTATTATGCTTATTCTGAGGAAAACTTATAATAACCATTACAATTTATAGTTTTCTTTCTTTCCCTTACACTACCTTTATTTTTTTTTAGTTCATCATTTGAAACCGGCAGATATTCAGGTGATTGCTGCCCTGGGAGATTCAATGACAGTAAGTCAAGACCACTGGATAGCCATTGATAAAGCTAGCAATGAAAAAACTTGCAATGAAATTTCTGATTTTTTTAACCTGGGAAGTGGAATACATACAGCTGTGCCCTACTGAGCCAAACATGTTTTTCATATTTTTTCCCATACTCCACCTTGGCTGACTGATTGGTAATCAGGTCATGAGTCTAATCTGAGTGCACAGTTCCCATTTAAAGTCCACAAGAGTGCCACACAAGGAAGAGACGTAAGATTGGATTGTGCAGCAGCAAAACTAGTCTGCTAGAGAGGACTTGCAACAATTGCTTTCCTTTACTCATTTTTGGCAGCTCCCGAGGTATTGGCCCTGAAAGCCATTAGTAAGCAGCGTGAAAAGAAAGAAAAAGTTCTGCAGCTGATTGTGTATATCTGTGTATCTATGTAATATGATAAATATATGTATGATAATACCAAAGCCTATAGAGCCACAGTAATTTACACTAACTAAATAGCTGATTGAAATTGCAATAGAACATCAGGTGTGTCAAGTGTAACTTACCTTGAGAATTTTTTTATTTTGACACTATTCCTGGTACTATGTAAGCTCATTACCTCTAGACTGGTGCGAGTCTCCAATCAGTGGTGACTGCTTCACTGCTCCTATCATAATACATGCTTCCTATGTGTTCTGTGCTAATTATCACATTAAATCCTAGTAGTCTTTTTCCTTGGAGAAACTGGGAAAGATGTAAAATCACTGTACAACTTTTTAATGTGAGGAACATTATCATGAATTAATTCAGGACCACTGCTATCTTATTTATTCCTTACGTAAATTTAGAATTACATGAGAATTTTGAACATTCTCAAGTAATTTTTCCCCACTTAATCTAATCACAAAGTTGATAGAAGAGGGTAATTCACTGAAACAGACTTAAAATACCTTCAGGCTTTGATCTTCTTGAGAACAAGGATCTGTTCTATTTTGGGAAGATGACGTAGCTTGCTTCATTAATATGCTTTTTAATTATTCTCACTAGGATGAGTCAGAGAGCTGGTTACTGTAGCAATGCTTATTTTCTGAAGGTGAACTCATCTTCTTCTTCCAGGCAGGTAATGGGGCAGGATCCAAACCCCATGATGTTCTGGATGTCCTGACTCAGTACCGAGGTCTTTCTTGGAGGTGAGTCCCAGGAATTTTCCCCTCAGTGGGAGAGAATCCATTTTCTTCAGTTTTGATCTATATAGTTGTTTTTGTAGGAAATAGAGGCGTGTGGAAACTGGATTTGATGTCACATTTTGCATGAAGGCACAAAGGAAATGCTGGGACTAGTGGCTACCTCGAGTACAGCGTAGCATGGCTGGAATAGACCTGGATACACAGAAAAATGGGGTTCTTGTTAAGAAGTTCTTTTCCAATCTCACGGTTGTAGGAGACTCTGGAAAGGGGTCTTCTAGACTCCATCGCCATTGCATCACTTGCTCATTCTGCGTTTCTGTCCCTGCTCTTTCTGTATCCTGTCTGCTCTTGCCCAGTGTGGCCCATGCCACCCATTAATCTCATTTAAAATTGGTGGTCTACAAAAAAATCTTTTCTGCTGTTGTTTCATATGCAGTATCTCTTTCCTTGATCCTTTTATGTATTGCTTACATCATGGAGAACTATTTATCAATTATGAGTCAGTACAGGCTTTTACATATGCAGCATGTTGTTAGACACATCAAAAAGTCTCTGAAGAAAGGTGATCACGTTCCCATGTTAATCTGCAATCTGTATGATTTAACACCAAACTTGTCAGGCTGATCTTCTGTTCATCTTTTTTTACCAATCTAAGCCACTGCAACTCTAGAGGAAGTTTGAGCATGTTCACAGAATCATAGAATGGCCTGGGTTGCAAGGGACCTTAAAGATCATCTGGTTCCTACCCCCTGCCATGGGCAGGGACACTTTTCACTAGGTCGGGTTGCTCAGAGCCCCGTCCAGCTTGGCCTCAAGCACTTCCAGGTATGGTTCTAGTGCACTTCAAAATCTGTTCCACGTTAAAGGGATACTATAGAGGTATTCTAAATGAAACATTTTATATTTTGATCTTTAATAGTAATCTATTGACATATTTTGAGACAAGTCTTCTAGTATTTTCTTCATCATGAAGGAGAATAAAGAGCACACAGACATAACGTTGAATTTCACCGGTCTAGTGGTATTCTTCCAGTTGAGTGAAATGAGAGAGGAGGGAAGGCAGTGGGGGAAGGCAAAGATACTGATTTTACTTATCACTCTGAAGTATATGCTTTTAGAACTTTCTATTGTGGTTAGATTTGTTAATTAAAAATGGAAGCTATAAATATTTTAATAGATACAACAATAGCAAAGGTGGCAGCCTTAAAAAAAATCTCGTTTCTTTCAGCTGGGTTTGAACGTGTGCCAAAACACGTGAAAGAGCTGAAAGGACAGCTACTGTGCAGAGCTTCTGATATGATTGTTCTGCTGGTGCTGGCAGTGTCTCTGGTGTGGTGACCCGCTGGGGACAGGCCCCAGAGCGTGGGTGGGCTCAGCACAGGCGCCAGCGTGCTCTGTACATGTGCGGTAACCCCAAAAGGGGGCACTCTCCGACCTTGTCCTTTGCCTTGCCGAGTCCATCGTACCTCAGAACACTTTTTTCCTGTTCTTTCTTTTTAACAGTGTTGGAGGAAATGAAAACATAAGCACAGTCACGACACTACCAAGTAAGTGACTTTTTCTGTAAATTTGATAAAGATGTGGTGCTGTTTGTTATTAAAATACCTGCTATTATAAAAGAAGACAGGAGAAAAGGGTTAAAATTTGTAGCATGACACAAGCAATCCCTTTGTGTTTAATGTCAAGTGCTAAGTAAAAGTTGCATAACAGCCAGGCTGTAATATGCTGTGCATGACTTAACTATGTATTTTGTAACTACTAGGTTTCGGTTGTTTCAGGATTCTTCCATTGGTTATAGTTCTGTCTAAAATGTGTTTGGGAGAGATGAATCAAAGATCTTAGCTCATAGGCTAAAGAAGCTACTTTGACTGTATGGGAAAGTTGTTTTAGGCAGGAGCAGAATCACATTACAAGATCAGATTTTACATGCTTTTTAAAGGTCAGGACATTTTAGATCTGAGGTGTTTGTAAGGTTGGTTTGTAACCTAAGATCTAGAAGGGAATCTGGGGTCTTCGGGGTTAATACATCTGGGGCCATCAGGCTAAAGGATTTGATTCCAACCTGTCTGCAGTTAGAGCATGATGGCATGAGGATCTCCTGCCTGAGTATTTGGTTACCCAGCCTCGCTTACCAGGCAAAATGGCAGTGCTAGCCAAGATGATTGTGTTAGATCATGAGATATCTGAATTAATGAAATTCAGAAATCCTGAAGGCGGGGGAATGGTTGTATGGTGATAAATCTCCATGTTTATTATACTTAAAGGTTAATATTTTTTTGGATAGCTATCTCCTAAAGCTTTTTAATGGCCTTTTACTAAAGTCTAATCTTTATTGCCTCATTTGTTATCTGCTGCAAGAAGCAATATTTCAGGGTGCTGTCTTTTTCTGCAGATATTCTTCGTGAGTTCAACCCATCCTTGGTAGGGTATTCCACTGGCACTGGAACACAGAATTCAAACAATGCTGCATTCAACCAAGCTGTGGCAGGGGCTCATGCAGAGTAAGAGGAAAACTTTTAATTTTAACAGAAATTTGATTTTTTTCTATAAAACTCCTTGTGGCTATAAAAGGCCCAAGACTTGGACTTTGGCAGGAGCACAGTAAGTCTAATAGGCAAACCCAGAGATATTTTTTTATCCTAATTGTAGCATGAAGGCCAGGAAATGCGATGAGGACTTTGCAGTGTTTCTAATCTATGTCAAATAAGTTAGCAACAAAAGCAATACTTTCTCTAGCATTTTAAACCAAGAAAGCCACATCATTTTATAAGCACTACTCAGAAAGCTGTCCTGTTGTGAGACAGACAAAAGAAATCTCCACTTTATAGGAGGCATATTCAAACCCTCCTGTCATCAGGACCAAGAGTTTGTGTAGTGACTAAGAAAATTGTGGATTGTGTAATTCCTGGTCTGCCAGAGCTGGGAATTAACCAGAGATCACTAAGCACTGTCTTCAGTGCAATTCATATCCTATTTTTTTTCCCACTGGTAACAGTTCTTATAAGACCTACTTCAGTGCCTTGAGGGCATACAATAGCATTGGTATGAGCACAGATGCTTTAGAGCTATGTCTATTGATAGCATCTGTCTGATGGTGGGAAGAGAAAAGTGCATTTTCTATACA
Source organism: Oriolus oriolus (assembly GCA_013400235.1). Taxonomy (NCBI): domain Eukaryota; kingdom Metazoa; phylum Chordata; class Aves; order Passeriformes; family Corvidae; genus Oriolus; species Oriolus oriolus. The sequence goes on along the minus strand of VXBT01008725.1, from coordinate 29,103 downwards.
GCTTGTAAAAGTGTAACTATGCAGCACTTGCAAAGTAGCCCAGTGCCTGCTGGATGCTAATTATTTTCTCTTCTTTTTTCTTCACTGTCTCAAAATATAGCCTTTGTTGACTATGTCATATATTCCATTCAATTAAAATTGGACTCTCTCTGGGATTTTTGGGTTTTTGATGTCCATTTATCAGCTTTCCTCTTTGCCTTACTATCTATGCAGGATTCTTTCTTTACATTTTTATTAATTTATTTTATTATTTTATTTTTCTTTTATTTTTAGGGGTGTTCCTGAACAGGTTAGAAGACTGGTAGGCCTCATGAAGAACGATACTGTGAGTTTAACATGTCATTAATATCTTTAGAATGAAGTGACATGGCATCATTAGTTTCTAACAGACCAAGAGCAGGTCTCAACAGGGAATGCCAAACTTTAAAACTGTAGGTACAGCAGGGTACAGTGTAATACTTCCCAGTGCAAAGTGTGAGTCAGCACGAAATAATCCATAGCTTAGTCTTAAATGAATTTATACCAGCATATGATAGTTGTTATCAAACCCAGATAACTGTAACCTCGTCATTTTTACTGTAAGTGGCTGTAAATGCAGTCCTGTTGCTTCCCTTTCCAACCTGTGTCACCCTGTAAGGTAACAGAACCTTTTCTCTGTGAGGATTTTGCTGTGGTGCTATTAATTATCCTGTAAGCAGGTGGTTTTTCCAGCAAAAATGATACATGCTAGGATGTTGAGGGCAGGCTTTTCAAGTAGCAAATCATGTGGAGTGGACGTGTGAAGTGAGGAAGGGACTTGTTTTCTCTAAAAACAATTAATCCCTTCTTTCATCTAGTCATCATCTGATTTTTGACTTACACATTTATTGTTAGGAATTATTTGATTAATGGCCTGTAAAATACACATTAGGTTGAGGATTGCTTGCATATTTCCCACCTCAGTTCGTGCTTTGAATGTTTGCTATTTGTAATTTGACAAATGTGCTATGCAATCAGTGACCTAAGTTACATTATAATAGTTTGGCTTTCCAATTGTGCAGCTGGAAGGCAGCCAAAAAGCCTTCAAGATATCTGTGTGCGTGTTTAGTGTAAATACTCTGGTGCATACATATTGGCAAAAATATTTGCAGTACCTTCCTTTTTGGTTCACTTTCTTGTAAACAAGATTTCAATCTGATGGATGCACCTGAAATGAGATTAAAAGGAACAGCGACTAACAATGAGGGTGTGGATGGTTTTCATTCAAACCATTCAAGGCTTCTAAGCACTACTCTGTCAAATTTATTAGCCTGAGAATGTTAACAGAAATTAATGGAAATAACTTTTATTTAACTAGTAAACATTTTTATTTAACTAGTAAAGTTCTTTTTGGCTAGAAAGCATGCTCATAGTAGATGCCATGTATCTTTGATTTAAGAGATCCTTTTTCCCCCCTCTTTTTAAAACATTTGTTGAGTGCAGGAGGAAATTTTCCCCTCTTTTTGATCTTGTACATTTTGAGACCAAACTACTGAACGGCGTGTATATGACCTGGGATATGTTGCCTCCTGCCTTTGAAGAAAGATGTTTTTAAACCACTTGAGGCTGATGCACTACTGGTGCTTTTTTTACTGGTGTTTTGCACTGAAATTAAAGCATTAGGCTATTGAACACAACATCCACAGCATGGTACTAAGCATATCTGAACCTTTCCTCAAAGCTAAGAGGTTGTCTGTTTACTGTAGCATAATTACCTTGATTTAGCTAGCTCTCCCTTTGCAAAATCCTTGGAGAAACAAAAAGTGCTGTAATATTTTACCATTGCTGTTAGATAGAGTTAATATTGCCCCACTGTTCTTTGCAGTTTGTCTCAAAGCAAGACTGAACTATACTGTCCCCCAGGGTTTTCCAGCAGGATAGCTGCATTATTTATGACACAGTAAAACACATACCGTAATTTTTGCAATGATGATATATTTCTAGGACTGCAAGAGGAGTCACTGTACACAAGATATTACTAAGAAAAGCATACAGATAGATTTTGAGCAATAGTTTTCTGAAGCAAATCGTTTTCCATTATGCCATTGATATTGTAAATCTGATTTAGATCATAGCAGCTTCTACATCTTCGGTCATGACTACTAACTTGCTTTTGTTGTGGATGCTTAGGGAATGATAGCCATGTACTCTGAGAAATGGATCTCCCTCCTTTTCTTTTTTTAGCTAATAACTTCTGTTCCATCTCCTCCTCTGTGTAGAGAATAAATTTCCAGAATGACTGGAAGCTCATAACACTTTTCATAGGAGGAAATGACCTCTGCAGCTTCTGCGAGAATCCGGTAAGTTCCCTGCTGCCTGGAGCATGAACTGGGCCAGTCAAGCCACAGGATCTTTATGCATGGCAGGGGGAGAGAGGGAGGAACTCGGTGGGTGAGGCCAAAATAACATAGGTCTTAATTGTGCAGCTCTGCAATGTAAGTGTACCGAGACCTTCAGGTGGCTCAGCATAATGTTTTGATAATGTTAGAGATACCTTTAGAACACCTGTAAACGACATAATTGTTGCAACTTTGTTTTGCTGTAACCTAGGGTAACTTTTTGTTGCGTAGTCACTTTATCTCCTGCAGGTAAAAGGTCAAGGGCTTTTACTCCTCTTTGCCTTGTGCACAGTCACACTCCTAAGTCTCACTCAGTACTCTCCTGGTATTTTCAGTGCTATGGGAAGAGTTCTGAGCACAGCTCATGCTAATTCAATTATATGTAACGTGTACATATTGTGTATATATATAACATACATACAGTACCTAGCCTTTGGTGTGTGTGACTGTAGAGGAGGCGAAAGGCTGTGACAGACTCCTCACTTAGTGATGAGGGTTACCTACTCACAGACAGTTGAGCCCATACTTGTCGTTCTTCGTGATTCATTTTGGATCAGGAAGAACAGCAAAGCAGCACAGTAAGATGGTTATAAAACAAGGAAGGAGCAAATTAACCATTCCTACCTACTTCTGTCAGCCCAAACACAGAGTGCCTGTTCATGTGACTGGGGTGGGTGGCAAGGAGAGAGCGCGTTTGCATCCAAGGATCACAGTGATCTTCACGTGGCACAAGTACAAGTAGTGCCAACCACAATGCTGTTGGTGAGCTGTGACTTAGGAAATGAGTGAAGGATCTGAGCTGTCTACTTCTATAGAGTAGGCAAGTGGGGCTCTCAATGAACTTCTGCTTGAAATTAAATGAGAGAGGAAAAAAGGCTGAAAATAAGACAGGCATTTCTCATAAGAAAGTTTATTTGACTGTTGTAGTTCCACAAGTGGAAAAATAAATGTTGGATTATTTGAGACAATAAAATTAGAGTGTTTAAACCACTAAAATGGAACAAGGAAATTATGGCACTGAAAGACAAGTACGTGAAGTGATTTCGTTCCCAGCTAAACACCTAAGTTTTGCCAGTTATTATTTGTGGCAGGCAAGGAGCATATGAGAAACATGTTCTAATATTCCATACAGCAGAAATAAACTTACTTTTATGCAAACTGTTCTCTCCCATATATGGCCCCTCTTAGTGAGCTGTTAGCTGTGCTTTTAAGACCAGCCCAAGCAGTCCTGGGGATTGAGGATGTTGTGATGTCTGATAATACCTTGCGAATTTTCACCCTCACTGGTACCCAGTGGCTGCCAGGTCTTTTCTTGCCAGTGAGATAGCTGTGATGGGAAGGAAGAAAAGCAGAAACAGGACAGTTTTGCCTATGACTCTTACTTTTGACCCAAGAGTTGGAAACATGAACGCTACTGTGAGAAACTCTAGCTAGTCATTCTTGTACCTGCCCAAGTAACCTAATAATAAAATTCAACCTTCTTGCTTTAACAGGTACACTATTCTCCTGAAAACTACACCAACAATCTACAAATAGCTTTGGACTTACTTCACCAAGAGGTAAATCAAATTTTTCTAGTATATGGGAGCAGGTATTTTGTTCTGTTAACAAAGCAGTCACTGATTATTGATTAAGAATTTATTTTCTTGCTTTCATCTGCAGAGTACTACTGTATGCAGAGGTGTTTGCTTGCAGGAATACCTTTGTGAAAAGGGCTGGAGAAGTTTTTTACCAAAGGAATAAGGATGTTCTTAGTTCTAGCTGATGTGCTGTGGACAAATAATAAGAAAAAATGTTAAAGTTGTAAAAACTTTATTAATTGACTAGAAAATGCTTTGCTTGTTTTTTAAATGGCAAATAAGTATATTTTTGTGGTCATTAAGAGAGAGATTCTGATATTCCACAGAATAAGAATGACAAGAGTAGTTGAAGAGTTAACAGATGTCTGAGTCTTACTGGGACCTAAAACAACTTGTTGAGACCTTTTTGAAGCCATCATTTTCAAGTGGCCAGCTATCAACATTTAGAATAGAACTAGGCAGTGCAGGCAGAGGCTGTAATTTAGTATTGGTTGTGTGGGGGATTAATTATTGAGAAAATACTTTGAACACCTCTGCTATAAATAATACACAATGCTTGAATCGGCAGGCTGCTACCAAGGTCTGCTGTGGCTGTGTAGGGACAAAAGCAGCACTCTGTGCTCCAGGAGTTTGCTATGGATTTGTTTGTTCTCTTGGCAGGTTCCACGGGCATATGTGAACCTGGTGACGTTGCTTTCCATAGCAAGCCTCCGGGAGCTGCATGCATCGAAAAACAATACCTGCCCTAAACTGATCATGAGGTTTGCGGATGATTTATGTTACAGCTCTCACTGTTGTTCACAGAAGGCTGCAACGTCTTCTTGGGAAGTTTTTTCTTAAAGGGAACAGGTTCTAGTGTTTCAGTCCACCAAACATCTTTCTTTGTGCATGTACCTACATTTTGACTTCAACACAGCATTTAGAAGAAGCTGTCTCTGTCGCTCTCTCTGTATCTGAGCTCTGCTGTTACCACTTCTTATGAAGGTGCCATTTTTGACTCCTCACTTACCCTGCAAGTGAGTTCAAGCCAGAGCAGAAAGAGCTGAGCTGGGCACTCTTTGGTGAAGATAGAGAAGACACTAAGACACAAGGTTTTCTAGTTGCATATACATATTTACTTTTCTGCACTTAAAACTCTCCCTGTTGCTTCTGCAGTTTTCAGTCTCTGTAATCTCATTGCTGATTATAAATTTAATCTCTAATTAGTCTCTCAAGTAGCTATTTTGGATGCTTAATTGTGCCACCTGTTGCTTTATGGCTCAACAATCCTTTCAGGTCAGTGTTAGTCCACTACTGAGGTGGCAGGTCTGCACCCTCAGTGGAGTTTTGGTGACTCAGATAGGGTCCAGCATTGTCCCCCAGGTCGCTTCTGGCAGGACCTGCGTGTTTTCAGAAAAATCTCTGCTTTTCTAGACAGATGAGGAGAATAACCTTGTCCTGTGAACGTAGGCAGCTGCTGGTTTTACAGGAGGGACAGAGATGCAACTCTCTTGCTGTGATTTAGGGGTTTTCTCATGGCTATCAGTGGAAAATTGGTTTTGAAACTCAGGGTGCTGGTGCTCCCAATAGCCAGTTGCAATTCTTTTTGTTTGTTTATTTATTTTGTTCAAACAAAGGTTACTGGCTACAGTGCACAGGTATCTCCAGGTGCTAATCATTGAACAAGGATAGTTAGCAAAGCCTTTAAGGTTAGATTATCTCATGATAGCTGTAACCTTTTCCCATCATTTCAGGTGCCATGCTGAATTTAACGTTTGCCTGTCTGGCAGCAAGCCAGTTTTACAGGGTGATAAGCAGACCCTGTGTGGGATAATAAATGCCATTCTACTGAGTAGAAGAAGAACCTGAAGCAGGATTTTGATCTTGGAAGTCATCTCTTTTTTTTCTGAGAGTAGCAAACAACCTGAAGAGAAGATGTCTCTACCAATGTTGCCTAACTTATGTTTCTGAAACTTTTGAAAACACAATTTAGATTTGTATTGCTCTCATATAGAGGTACTGTGAAAGTAAAATCTTTTGTTAGTTGGTCTCCGTTAAGACAAGTTTGGACATGATAGAGATCTGTGTATATTTTACATGTATCAACTGCATCTCTGTAGGAGGTATTTCTCTAAGAGCTCTCTCAGGGATGCTTTACTGTGGTCATACAGTCAGGATTTTTGAAAGGAGTCCTTTTTCTAATTTGGATTTCTCAAGTAATGATGAGGCATGCCCAGGAAGATGGAACATCCCAAGAAAAATATCCACATGCTAGAAAGATCAAAACTTCAGGGGAGGGATAAAGGTGGCCAAAATGAGTTCACAGAATCTTAAGATGTCTCAGGTTAGAATGGCTCTCTAAGGATGGGAAATTCAACATCAGTCTGGGTGACTGTTTTGATGCTCTACCAGGCTTGCTGTGAAACATCCTGTAACCTCTGACTCTCTCAGCTGATGAGAACGAATTTGTGGGAACTCCACCTTGAGAGATGGTTGCACAGTTCTGCCGAAGCAAAGCACGTTGCACAAGTGTACTTACGAACAGTTTTTTGTGGTGGGTTGGCCCCATGTGCCAGCCAAGCACTCCACACAGCTGCTCATTCACCCCACCCTGGCAACACAGGGAGAAAACAAGCATGAGTCCTACAGTCATCTCTGTCTGCAGGCTGTGGTCCCTTCTAGGAGTGCCTGCTCTGCCATGGAGCACCTCTTCCTTGCTCCCACTGTTGTTCTCTCCTCTTCCTCTCTGGTGTTTTCTGCCCTTTCTTAAGCAGGTTTTCACAGAGACACCACCAGCTTGGCTGAGAGGCTCAGCTATGCCCTGTGGTTGGTTTGCTGGAGCTGTGTCCAGAACAGGTAGCCCTGCCCCTCCTCACAGAGATGACTCCTGCTGCTGAAACCTTGGCATGGGGCACACGATGTGGTTTTTGCTTGCATGGACCCTTTTCCTCACTTTCTGTTCATTAATTTATCCCTAATAAATGTGTTTCTGCTCAAGAACTGAGGCTATGCAGAAACTCAGGGGTGAGAGGTAATGCTCTCGTTCCATGGCCTTTCAAAGACATCCCTCTCTGAGCTTTTAATCCTGCAGTTTGTCAGCTCAGGAGCAGAGGGAAAAAAGAAGAGCAAATCTCAGTGCCATGCTCTTATCCCACAGGATTCTGTGCCCTTGTGTCATAAACCCTGAGGACAATTCCAATGACTTAAAGAAGTTGATCTACGTTAACAAAAAGTATCAGGTAAGGCACATTGCAATTGTTAGAAGTTTAATGTCATCCTTCTGTTGATCAAGGGACCACAGATGGGCTAAGTTGAAAGTGGGGGACAGTTTCCACTCATTTTAGTGACGTATCTTTAGTTGTGATTTTGAAAAGTGGGATCAAGATCTTTACAAATCTGTCTCACTAAACCAACAGAACAGATGAGAAGAAAAATTGTTACAGAGCCACACAAAGTAAGAGTATGTCAGAGAGCCAGCAGTTTTTTGATCAGTTATGTTATTGGAAATCAGGTTAAGCCAAACAACATGGTAACTCAGGAGCCAGCTTCCAGGCACGGCATGTCAGCCAAACCAAAAACACTTGGGTGGTTCTGGAAGGACATCTGTTTGACAGAAAACCTAATCCCTGAGCAGGCTGCCAGCCCTTGTCAGTCAGGCAGCCATTCCTGGGCTGCCCCTCTGCAAAGAAGCCCAGGATGAGTGTCTCAAAAAGGTGGCTGCATTGGCTGCCTGGCACAAGCTGAAAACCGTGGTCATGTCTGAGCTTTTGCAGGAGGGAGGGACAGCCCCTGGGTGAGGTGTAAATGGGTGGAGCAACTGGATGAGCTGAACACAGAAGAAGGAACAATGACGACTTTTCCTTGACTCTTTAGGAGAGAACCCGCCAGTTAGTGGAGAGTGGAAGGTATGACACGAAGGATGATTTCACAGTGGTTATGCAGCCATTTATGACTAATGTGGAAATGCCGAAAACACAGGTAAAACAAGAAAACCACACCTGCATTAAATCCTGGTGCAAGGCCATTGACTTGTCAAAATTTTAGCTGTAAATGTAGCCAGCAGTTTTCTGACATAGTAATTATTATATTCAGTTACCATCCAAAATTGCAGAAAATGTTTATGGAATAGTGGAGATAATGGGCAACAGGAATACGGACCTTGATTTGGGGCACTGCAATTGGACAACCGTGAAGTAGATATTTTAGTTCAAAGTCTTCATCAGGAAGCTCTTGCTCTCCATTCCCTATACATCAAATCCTTTCCAGTACTTTGGTAAATGACATTTGGTGTGAAAACCCACGTTTCAAAGCACTGCAATGTGTAAATCTCAAGGGAAATAAAGAACACAATTGATGCCTGTGCCCAGATATTCTGTGCTCAGACTCACAGTGGTCTGTATTCCTTATTACTTTGGGAATACTATATTAAAGAGTTTTAAAAGGTTTCTTCATTCTGAGTTACTAACTTTCTCTGGCCCGGTTTAATTCTGTTTGCCTCAGAGGCCTTTGCAGATACTTTGTCAGAAGTCAGCTGGGTTATCTCACTGGAAGAGAGAAGACACAATGCTCAGCTTGTTGCATGTTTGCTGCCTCTGTGACAGCACCTATCTTGTTTTCTAGGAGGGGTCACCAGATGCTTCATATTTTGCCCCAGATTGTTTCCACTTCAGCCAAAAGGCTCATTCCCAGGTTGCACGTGCTTTGTGGAACAACATGGTAAGGTTTTTAAGGGTTGTGTTGGCCCCTCTTTGTTCACTTCATCCTGCTCTTGGCAGCAAAAAAACCCCAGAGAGCTACTAGGTAGCTAGCCATATCTCTTCTGAATTGTGTTTACAAAGGAAGAGAGTGATCATATGAAGAAAGGTCACCTGAATTGTTAAACCAGTCATATCACACCAGTAAATCTCAGGGTGTGTTAAGGCTCTGTCCCTCAGGGAGATGATGCCTGCCAGGCACACTGATCAGCAGGCCCCATTCAAGGTGCATAGGAATTAGCCTCTTCAGCACACAAAAGAACAGTGCATGGAGGCAGCTGCCAGCATTGCTGCAGTGCCCTGCAGTTGTCTTGCTGTGCTGCAGAGGTGGTTTCCAGTGACTGGCAGCACAGAATCACCCATTGTTCTCTGGTACTCACCTGCTTTTCCTCTGTTCCCCTTTTTCCCCCAGCTGGAGCCTGTAGGGGAGAAGACAGATAATCAGCCCATAGAAGGTGAGATTGTCCTCAAATGTCCATCTGAGGTAAGTCACGAGGGTGTCTGTGTTTATGTGGAGGTGCTGGGGGTGGCTGGAGGTCTGCGTGAGCTTTTCTCCAGTGCCTGGAGCTCTGTCTCTGTGAGGGTGGTCTGCTCTTCCCCACACAGTTTGTGCACTGCCACCGAGAGCAGTATGAGCGCTCACCCAGGAGATGATGGAGGACAAGTGAGAGTAAACTTCCTCACGGTCACACGTCACAAAAACACAAGGGAAAGGTGTTTGGCCTACCTGATCAAGATCATCAAGTATCCACACCGAATGACAGAGCTTCAGCAGGGGGAAACAGCAATGATGGCACCAGTCAGCATAGCTCTGCAGGAGTCACTAGGAATACCTCGCAGTGAGGCCACAAGCTTCTTGTGAGCCACACACAGCAGGGTCCTGAGGGTATTCTCTAACTTCTGTTATAAAAATATAGCCCAGATTTACACTGTTGTTACACAGATTTTAGAAAGGCCTTTTATTTATCCATTTTTTCTTTAAATCCCTGGGTTTTATTTGCATCAAGCTGCTAATCGTCTACAGACATCTGAGAACTGAAGTTTGGGGAATGGAAATCTCCATGTGTTCCTCTGATGCTTTGCATTGATTCAGAATGCTTTGTTTTGTAGGCTGAGCCATTCCTGAGGACATATAAGAACAGTAATTTCACATACCCTAACCAAACTCCAGTAAGTGTCAACATCACCATCCCACTGTTACTGTGCTGCATCTGTTCTGTATGGTAACCAAGTGAATTATGTTCCGCAGCACAAGGGAAATCAGCCTTTGGCCAAAGGGGCTTGGGAGGCTGAGTGCATGGCACAGAGCAGGGAAGTACTCCCTGAGGAGTTCCTTTGCATTAGACAAAATGCATCTGGAAACACCTTTAAGAACACGTGCTCAGACAGCACTGTTCTCAGTACAGGACACTGTGCTGTTCTGAGCAATACTGAATATGACTATTTGAGCAGCCTGTCTAGTTAATTACATGCTAAAGAGGCTCTGGTTTATCCACCTGGCCTCTGCTGAGAAGAGCCTAGTTAGTACTGACTGTATTTGCTAGCCAAATGCTACTCAGCTTTCTTTTTTTCTTCAGAATTATGGAAGCCAGCTGCTATGCGAGGACAGGTCTCCGTCCTCCCCTCCTGCAACTTCAGGTAGTCTTGCCTGTTTTATGTTAAGAAGTTGAATTACCTTCAGCTGTCCTTCAAGATGAATGTTAATTTTTGCTGAAATGACTGCTGGACTGTGAAAAACACTGCTCAGAAAGGATGTCATGTTTTTCAGCAGATGCTTAACAGATACAATGCCACACTGTCACGCAAGGTAGCATTCTGACTAAGTAGCTTCACTGAACTCACTGCCAGTGGAGAACTTCAAAATAATTTCTGATAAAATCCATATTTGAGTGCTGACATAGCTTGTAAGCTATTCTGCCTAAATCTTGTGGAAAGAAACTGGAAATACAGCTTCATTCACGTTAGTCTGGAATTTAGCAATATTCGGTTTTTCAAATAACTTTCATGTTGTCTTCTCCTTGTCTTTTTATGTCTTTAATGCGCTGTTCCTGCTTTGTGTAACTCTGCATTGTTTTACCTTCACTTTGGTGCTAGGTATTGTTTGCCACTTATTGTTATTTGCTCCTTACTCTTTTGTCTGTTCGGTAGCAGCATTAACCATTGAAATACTGAATAATATGCATATGTTGGTGCTACAATCACAGGAGATGAGCTGGAAAGAACTTCTGATTTATCACTTGGGTATTGCAAAAACAATGTGACAGAGCATTGCAATGTGCAATGGCATATTTCACATACACAGTAGAGGAAAAAAATAGCTACTTCCTAACCAGGCTCAAGTGTATCTCTTTCCTTTGCAGTGCATTCCCTAAAGCCAGCTGATGTGAAAATTGTAGCAGCCCTTGGGGATTCTTTGACGGTAAGGAGATGGTGTTTTTACTGTTCTCTTGGTAAAGCTGTGAACATGTGCACGCTCCGGTGGAGGGGAAATAGCTATTGTAGCCAGAAGCAAAGATCTGTTCATTCATGGATGATAATAGATCTAGCAGCCAGATCCAGAAAGAAGGTGTCAGTCTTCCAGCACTCTGTTCCCCCCACGCACATATTCATGTGCTTTTGAACTCAGGCAAAAACACAGGCAAATCTTTTAAAGAGGTGCTTAAGTAGTTTGCTGAATTGGAGGAAGAAGAGATCGGATGCTGTTGAAACGAATGGGATGTAGCACAAGGCTTAGATTACTGTGCTCTTGAAAGTTTTTTTCTGAATAGGAATGGACTGATGAGCCTGTTCTTCAGCCTTGGTTCTTTCACGAGCAGAATGCAACCGAGTGGTGTTGGATAATAGCATTTTAATCATTTTAGCATTAATGAGATAAGGAAGTATGGCGTGAGAGCCCTCTGACTCGATGCATTTCAGAAGATATTCAGTCATTTTATTGTGCCTGTTTTAACTACTAACTGATTTCTTGATCGTGATATAGTTCTTGCTGCTGGTGATTATCTTTGGTAGCCAAGAAGGAATATATCTCAAAATCCAGACATCCTATATTCCAGTTATGCCCTTCTGCCTATTCTTTTCATACTGGACAAAGACTGGAATTCTACAGCCAGGTCAAAGGAAACACTTGACAGAAAGATGTAATTGGAATGTAGGGTTTCACTGAATCTGAGCCTTAAAAACAAAGACGTTGTGTACACAAACCATGAACCTTTACAATGCTCTGGCAGACATTGCTACAACTCCTACACACAGGAGGCTACTGAAACAAATAGAAGCATTTTGATGTAAAACTGCAGTATTAACAAATGAAAGATATTCTGTATATGGTTGTGGCTGCTGTATTGTAGTTTCTAGGGCCCTGCAGGTTTTTCTGCTTCTAAGTATAGTCTGTAGGAACTGGGAATAAAATCTGCTTTCATAGAACATGCAGTGGTGTTTTGCTGTCTCAGAGCTGCACTTCGCCTGTGCGTAGTTTTTCTGAACACCAGTCTTCTGTTATTTCAATAAAGGTTATGCATAGAAAAAAATGTAGCATTGTGATTTAATCTAAGGTAGCAGCAGATAGGCTGCCTGGTCTTGTACTGTACTGAAGTACTAACCTGCACCTAGATTCAGAATGAAACTGTGCAATCACAGCTGGCAGGAACTCTGCTTCTGGATTCTGGAAGTGTTTTAGGAGGAATGTGGTTGCTAGCTTGCCTCTTTCTTCAGGGTAGGTGTAGAGAGTGCTTCCTCCTTGCTCCAGTTCTGCTATAAGTCTTTCCATTTAGCACAATGGTTTTCACACTGGTGTATATATTGTGGTGCTTCTTTCTGATACATGTTTCTTTTCTCTGCTGAGTTCATATAGTGTTTCATATCATTAGCCAGGAATTTTCATGTGTTTGATTGAGATGTTTTCTTCACTGTTGAGTAATGCAACCATAAAAGAGTTAGTTAGCTCATCTAGACCCATGAGATGATAGTCTTTGTTCCACAGCTCCATCATACATTTTGTGTGTCATATATACAGTATGATGCTTGTAAATAATTATGAAAGGTATTGTTGTGTTCTTCAGGAGAAAGGTTTGGGAAAAGCCAGATGCCTTTTAAAGCTTTGGAAAACATCAATTCAAAAGTAAACAAAACAACTATGTAATTCTATTTAAATTAGTAAATTGTATTTGTAAATTATAAATTACTAAGTTTATGTATTTGTATTACAAGTTACTATTGCATTAGTAATTGTGCTTTAATTTCATTTGGTTAATGAAAAATAATGTGCAGGCTGGTTCAGGAATTGCCTCAGATACCCTCCAGGATGTGATCACTCAATACCGGGGACTGTCTTGGAGGTAAGTCTTCAGCCAGGGTGATGAAGAGATGTGTTTTGGGTCTTTCAGCTGTCAGAAAGGTGAAAAAAAGGTTACTTTTCAGGCTAGCATTTCCTGAAGGTGTATCAAGATCCAGGATTTGTCATAAGGGTGGCTTGACAGAAAACATTTTCAGCAAGCCTTTTGATCTCTCTCATGCTTTTAGTTTTGGCTGCCTGCACCAGTTTGTATTTTTATGTTGGGCTGTCATGTTGGAAACCTACAAAACTGGAGAAGAGTAGCTGGAACAAACAAGTTAGAACTGGTTGGTTTTGGGACTTCTTCTCAAAGTTTTCTATTTCTGAACTTTTTGTAGTGTCATGGAAAATAGTTTGTTTGGCTGGAGAACTTTTGCCACATATAGCAACACACAGTCATAAAAGACCAAATTGTTTTGCTGCTGAGATGTAGTTCTGTTGATACTGACTGAAGCAGTTCTGTGCTGTACTAATACCTCTGTGTAAACTCGAGTGTGGCCTCAGCATGTCCTGTTAACACAAAAGCTGGAGAAATATATCCCTGTGCAGAAAGCAGAAGAGAGTGAGGAGCCGCTGCTGACGCTCTCTTGTCACTCAGGGGCTGTCTGTGTTTGGTGTTGCCTTAGGGTGGCTTCATGAGGCTGGAATGGGCCTCAAAGTTGGCCTTCTAATCTGCAGTACCTAAGGCTTGATCATTTGAGTATGAAGCTATGTCAGGCATTTTTCTGCCACTTGATAAATGATTGACTATTGACCCTGTACATCTGCAAGAGCATTAAATCTTTCTGACAAGCATCTTCACCATTGAAACCTCACCTGCTCTCCCTGGTAGCACTTCCACTTCTGTCCTCTCCATGGATTCTGATAGAATGATAGTTACCAAATTAATAACCCTTTGCTTTTCCCCATGAAAAGGTTTTCACTTTGTTTATTGTCTGTGTCCAGATAAGAAATGAGTGACTGGGATTTTTCTTTCTCATTTTAGTATTGGAGGAGATGAGTCGTTGGAGAACGTGACAACTCTACCTAGTAAGTAAATGCTTTGTTAGATATAAATGGCAAGATTGAGGAGATGCAGTGGCCTCATTTCTGATGGATTCATAGAGAGCTTTTAAGTATCTCAAAGCTGGTTTAGTGTAATTAACAAGAACTACCTTTAAAAGAAACAGTATCCTACGATTAAAAAATAAAAAGTTGCCTTCCTCAATGAAGCTAAGAACCAGATAGAAATTCCCTTACTTTCTTTTCCCTCTCCCTTTTCAACTCTTTGGTGAGTATTATTTGAATTTCTAAATAACCTTGCTATGTCCGTGCTCATGGTGTACTTAACATTTGCTTTTAATAAATATTCCATCACTATTTTTTCTGAAAGAAATATTTGCATAGAGTAGGCCTCTTTGGTAAATAAAGCTGCCTACTCATACATGTAAACTGAAGGGAATAATTTTAACTTTCTCTTCACTGAAACCTGCAACTTTTCATGTCTCAGTCTATTGTTCATGTAAAGCCACTTGAGTTTCAGTTTGGATCAGCTGTAATAATAAACTTCTAAGAGGGCCAGTAAACTGTTCTTTTATGTGTTGACCATTATTTTAAGCAGAATGTAACAGGAATGTAATTAGAATAAGCGATTAATTGATTCATTGAGTCCTATTACATTTGATAAAGCCTTCATTAAAATGTGATTAAACTCAGTCTTTGAGATTAAAGTAGATTTTATAGTTTACAACGTGGCCATGTTCACTCCCAGCTGTAAATTACTCTGTCAACTTTCTTTTGGAAACTTCTATGGAGAACATGGTGGGACTTCATCAGAGCCATGCATCTGAGGCTTTGTTCTTCACATTTGCCAACAGGATGAGATTTTTCACAGCAGTGAAGCAGGCTCAGATCCTTTAGCTGAAAAACAGCTCCTGCTGGGCTGAAGGACCCTTCTCACTAGCTTCACAAAGTCAACATCCTATGTCTGAGAATTTTGTTTCAGGCTTTAACCACTACAACATGAGAGAGAACTGCACACAGTTGTCCTCAATTCTGCTCATCTTATCTGCTGGTGCCAGTGCAGGGCACTGCAAGCACACTGCTATCTGAGTCACTGCCAGCTGGTGACCCCTCTCCCCACTGCTTGGTGAATCCATCTAGTTGCCCAGCAGCAGCTGTGCTGTCGGAGAGAAAACCGTGGCAGTGCTGTTGTGTGCTAGTCCCTGTAGGCAGGGAGCAGCTGGAGTCTCTTTGCCTTCATTGCCACTTTTGTTTTTCAGACATCTTTAGAGAGTTCAACGTTACGATCATGGGCTACTCAACTGGTACCGGGAGCGAGAATGATTCCAATGCATTCTTTAACCAGGCAGTTCCTGGAGCACAGGCTGAGTAGGTAGCTTTTTGTTTTACATTTGTAGGTGATGGATGCTTCATCTAATTGCCTTTCAACTGTCTCATGTGCTGTCACAACTTGCTCTGAAGAGCAAGCAAAACCAGTTGAGTTAGAGTTGAAAATTGGCTCAAAACATGTTAAACGTATGGGTTTATTTCATAGCTGAACTTTCAAATGAAACTAACAGTCCTCGTTATGAAATCCATGAACAAGAAACTGGCAGAAACCGTTTGGAGGTTTCTGCCCTTCCTGTTCAACATCTATTCATTTATCTGTTTATTGGTCAATAAATCTCTGAGAACATGAATGTTTTTAGAAATTGAACATGTAATGAATTGATAAAGAGAAACTAGGAGTAAAACAGGATGAAATCTTACGTAATTCTGGCCTCAGGTTTCTGGATAAGCAAGCAGGAGAGGACAAGAGAGGCAGGGAAAAAACCGTCTGGAAGCTTAAGAGAATTACTAATGGTCATACATGGGTTTTGGTGCATTGCAGACCTGGTGCAGTTGCAGCCAGTTCTGCCAGTATAATAGGGATTGTAATGTCTTGCAGTCATCTGAATTTGGCTCTTTGCTTTTAGTCACACCTGGGAAACTGCATGAGTTGAGCTTTGCTATGTTGCGTATCCTAGAAATCCCTGGATACTTATTCAAAGTCAGTGCTGTTTAATTAACAAAACAGATGGCTGCTTGAATTCAGTCATAGTTTGGGCACAGGATCTGGCAGACCATGCCTGGATTTGACATTGTGAATTGATATTACCCAGACCTTAATTTGTTTGTTTAAAGAAAAATTCATCTTGCTTCCCAAAGGAGTCTTGGAAGTGAAGTTCAGAAGCCAAGAGAGGTATTTGAGTTCGCTGTAGCTAAGCAAAGATTATTAGGATTTATCAGGTTTTTTTATTGCTCTCCTGTAGGCCTTGAGTAACTTCAGACTCATTCTGGTA
This sequence comes from Oriolus oriolus, assembly GCA_013400235.1. Taxonomy (NCBI): domain Eukaryota; kingdom Metazoa; phylum Chordata; class Aves; order Passeriformes; family Corvidae; genus Oriolus; species Oriolus oriolus. Next base: position 12,780 of record VXBT01008725.1, on the reverse strand, counting down.
ATCTCAGTAAATACTTGGATTTCCTGACAGAAATAGGGTGCTAGGTCCCCTGCTATATCCTACAGCCCCCCCAGAACTGAGAGAAGGCATTTTTTTAGCTGGTGATGACTGAATGTATCTGTGTATGTCAGTGAAATGTGCATCAGCCATTAATGAGAATTTATTAATGTACTGTATCTGGCACATATCCAGATTACCTCCAGCTTTTGCTTGTTGCATGAAAGAATGAGATAGGTGTCTGTCTTGCATTCTTTATCGGCTGCATCCTTAAAGAGGCTTTTTGGTTTTGTGGGAGGGCTTGAAGCAGGACACACAACCTCTTAAATCACCATAATGACTTGAGGCAACTTGTATCAGCAGCAACCAAGGCATTGCTATTAAATAGCTATTTGTTAGCTGTTTGAAATGAGTTGATGGATGCTGGTCTAATTAAAATCGCTACTTCATCACCAGCAATTAGTTTTCTCTCTTCCCCTACAAGTGACTGGACTGGATAAATGTGATGAAATTGAGCTATCTTTGTTTTGTAACCATGTTTTGTAAACATTCAGCAAGGAGACACAGACAACAATTATGCCAGATTTCTGCTTGTCTTCTGTTGTTTCTCTGTCTCATAACTCTCTGCAGAAAGTTGTGCAAACGTAAAGTCCTGTAAACTACTATCCTTGAGCTCTGAGATACTTCTTTTGGGGTTCTGTTCTATAATGTTTTGGCTCTTGATGTACCTGAGAAGATGAATTCATCCTAGTTGAGTACTGGAATGTATTGCAACATAAGGAAACATTTCTCCTGCTTTAGGTATTTGACCCTGGAATAATGATGCAATCCAGCATTTGGTCTTCATCAGCCAAAACCATCCATTTTCTAGTGATTCACAGGGCAAAAAAAGTCCATCAGCTAATGCTGGTATTTAAGAATTGTTACCTGGCCTGGCTTGCTTTATGGTGCTAATCTGGAAAGTGCTTTCCAGAGGTGCTGGGACATTTCTGAAATCAGGTAATTTTGCAGCCTTACCAGCTTATGGAAACCAGGCGTAAGGGTTTCTTAAAATGAAATCCATTCCTGCTTTGAAGAGCTCTTTATTGAACTAGACGAAAATGTGGTAAAGCGGGTCTCATTCAGCAAAATGTTCCTTAGCCTATCTGCATCCATTACCAAAATGCTTAAGTACATGATAGAGTTAAGGATAGATCTGAATAATATTGCTGAAGAAGAGCCTCGCTGAGATCTCTGATTTCATGTGGGGGAAAAAAAAAAGGAGGTTAAGAATTTAAGAGTGAGAGGAGAAAACAGGTGACAGGAACTGTGAATATCTGTATTTCCCATTAACAAACTGTTTCCATTGGTCAAGATCTAAATTTGGTTGAAACTGCAGTTCAAGGATGGATGGTTGCTGGCACTACTTCATTCAAGATGTTATTGGATCTTGCTGACTGCATTGGCTCAGGATGCACCAGCACCTCGCTGTAATGCGTGAGAGATCAAATATATTGTGGACTGTCAGATCAATAAGTGGTGTTTTCCTCTGTGTCAATATTGAAGTCCTAGCTTAGGGGTTTCCACAGTAAGAACAGAAGGAAATTGTGACCACTTGTGGCTTGTGATAGCTTTGGGATATAAATAAGTAGGTTATGACATTGGACAAGGGTAATGGTGATAAGGACTACTACATGCCTGCAGTGTCTGTGTCACAAGTAGATGTATGACAGGGCTCATTCTTCAGTAGATGCTCCCATGCCAGTGTTAGATCAGTATTCAGCTGGACAAGGGTGCTGAGAGGCCTCTCTTTTTCCTGCAGTAAACAAAGCATTGCAAAGAGGAGCTAAACTCTGGTTGCCATACAAAACAAGTGTCAGCTTATTAATGTCAGCTGATACGCTCCCAAAAGTGGTAGACAGCCGGTGTCTTTAACAAGAGCCTGGGGGGAGATGCAGCTCATTCCAAACCACAGACCTGCCTGGAAGGTCAACACTTTCTAGCCCCATTCTCTTGTCTTCTCTGTGCATATTTGAATACCAACCTGTCAGGGCAGTCAAACAAAGCTGAAGCATTCAGCCTAGGTAACTCAAAACTCGCTACGCCTTAATTATCTATCTACCTATCTATCTATCTGATCTATCAAGATATATATATGTACAGAAAAAAGAGAAAGAAAGTGCTCACCTGGCTATTGGAAAACAGCAAGGCTGTCACCTTAACTTGTCTGAGTAAACTTGAAGGTTTTTTTTATTTTTAATTACCCTGGAAAAGTTGTGTGCACAGAGCTGTTTCACATAGTGTACAGTTATGTACTGATTCTGGGTGCAGGCTGCAAAAATGAGGAGGGTGTACACAGTGAACTCTGAAACATAAGTTTTTCAGGGGCATGTTGCTCAAGAGGTCAGCTGAATACTGGGACTGGGGATTCCCTTGTTTTAGTCTACAAGGAATAGGTTGATAGCAGCCTAGCTCTACAGAAGCCTTCTGTTACAACTGTTGCCATGTCTGCCTTTTCAGCTGTTTGAGGTGCTAAGCACTGTAATAGGAGCTGAACTTATGGTTCCAGATTAATTACTGAACTTGAGTAAAATCTGTAGTCAAGTTTGATTTGATGTCAATTCTATCACCAAGATGTGAACCTGTAATTTGACCACAGCAACATGAGTATTGTAATGTGTCCTCACTCAACCCTTCTGATATCTGACAACTTGATTTAAGATGTCTGAAGCGTGGTAATGTTGATCTCTCAATACAGACGTTTCTTTCTCTCACTAGTTCTCCTTCTTTCCAGGCACTTGCCAGCCCAAGCAAGAAATCTCGTGAGACTTATGAAAACTGATCAGGTAAGTTGTCTGGGACTCCTTTAAACTTACAGGATGAATAGAAATAGGTGTTACTTGACACAACAGATGCGCCTGCAATTATTCCACCTGCATATCACAAAGTTAAAGAAATTCAGACTCATTATTTTCTTCTTTATTGCACAGAGAATTGACTTCAGTGCTGACTGGAAGCTCATAACAGTGCATATTGGAGCCAACGATCTGTGCAACTATTGCAAGGACCCTGTGAGTAGTGGAACTGGTTATTTGAAACTGTGATGTCGGTGTAGAAACACCTCAAGAGAAATCATAAAGCCTTCACAGAGATAACATGAGTTATGTATGGGCTGCTGTTTGTTTTGACAGGGATTGTTGCTGGCAGTACCCTGATACAAAAAGTTAGCAGCAACAGAGTTAGGATGGTCTTGTTTTCCCTGGCTTACTCCAGGATAAGAACTGCTTTGGCTACTGTCTTTTGACCGTATGCAAAAAAGGGAAGGGAAGAAAATGCCTCGCTCCTCTGATGTGGTAACTGCTCTACTGCTAGCTTGGCCTCTTTAGACATCCAAGAATGGTAGTGGTAGTTGAAAGCAGTGCAACCCTACAATTGTCATCACCCCATAACTCACAGTGTAGGGAGGTGCTAGGAACAGGTGAGGTGTTCCCTTCCCGTACAAGGGAAGCTGCTGCAGTGCTCAGTTGTATTTGAATGTTATGCTTCTCTGGGTTGTGGAGAAGCCTTTAGGGCTGCCATGAGGAGATCATGGGAGTTGAGTGGGCAGGCGGCAGGGAGAGGCCACCTTTCGCTGCCAGCTCTCACTCTCTTGCCTTTAATATGCTAACTTCCTGTGAGCATTTTCAATTCTCCTGCAACCCTTTGTGCTTGAGAAATGTGCTGCTTCTGCAGGAGCTTTGCTAGGCATCTTTGCTGCTGCTGCTGCCAAGTTTTATAGTCTTATTTATAGCTATGACCTTGACAAGCAATGATTTCACATAAATTTATGAGAGCTTATCAGCTGGCTGTGAGCATGCTTATGGCTGCTTGGTTTGTGCTGTTCAGCATGCATTCAGATTGGGTTCCTTCCTGCATTTTTGCATGAAGGGCCCAGTGGATTTGGGTTAAATATGCTGCTACTCAACAAGGTTTATTTTAAATCCAAAATTTCACCGAGCCTCCCTGTATTCTAGATTAATTGCTATGTTTAAAATCCCCGGTCTCTAGAAAGAAGCAAGAACATTCTACTGACCACAGTGTTGTAGAGCAGAAAAGGAAGTGAATTAATGTGATTCTCCAGCCTCCCAACCTAAATTCCTTGTGTCTCCATTTGACGGTAATCTCTTCTGTTTCCGTCAGGATCACTACTCAGCTGGGAATTACATCAAAAGGATTCAAGAAACTCTTGATATTCTGCACAAGGAGGCAAGTACTGTGAAATTATCCCAGCATTCTAGCTCACACTGAGACATGACTGACTGATTCTAGCTCTTCTGTTTGTTTGATTTTGTGGGGTTTTTTTTTCCATTCTGGTACCAAACACATGCTGTTGACTTCTACAAAAACATTTTCTTTTGTCTTGTCTATCTGCAGTAGTGAGATGCAGTCTGAAATGACAGATAGTAACGCTGAGCTCTAGTGTGGGAAAAGAATCAAAAGCTGAGTTGAGGGAGTTTGTTGCTTTTTCGTTCTTTTTAATTTTTTTATCCTTCCAGTGGTGGAGAAAGGGAAGGGGTGTCAAATGGCTGGACTTTGGGGTAAAATAAATGCACTGTGGGCTGTGTAACCAGTTTCTTCTAAGCTAAAGTCTGACTTACCTTTCAGGTTCCAAAAGCTCTAGTGAGTCTGGTTGATGTGGTGAACGTCCTCCCTCTGAGACAATTATTTGTGGGCACTCCAGTTCAGTGCCCCACTTACTTGGCAGAGTAAGGCTTGACTTCCTTTTGTCCCTTTTGTGTTCTTATTCCATGCTTCTCTCATAATTTGAACTGATGTTTAAAGGTAGCAGCACAGTCCTGTGGACTTCCCATGCGCTGCTGACATCTCCCTGCCTGATGGCATTTCCTTCTCTTGGCTTTGACCTAAGTGTTTTCCATACCTAGAACTGTACTTAATGTACACCTCAGAGGCTAGGGTTAAAGTTACTGATACAGGGTTCTTCAAGATGGGGTTGAAGTTCACACACATTTGGATTTGCAGGCCTTTTTGCGGGAACATGGTGTATTTGCAGAGTAGAGAGGCTTCTCCTGTTTCAGAGGCTTTAGCACAGTGGGTAATTTGCATTCTTTGCTGACCTTTCAGACAGAGACAAATTCTCTGTCTTAGGAATGCAGAAGGAATTGTTGATTGGAAAGGTATCAGCTCAGAGGTAAAGCAGGCAGTACATTTCAAAGACCTGTTTTCTAGTTCCCGGCGGGTCTGGCGTGCACCTCTGTCGGTCTGCAGGGCCTTTGGATGCCAGGGTGTAATTGATAAAACAAACTACCCTCTGTGCAGTGTGCACTACTTTGATATATCTGGGTGTGAAACCAAAATTACTTAGAGCAGTATCATTCATGTGAGGCAGAAAATAAGACTAAAATAAGTAGCAAGGACAGTAAGATGTTTTCACAGAAACATGACTGCACAGGTTCCCTTATTACTCCCATGTCATGAGGGCATTGGGCGGCAAAGGGTGGCATCTGCATTATCAGATGTTTAACTCTCTTTATTCCTGTTTTCTCCTCTAATTTCCCCCACAGTTATCTGTGTAGCTGTGTTTTCACGGGAGAAGAAAACTCAGATAATTTAACGATGGTGAGGGAAGCCATCAAAGCTTACCAGGTATGACTATCAAGAGTAGTACAGTTACTTTATTTCCAGTAGAGGTGAGCTCTTGATTACCAAGCACATATCTTATTAGTATTTTACCCAAACTATGAACTCAGCAGGAGGTCATTTGATGCTATCCAAACCTCTCATGTGACCAAAACTAGCAGCAGAGGTCTCAGAAAAATTGTGTTTCCTAGTAGGTGTTAGTAGGTGGGAGTTTAGTCACCAAAATCCTGTCCCTGACAAACAGTTTCAGTATTGTGTTCCAGCCTTCTCAGCCCCTTTGGAACATCTCAGCCCTCTTTTGCCAGTCTCTGTGGCTATTTAAGTTTACAAGTAAAACTTCCTTTTGATTCCAGTGCTTTCAGAAAACACAAAGAAACTAGTCATGATGAAGAGATGTCGTTGAAGTATTGCTGGTGGTTTTTTGTTTCTTGCAGCTCAGCATTCAGAGACTGGTAGAGTCTGGCAGATATGACACTCATGAAAATTTCACAGTGGTCATCCAGCCTTTCCTCCAAAATCTGGAGACTCCTCTTGATCAGGTATGATCTAAAGGTGATTTCTGCATTTAAAGGACTAAGGATGGGTATCTTACCTGTAGAGACTATATGCAAAATAGTTTCACTTTGTTCTGTGCTTTTCTTATGAGAAGTTGCTGCTTTTTGGTATAGCACAACAGATTTCTTCATATAGTGAGCAGTTCTTAGTTTTATATATTCTGTCAGTATCAATTACTCTTCTGGAAAATGAGTCAAAACCTGATTTAAGAGGTTTGTTTGTGTATGTTCTTTAAGGTACATAAATATTTTTCTTCCTGAAAATACAACATGATGGATAAAAGAGTTATTAAGTTACACTTCTTAAAGCAACATAGCTGCGTTGCTCAGTGGAGACTGTGGCATTAGCTCCCCTTTCTGCCACATAATTCATTTTTCTGTGTCTGACAGAAAGGGAAGTTTACCTATGATCTTGTGGAAGTAGTTTTATGTAGTTCATATGTATATGTTGATGTATATTTCAGTTCCTTGAATGGCAAGTTCCAGTAAGCTGTAAATCTAGGAAAAGACTCAAACTTTCCCTAAAGCTGAATCTATTTTCATATGCACCTGGAGCTAAGAGCAGATGGGGCAAAATATTGAGCAGGGATTGCTCTGGCATAATTGAACTCATCTGATTCTGAAAATGTTCCCAATAGCTGATGAAAGTTTGAAAAGTCAAGATGCTGCTACAGACAAATTTGGAAAACTGGCTGAAGGCTTCACAGGCCTTTTGTCTTGTTTGTTTGTGCGTGAATCTGGTGGCCATGAAAAGTCATCCCTAGGGATTTTGGTACTGAGGGTAGGGAACACAGAAGTAAAAACAGAAGAAGCAAAATATTTCTAAACTTTTTTTTTGTAGTCTCACAAGCATTAGTTCAGATTTTTGTAAGTTCAGGATGCTCTTTTTATTTTTTATCTCACACAACAGTCAAAAGTTCCTGAACTGAAAGCTCTGCCTCTAAACTTGGCTAAAGACATGATGCAGATTTTGGTAGTAGTCCTCTAAAAAGCAAGCTCAACCACACTGAAACAAAACCTGCTCAAGTTTTGAGGAAGAACTGCTCTGACCAAAAAAAGTTGTTTCAGTCATGTGTGACCCTAATCTCAGTATTCATATGACAGCCAAGATATTTAAATTTCCAAACTCCATTTCCTTCAGATCCTCCAGTGCCTGTGTTAAAGTACAGCTTTGTTCAGAAAGGTGCTGCCTGGTGTGCCTGGTCGGCCTGGCTGCCTTCCATCAAACACTCACTTGCTTCTTCATCCTTTCAAAACTCACAGCTGTGCAGAAGGCACTGCAGAGCATAATGTTCCCTGCGGTTCCAGTTCTAACGACAACTGGAACCAAGGAGAGGAACCCATCCTAACTGCAGAACCAGAAGAGGAGCTGTGCCCGTAATTTAGAATGGTGGCTTTGCTGCTTCTGGGTGGATCTGCCCATGGAGGCACATAATCATCTCTAGCTAGGTGTTTCTGGTAGCTCATGGGTCTGCTGAAGTACAGTTTGTATTGCCAGATAATCAGGAGCCTTTCTGTAATGGAGCAGGGAGAACAAGTAACATGAATCTCTCTTTACTGGTTCTGATTTGGCCTCAGCAACTCCAGATTGGAATCATGGGGATTCTTCTACACCCAGATATCCTTTATGATTTTATTTGTAGGATGGGAATCCAGATGTTTCCTACTTTTCACCTGACTGCTTCCATCCAAGCCAGAAAGGCCATTCTCAGCTTGCCAAGGCCCTCTGGAATGCTGTGGTAAGGTGGCAGGCTCTGCATGTAATGAGATCTTCACCTAGACCTGACTACCATTAAAATAGTCTCTGTCATAAGCATTGCAATTAGGGCCTGAATAACGCTGGACCTTGTGTTTGTCTCTCCTTAACTAGTTAAACACCCTCTGGCTTGGCACTGCTTTCTGCCTAGAATTTCTTGGTTCTTAAAGCGTGTGGTGAGGAGAGGGGTGCTGCAAGTGCACGATCACAGGCATTTTGTGACTTCATCTGAGCAGCTTCAAGTCTTCCTCATCCCATTTTCATGCAAGGCAGGGTAGCATTTAATAAGCGTGATGTTTCTCTGGGCTGCTATGGGAAACCACCAAATAAAGAATTGTAACTGCATCCGTCAATTTAAAATGGATTACTTAGGAGTTTGTTTTAAATGTGTCTGTTGTTAATGTCTCGTTAGGAGTTAAAGTGGCTTTAATTCAGTTCAGTTTTACTACTTTTGGAAATGAGTTAAGCTCAATAAAAATGAGTCACTAAAGATTGCTTAAGCAAACCCATTTTGCTTAGCATTGCAGTGCAGGAGTACTCAGCAGTCAGAGGCAGTATCTTGGATCCCGAATAGTAACTTCCATATACTTTGAGGTAATATTTTAACAGCTGACATGATTGCTTGCAATCATCAGCAGTACCTCTAATTAGATTTGCTATTATCTTCTACACATAAACAGCCTTTTGTTGGAGATGCCATCATGCAGCTTAGCTATAAAAAATTGAGGGACTCTTAACGTCTTTTATGCAAGAGAAGAAAGTTTACGACCTTGCCTTCTGGCAAAATTCCAAGGTACTTCATGTGCCTGCCAAAATCCTCCAGGAGTTTAAACTGATCCACTGTAGCTTTCCACTTCCCATTTTAAGCTTCTTTCTAGAGCTGCTCTTTTGTTTTGCAGTTGCCATGTTCTTTCTGAGAAGTAGATGCATTTCAGCCTTGGCTGTAAATCTATGTCTGTAAATACAGGCGTCTTTATATAGACTTGAAAGTTATACTTGTGTCGGAGTTTTTTTAATTAGAATTGTTACACAAATTTAAGATGAGCTGACATGGTTAAAGGAATAGGTTCTTTTGTCTTTGTTTCTAGTTACAGCCTGTAGGCCAGAAAGCTGATTCATTTGATTTCTCGGCTGACATCGTCCTCGGCTGTCCAGCTCAGGTAAATATACCCACATTTTGGAAGCTGGCTATCAGGAGGCTGTACTGCTTGTGCTTGCTGCAGAGAGCAGGGGTTTGGTGTATCTGGAACAAGTTTACTTAAAGCTTTGTTCTCTGTTTACCTCTGAGTGAGCAGGTGTTCTCATATACCTGCGCTGGTGTCCCGTGGCTGTTTTGCTGTGCCATGAATGCAACGTGCTGATTTGTGTGTTTGCAGTTGTAGCAGAGGTTGTTTTTTGTTGTTTGTGAAGTACAGAGGCAGCTCAAGCAGCAAACAACAGAATATGCTGCATTAACTTTCCCATCAGAATCAATGGGGTTTGGGCCGCACAGCAGCTTTGAAAACACAGAATCTGTCGTCTCTTGAATTAATGGCAGGTGGGTTTTCCTGGCCTGATCCATAAGAGGGATACTTCAGACTCTTTGGAAGCTGCTTCTGCAGTTACAGCACAAGCTGCTGAACTTGCAGTACAGTTGCTAGGTACCAGCATGTGGAAATGACCGCTGCAGGCAGCAGTAATTGGCTCCCTTTCTTCAGCAGTTTCAACAAGAAGGCCGAAGAACTGAACAGATCAGGGAGCAGAGCTCTGAGTTCTCTTAGTTCTGGAGACAGGCATTCGAGTTATACACAAGGCTTTTGTCCATATTGTGTCCGTCCTGTCAGACGAGGAAAACCTGCTGAGTTATTGACCAGCAGGTTTCAGAAGTCCTCAGTTTCACTCAAATTGAGCCTACTTCATTTACCCAGCATTCTTTCCCAGCAGCTTAAATTAACTCAGCAACTTCTTCAGTGCCAAATAATGTGGATTTTATACTTCTTTCCCTTCCTTCACTCTTACTCAGACATTGCTTTTCAGAAGTAGGCAAAGAAAAGTTTTATATGCCTTGAAAAGATTTTTATAGATTTTTTGCAGAAATGATAAGCCTTTAGTAAGTCTAAGTGCTAGGAAAAGGTCATTGATAGAAGTCCCAGTGGCCGCAGAAAATTATTTGTTTCGAGGCAACCTTAAGTACAATAAAAGCCTGCCTTCTAATTTTAGCGGGTTTTAAGACTTCCTTATGCAGATACTGGAGTTTCTCTCAATTGAGGTAAGTGGGCCTGCAGGTGAAATTTTTTAGCCTGTATGATGTGCATGTCTTCCTGAATGCATGCTGCATCAGTAGGGGATAAAAATAACAATGAAATTTCTACAGCCTCCCTTGGAGGGAAGAATGATGTTTTCAGTAAGCAATCTTTCGTCTTCCTGCTGCTGACACAGAAGATCTGCCCAGGTTTGTCTAGATTTTAATTCAGTGCATTTTGAAAGGACTAAACGTCTAATAAAGTCTAATGTGGAACATTAGGAGAGGAAAATGTTAAGCTGCAGTTGGCATCTGGCATATGTAATTTTTGTCATAAGGTATTAAACCTTATTATAAAAACAAATTTTATGAATTTTAAGGAAGGAGCATGGTTTCAAAGTCCAGATTCCAGTTTTATAGCTTAGGCAATTACTTTCTTGGTTATTTGATACTTCGATATCGCTTGCTATGGTTTGTGCCATGTGCTTATTGCCTAGTTTCTCTTATTTGTCTTATTTTGTTTCCTCTTTCTCCAGAACAGTCCATTCCTGGGAACATACAAGAATAGCAACTACACACCTGTGGAGCCCACTAGAGAGCCAATAGAGGTAAATGTTGCACCTTTTTCTGCATTTTAGGCAAATTGTGCGAAGCTTTGTCTCGTCTCTTAACACATCATCCTGAATTTATAGGTTACATAAACTATTACCAGTTTTTGAAAACAGAATTCTGCCTTGCATTGCACTTTTTCCAGTGTAAACAAATGTTTTCCTAAAAGCCAAACAAAATTAATTGTATTACTGGTGCAATTGTATCAGAATTGTAACCAGAAGTAAGTAACCTAGAATGAGTAATTAATTCAGATAGCATGTTCCTCACAATATGGAGAAGTTATCTTAGAATCCTGAAGGAAGGATTTCAGAATAATCTGAGGAAGGTTTAGATATTCTGTTCTGGAGGCACTTCTCTTCCTTACACTCAAGTAAGCTTAACCTGTAGAGGGCAGTCACCTTTACATATTGAATGTATGACCAAAGGTGACAGGAATCCCATTTTCAAAGGGACTTAATTTCCTTTGAAATTAAGTGACTGAGCAACTATCATGAGATATGTTAAATAAACAGCAGAAACAAACATTGTGTGTAAGACTTGAAGAAAAGGAGCAGTTATTTGCTTGGCAGTCAAAATGGGCTGGGTTAGTTTGACATACTGGGGGTGCTCATGACTCAATTATCAAAATCTGTGTGTGCTTTGAGGGTCACAAAGAACAGCAGTTATTGTCTTAGCAAGCCATAGTTTTCAGGATTGAAGTGGGATTTTAATCTGTAGAGCTAGAGTTACACTTTTAATGGGTAATTCTTGGACTTCCACTGAATCTCAACAGCAACAGCTTTTGAAGTGATAAAGAAGTAGAGAGAGGGTAAAGCAGCACTTTCTGATCTAAAAATAAGCCCGTCTGTCCTTTCTAGCCTCTGCAACCAGACTTTAGTGGTTGATAGTGGAGCGTATTGCAACATTTTTTTGCAAGAACAGATGAATTTGTTGTGATGGTTTTTAACAGCAGCCATGCTTTCTGAAGACCACTGGTCCATGTAGTTTCACTCTGTGTGCAATCACAGAATAACTGAGGTGGGAAGGGACCTCAGGACATCGCTGGCCTGACCTCCTGCTTGTAGCAGGGCTGGCCCTTTGATGGGTGTACACAGGTGTCATTGCTCTTGCCAGGGCTGGCCACTGTGACAGTTGTAGTTTTTCCTGTGCTGCCTGCTTGGTTAATATGGTTGCTAATAGGGGGGGACATTGATCAGCTCTCTCTGCTGGTGAGCTAAAGTGTTCTGCAGTGTGTGTTTGATTCAATTTCTTCAGTTGGTGGAATATACATAATAACTATTATGTCACCAACAAATGTATGGTAAAGTACAATTGTTTAGAGCCTGACAGTTTTCTTTACTGGAACTTTCAAAGCTTTGAAGTTCTATCAAATTTTATTTTCAGTAAAAGCAAGCCCTTTTTGAAAGTTTCTAGGGAAATAATAGGTTCCCGGCAAGGTACATGGGGAACGATAATATAATAACGGAATATATAAGGTTTTTCCAATGCTTGACCACTCTTTCAGTGAAGAAATTTTTTCTAATATCCTGAACCTTCCCTGGTGCCACTTGAGTCCATTTCCTCTTGTTCCTTCGCTAGCTGCCTGGGAGAAGAGGTTGACTCCCACCTCGTCACACCTCCTTTCAAGCAGTGGTACAGAGTGACAAGGTCACCCCTGAGCCTCTTTTTCTGCAGACTAAACACCTGCAGTTCCCTCAGCTGCACCTCATAGGATTTACGTTCAGGCTCTTCACCAGCTAATACAGTAATATATTAATAATATAATACATTAATATAACATTATAACTTTGCAGGGGATTTTATTGTTGATTTTTTATTTGCTTTTACATCTGATATCTTCTGAGACAGAGCAAGACTTCAAACCTGGAGACCCCAACTTCTAGGTCATGGCCAAAATTTCTATGCTGCAGAGAGGGAAAAGATACTCCTTATGGAGTTTTGTCATAAGCAGTATTTCAAGATGAAATGTTTTGCCTTTGGAAAAGTTTTACGCTTTGGCTAGAAAATGTCACCAAAAGTAATTA